>OU026145.1:83725773-84215002 GCA_907269125.1 Eristalis pertinax | reverse complement strand
ACCAGTTCGGCTTCAGAGCGGGCATGAAACTATACATGCCGCGTCCAAACTGGTATCCGACATTCAGTGAAACAAAGACAAAAAGCAATGCACGCGTGCCTGTCTGATTGACTTGGAGAAAGCGTTCGACACCGTTTGGTTAGAGGGCCTCTTCCTCAAGCTGGTCAGGCTCGCATAAGCAAATCATTGCTGTACATGATCTATGACATGATAATAGGTAGAAAGTTCGTTGTGAAAAGTGGCGACGTAACGTCTACCACGGTCTTTGACATCAAAAATGGTCTGCAACAGGGAGCCGTTGGTTCGCCTATCTTGTTCTCAATATTCACTGCAGATCTTATAGGTTTCATGCCGCATTTAATTGCGTACGACGACGATCTAGTAGCGTACAGATCAGGTCCCAAGGTCGAAGTAATAAGTAACTTGCTGCAACTTGACTTCGAACAAATTCAGCGATTTTGCGACGACTGCAAGTTGATTATCAACTTCCTGAAGTGCGAAACTTTCCTTTTCAGGACCCAGCTGTACATGGCAGCATGGGATACGCGCACAAACTGGCGTAAGTTCGGCATAGTTGACCTGCAGGGACGGCCGTTAGATGTGAAAAGTGTAGTAAGGTATCTAGGCATTTGGTTGGACCAATATATGTATTTTGACAAACATATAGATATTGCTCTGGCGAAAGCTAAAAAGGCCTTTCCTGTGGCAAGGGGATTGTTTTACAGCAGCAGCCAACAGAGCTTGACACCAGAGTAAAGGTAATCTGCTACATGGCCCTCATCCGGCCAGTAATGGCCTACGGTTGTCCACTGTGGTTCAATGTGAGTCCTTCCCAGATGGAAAAGATGAGGTTGTTCGAGAGACAGTGTTTTCGCACTTGTCTCCGGTTGTATCGTACACACGAGTCTGAGTACAAGTTCTATCCTAACGAGGTCCTGTACAACGAGGCAAACTTGAACAGGATAAATAATTTTATTATTAAACTGATCAGAAGGCATATTGCACGAGCTATGACTTCTTCCAACAGTCTGATCTTTGGGGCTTACTACCCCAATGTTATGTACCATGAGAGAGTGCGCCTCACCGGCTTTATTCCTCCTGAAGCGTTCCTCTATCTCGACACAATTGGCCTAATACAGGATCCACAAGGATGTCCTGTCATCTTCCATTTCGTACGCCGAACAGTGGACAGGCGACTCCAATACGAACGGGATGTCGCTCGCAGTCACGAGGATCTCCTCCGGTTCAGCAGAGCGATCTCCGTTCGAGACAGGAGAGAGTCTGCCAAAGAACGGCAATTTTACTGGTGGTTACACCAAAACCAGTCTCTGCCGCCGCTGGCTTTTCAAGATGATGACGCGATAGTTGACCATGGTGGCCAACTTACATAGATTATAGCGTAGCAACTAAGAAAAAAAAAAAAAAAATAAATTTAGAAAATAGGTGCACTACGGCGTATAAATTATATATGTTCGGCATATACATAACATATACGCCCTGGTGCACGTGTCCGTAAAGTTACGGACATAGTTAAGATAGTTTTTAAGTTTTAATGTTAGGTTAAGCTAGTTTAAGGTAGGTTAAGACAGATAAATTAAGCTACGTTTTTCACAGTTTTCTTGGCTAAACAAAAAACAAAAACAGAATGAAAAAAAAACAAAAAAACATAGACTAAGCCGAAAGGCAAACTTAAATGATATATCAGAATAGCTTAGAGTACCCGTATAGGGTCAGTAGGTTAGATGTAAGAACAATTGTTAAGATAGTTAAGCTAGTTTTAAGTATTTTTGTCTAGCACGTAAGTAAATGAATTAAAAATAAAACAAAAATGAACTAAAAAAAAAAAAAATAATAATGTTTGTTCTCTGTCCTCTGTTTGTCCTCTGATCAGATCTCTATTTATCACCTTCTCGAATACCTTGCTGATGTTCGGAAGGAGACTAATTGACCGGAGGTTGCACGGATTCGAAGAATCTTTACCTCGCTTGAATATGGGTTGCACAATCACAGTTTTCCAATGCTCCGGATAATGTGCATTATTCAGAGCATTGTTAAACACGATAGTGTACATATTAACCACATCTAAGGGGAGATGTCTTAGCACAATGTTCGGGATCCAGTCGATTCCAACGGACTTTTTTTTCTTTAGTGATTCGAAGAACGCTTCTCTTCGCTATGAACGGGGGATGAACCCCTTCGTCGGCGATGACATTATCTGCCATGTTATCTTCATTGAACACGACAAAGCCGATGTTCTCAGATCGTCATTATTGCATGTCTTGTCGAAGTTGCGAGTTGCTAGATTGTACGCAGTTCTCCAGGTCGTGGTTTGGGCGAACACTCACATACACCTTATACACTTCCTGAAAGACCGCGCCTAGTACCTCCATTTTTTCTTGCGGGTCTTCGACCACAAAGAAGTTATCGTCGAGTACCGCGTTATCCGGATCAATACCTGCTATAGTCAGTATTTGTTCGTTGTCCGTCGTTCTGGGGAGCTTAAGACACGGAAGATCGCAATGTTTGCTACGAAAGAATTTATTTAACTGCGGGAACATGCTCGGATTGTTGGATCTTACAGCCCGAATCTTATTGTTACAATGCTGTTAACATGCATTGTCTGTAGTTCTGAACAATTAATGTTTGAATGTTTTTGATGAGCGATTTCAGTGCCCTAATTTCCTCGTCTCTACTCATCTCTAATCTACTCGTTTGACAGGTTTCTATTGGACGGTATGTGGAGTGCATTCAAGGAGACTGCTCTCGTCATTTGTCTGGAGAAGTGTGTCCAACGTGTCTTACTGTAATTGTAGGAATACGTTTGAACAAACTCTCCTAATTCCGCAATATCGTTGGGGATCTTGACTTCGGCACCCGGGTATGTTCCCACAAGTAAATAAAATATTTCGGACTAAAGATCAAAACGACATTCAGGCCGTTAGACTTCCCAGAACGACAAATAACGAACAATTACTAACTTCAGTTGGCATCGATCCAGATGGAGGAGTGCTTGACACCGACTTCTTCGTGGTTGAAGATCCCCAGGAGAAGGTGAAAGCAATTGGTGCTGTGTTTCAGCGAGTGTATACGGTCAACGAGGTTCGTAGGCCGAATCACGACCTGGAGCATAAAGCCTCGCTAAACCACTTCGAGCTCCGAAACGAGATAAGTCAATGGCGATCTGAGAATCCTGGTTTTACCAGGTTCAGTGACGATAACATGGCAAATAATGCCGTCGCCAATGATGGAAATCACATCTTGATTTCTCAAGAAGATCTTCATGGTATCTTTAACTCGCTGAAGAAGAAAAAGTCGGTGGGAATTGATGGTATACCAAATATTGTGCCTCGCTATCTTCCCCCCGAAGCCGTGCAGATTTACACAACACTGTTCAATAATGCGCTGAGTAATGCTTGTTACCCGGATTGGTTGCACCACAGCTGGAAAACAGCTGTGGTGCAACCAATCCCTAAACGGGACAAAGACAAAACTATCCCGACAAATCTTCGGTCGATCAGTCTTCTTCCTTGCATAAGCAAGGTCTTTGAAAAGATAGTCATTCCAGTTCTGAAACAATGGGTTGAGGAAAATAAAATCATACCGGACAACCAGTTCGGCTTCAGAGCGGGACATGAAACTATACATGCCGCGTCCAAACTGGTATCCGACATTCAGTGAAACAAAGACAAAAAGCAATGCACGCGTGCCTGTCTGATTGACTTGGAGAAAGCGTTCGACACCGTTTGGTTAGAGGGCCTCTTCCTCAAGCTGGTCAGGCTCGGCATAAGCAAATCATTGCTGTACATGATCTATGACATGATAATAGGTAGAAAGTTCGTTGTGAAAAGTGGCGACGTAACGTCTACCACGGTCTTTGACATCAAAAATGGTCTGCAACAGGGAGCCGTTGGTTCGCCTATCTTGTTCTCAATATTCACTGCAGATCTTATAGGTTTCATGCCGCATTTAATTGCGTACGACGACGATCTAGTAGCGTACAGATCAGGTCCCAAGGTCGAAGTAATAAGTAACTTGCTGCAACTTGACTTCGAACAAATTCAGCGATTTTGCGACGACTGCAAGTTGATTATCAAATTCCTGAAGTGCGAACCTTTCCTTTTCAGGACCCAGCTGTACATGGCAGCATGGGATACGCGCACAAACTGGCGTAAGTTCGGCATAGTTGACCTGCAGGGACGGCCGTTAGATGTGAAAAGTGTAGTAAGGTATCTAGGCATTTGGTTGGACCAATACCTGTATTTTGACAAACATATAGATATTACTCTGGCTAAAGCTAAAAAGGCCTTTGCTGTGGCAAGGGGGTTGTTTTACAGCAGCAGCCAACAGAGCTTGACACCAGAGTAAAGGTAATCGGCTACTAGGCCCTCATCCGGCCAGTAATGGCCTACGGTTGTCCACTGTGGTTCAATGTGAGTCCTTCCCAGATGGAAAAGATGAGGTTGTTCGAGAGACAGTGTCTTCGCACTTGTCTCCGGTTGTATCGTACACACGAGTCTGAGTACAAGTTCTATCCTAACGAGGTCCTGTACAACGAGGCAAACTTGAACAGGATAGATAATTTTATTATTAAACTGATCAGAAGGCATATTGCACGAGCTATGACTTCTTCCAACAGTCTGATCTTTGGGGCTTACTACCCCAATGTTATGTACCATGAGAGAGTGCGCCTCACCGGCTTTATTCCTCCTGAAGCGTTCCTCTATCTCGACACAATTGGCCTAATACAGGATCCACAAGGATGTCCTGTCATCTTCCATTTCGTACGCCGAACAGTGGACAGGCGACTCCAATACGAACGGGATGTCGCTCGCAGTCACGAGGATCTCCTCCGGTTCAGCAGAGCGATCTCCGTTCGAGACAGGAGAGAGTCTGCCAAAGAACGGCAATTTTACTGGTGGTTACACCAAAACCAGTCTCTGCCGCCGCTGGCTTTTCAAGATGATGACGCGATAGTTGACCATGGTGGCCAACTTACATAGATTATAGCGTAGCAATAAAGAAAAAAAAAAAAAATTTAGAAAATAGGTGCACTACGGCGTATGAATTATATATGTTCGGCATATACATAACATATACGCCCTGGTGCACGTGTCCGTAAAGTTACGGACATAGTTAAGATAGTTTTTAAGTTTTAATGTTAGGTTAAGCTAGTTTAAGGTAGGTTAAGACAGATAAATTAAGCTACGTTTTTCACAGTTTTCTTGGCTAAACAAAAAACAAAAACAGAATGAAAAAAAACAAAAAAACATAGACTAAGCCGAAAGGCAAACTTAAATGATATATCAGAATAGCTTAGAGTACCCGTATAGGGTCAGTAGGTTAGATGTAAGAACAATTGTTAAGATAGTTATTTTTGTCTAGCACGTAAGTAAATGAATTAAAAATAAAACAAAAATGAACTAAAAAAAAAAAATAATAATGTTTGTTCTCTGTCCTCTGTTTGTCCTCTGATCAGATCTCTATTTATCACCTTCTCGAATACCTTGCTGATGTTCGGAAGGAGACTAATTGACCGGAGGTTGCACGGATTCGAAGAATCTTTACCTCGCTTGAATATGGGTTGCACAATCACAGTTTTCCAATGCTCCGGATAATGTGCATTATTCAGAGCATTGTTAAACACGATAGTGTACATATTAACCACATCTAAGGGGAGATGTCTTAGCACAATGTTCGGGATCCAGTCGATTCCAACGGACTTTTTTTTCTTTAGTGATTCGAAGAACGCTTCTCTTCGCTATGAACGGGGGATGAACCCCTTCGTCGGCGATGACATTATCTGCCATGTTATCTTCATTGAACACGACAAAGCCGATGTTCTCAGATCGTCATTATTGCATGTCTTGTCGAAGTTGCGAGTTGCTAGATTGTACGCAGTTCTCCAGGTCGTGGTTTGGGCGAACACTCACATACACCTTATACACTTCCTGAAAGACCGCGCCTAGTACCTAAATTTTTTCTTGCGGGTCTTCGACCACAAAGAAGTTATCGTCGAGTACCGCGTTATCCGGATCAATACCTGCTATAGTCAGTATTTGTTCGTTGTCCGTCGTTCTGGGGAGCTTAAGACACGGAAGATCGCAATGTTTGCTACGAAAGAATTTATTTAACTGCGGGAACATGCTCGGATTGTTGGATCTTACAGCCCGAATCTTATTGTTACAATGCTGTTAACATGCATTGTCTGTAGTTCTGAACAATTAATGTTTGAATGTTTTTGATGAGCGATTTCAGTGCCCTAATTTCCTCGTCTCTACTCATCTCTAATCTACTCGTTTGACAGGTTTCTATTGGACGGTATGTGGAGTGCATTCAAGGAGACTGCTCTCGTCATTTGTCTGGAGAAGTGTGTCCAACGTGTCTTACTGTAATTGTAGGAATACGTTTGAACAAACTCTCCTAATTCCGCAATATCGTTGGGGATCTTGACTTCGGCACCCGGGTATGTTCCCACAAGTAAATAAAATATTTCGGACTAAAGATCAAAACGACATTCAGGCCGTTAGACTTCCCAGAACGACAAATAACGAACAATTACTAACTTCAGTTGGCATCGATCCAGATGGAGGAGTGCTTGACACCGACTTCTTCGTGGTTGAAGATCCCCAGGAGAAGGTGAAAGCAATTGGTGCTGTGTTTCAGCGAGTGTATACGGTCAACGAGGTTCGTAGGCCGAATCACGACCTGGAGCATAAAGCCTCGCTAAACCACTTCGAGCTCCGAAACGAGATAAGTCAATGGCGATCTGAGAATCCTGGTTTTACCAGGTTCAGTGACGATAACATGGCAAATAATGCCGTCGCCAATGATGGAAATCACATCTTGATTTCTCAAGAAGATCTTCATGGTATCTTTAACTCGCTGAAGAAGAAAAAGTCGGTGGGAATTGATGGTATACCAAATATTGTGCCTCGCTATCTTCCCCCCGAAGCCGTGCAGATTTACACAACACTGTTCAATAATGCGCTGAGTAATGCTTGTTACCCGGATTGGTTGCACCACAGCTGGAAAACAGCTGTGGTGCAACCAATCCCTAAACGGGACAAAGACAAAACTATCCCGACAAATCTTCGGTCGATCAGTCTTCTTCCTTGCATAAGCAAGGTCTTTGAAAAGATAGTCATTCCAGTTCTGAAACAATGGGTTGAGGAAAATAAAATCATACCGGACAACCAGTTCGGCTTCAGAGCGGGACATGAAACTATACATGCCGCGTCCAAACTGGTATCCGACATTCAGTGAAACAAAGACAAAAAGCAATGCACGCGTGCCTGTCTGATTGACTTGGAGAAAGCGTTCGACACCGTTTGGTTAGAGGGCCTCTTCCTCAAGCTGGTCAGGCTCGGCATAAGCAAATCATTGCTGTACATGATCTATGACATGATAATAGGTAGAAAGTTCGTTGTGAAAAGTGGCGACGTAACGTCTACCACGGTCTTTGACATCAAAAATGGTCTGCAACAGGGAGCCGTTGGTTCGCCTATCTTGTTCTCAATATTCACTGCAGATCTTATAGGTTTCATGCCGCATTTAATTGCGTACGACGACGATCTAGTAGCGTACAGATCAGGTCCCAAGGTCGAAGTAATAAGTAACTTGCTGCAACTTGACTTCGAACAAATTCAGCGATTTTGCGACGACTGCAAGTTGATTATCAAATTCCTGAAGTGCGAAACTTTCCTTTTCAGGACCCAGCTGTACATGGCAGCATGGGATACGCGCACAAACTGGCGTAAGTTCGGCATAGTTGACCTGCAGGGACGGCCGTTAGATGTGAAAAGTGTAGTAAGGTATCTAGGCATTTGGTTGGACCAATACCTGTATTTTGACAAACATATAGATATTACTCTGGCTAAAGCTAAAAAGGCCTTTGCTGTGGCAAGGGGGTTGTTTTACAGCAGCAGCCAACAGAGCTTGACACCAGAGTAAAGGTAATCGGCTACTAGGCCCTCATCCGGCCAGTAATGGCCTACGGTTGTCCACTGTGGTTCAATGTGAGTCCTTCCCAGATGGAAAAGATGAGGTTGTTCGAGAGACAGTGTCTTCGCACTTGTCTCCGGTTGTATCGTACACACGAGTCTGAGTACAAGTTCTATCCTAACGAGGTCCTGTACAACGAGGCAAACTTGAACAGGATAGATAATTTTATTATTAAACTGATCAGAAGGCATATTGCACGAGCTATGACTTCTTCCAACAGTCTGATCTTTGGGGCTTACTACCCCAATGTTATGTACCATGAGAGAGTGCGCCTCACCGGCTTTATTCCTCCTGAAGCGTTCCTCTATCTCGACACAATTGGCCTAATACAGGATCCACAAGGATGTCCTGTCATCTTCCATTTCGTACGCCGAACAGTGGACAGGCGACTCCAATACGAACGGGATGTCGCTCGCAGTCACGAGGATCTCCTCCGGTTCAGCAGAGCGATCTCCGTTCGAGACAGGAGAGAGTCTGCCAAAGAACGGCAATTTTACTGGTGGTTACACCAAAACCAGTCTCTGCCGCCGCTGGCTTTTCAAGATGATGACGCGATAGTTGACCATGGTGGCCAACTTACATAGATTATAGCGTAGCAATAAAGAAAAAAAAAAAAAAAAATTTAGAAAATAGGTGCACTACGGCGTATGAATTATATATGTTCGGCATATACATAACATATACGCCCTGGTGCACGTGTCCGTAAAGTTACGGACATAGTTAAGATAGTTTTTAAGTTTTAATGTTAGGTTAAGCTAGTTTAAGGTAGGTTAAGACAGATAAATTAAGCTACGTTTTTCACAGTTTTCTTGGCTAAACAAAAAACAAAAACAGAATGAAAAAAAACAAAAAAACATAGACTAAGCCGAAAGGCAAACTTAAATGATATATCAGAAAGCTTAGAGTACCCGTATAGGGTCAGTAGGTTAGATGTAAGAACAATTGTTAAGATAGTTAAGCTAGTTTTAAGTATTTTTGTCTAGCACGTAAGTAAATGAATTAAAAATAAAACAAAAATGAACTAAAAAAAAAAAAATAATAATGTTTGTTCTCTGTCCTCTGTTTGTCCTCTGATCAGATCTCTATTTATCACCTTCTCGAATACCTTGCTGATGTTCGGAAGGAGACTAATTGACTGGAGGTTGCACGGATTCGAAGAATCTTTACCTCGCTTGAATATGGGTTGCACAATCACAGTTTTCCAATGCTCCGGATAATGTGCATTATTCAGAGCATTTTTAAACACGATAGTGTACATATTAACCACATCTAAGGGGAGATGTCTTAGCACAATGTTCGGGATCCAGTCGATTCCAACGGACTTTTTCTTCTTTAGTGATTCGAAGAACGCTTGGAGCTCTCTCTTCGCTATGAACGGGGGATGAACCCCTTCGTCGGCGATGACATTATCTGCCATGTTATCTTCATTGAACACGACAAAGCCGATGTTCTCAGATCGTCATTATTGCATGTCTTGTCGAAGTTGCGAGTTGCTAGATTGTACTCAGTTCTCCAGGTCGTGGTTTGGGCGAACACTCACATACACCTTATACACTTCCTGAAAGACCGCGCCTAGTACCTCCATTTTTTCTTGCGGGTCTTCGACCACAAAGAAGTTATCGTCGAGTACCGCGTTATCCGGATCAATACCTGCTATAGTCAGTATTTGTTCGTTGTCCGTCGTTCTCGGGAGCTTAAGACACGGAAGATCGCAATGTTTGCTACGAAAGAATTTATTTAACTGCGGGAACATGCTCGGATTGTTGGATCTTACAGCCCGAATCTTATTGTTCCAATGCTGTTAACATGCATTGTCTGTAGTTCTGAACAATTAATGTTTGAATGTTTTTGATGAGCGATTTCAGTGCCCTAATTTCCTCATCTCGTCTGTCAGTAAACCGTCTGTACAATATTTTTAATCTTGACAGGAGTCTCCTTTTTTGTTCGTGGAGTGCGTCAATTGTCGCATTGCGGTACAAGTTTTCGCTGTTCGTTCGTGTATACCGTGGTATCGTACCGTCCATCGTTCGTTTTATTGTCTCACCCAATTGTATTAGATACATGTTAATCTACTCGTTTGACAGGTTTCTATTGGACGGTATGTGGAGTGCATTCAAGGAGACTGCTCTCGTCATTTGTCTGGAGAAGTGTGTCCAACGTGTCTTACTGTAATTGTAGGAATACGTTTGAACAAACTCTCCTAATTCCGCAATATCGTTGGGGATCTTGACTTCGGCACCCGGGTATGTTCCCACAAGTAAATAAAATATTTCGGACTAAAGATCAAAACGACATTCAGGCCGTTAGACTTCCCAGAACGACAAATAACGAACAATTACTGACTTCAGTTGGCATCGATCCAGATGGAGCAGTGCTTGACACCGACTTCTTCGTGGTTGAAGATCCCCAGGAGAAGGTGAAAGCAATTGGTGCTGTGTTTCAGCGAGTGTATACGGTCAACGAGGTTCGTAGGCCAAATCACGACCTGGAGCATAAAGCCTCGCTAAACCACTTCGAGCTCCGAAACGAGATAAGTCAATGGCGATCTGAGAATCCTGGTTTTACCAGGTTCAGTGACGATAACATGGCAAATAATGCCGTCGCCAATGATGGAAATCACATCTTGATTTCTCAAGAAGATCTTCGTGGTATCTTTAACTCGCTGAAGAAGAAAAAGTCGGTGGGAATTGATGGTATACCAAATATTGTGCTTCGCTATCTTCCCCCCGAAGCCGTGCAGATTTACACAACACTGTTCAATAATGCGCTGAGTAATGCTTGTTACCCGGCAAACTGGAAAACAGCTGTGGTGCAACCAATCCCTAAACGGGACAAAGACAAAACTATCCCGACAAATCTTCGGTCGATCAGTCTTCTTCCTTGCATAAGCAAGGTCTTTGAAAAGATAGTCATTCCAGTTCTGAAACAATGGGTTGAGGAAAATAAAGTCATACCGGACAACCAGTTCGGCTTCAGAGCGGGGCATGAAACTATACATGCCGCGTCCAAACTGGTATCCGACATTCAGTGGAACAAAGACAAAAAGCAATGCACGCGTACCTGTCTGATTGACTTGGAGAAAGCGTTCGACACCGCTTGGTTAGAGGGCCTCTTCCTCAAGCTGGTCAGGCTCGGCATAAGCAAATCATTGCTGTACATGATCTATGACATGATAATAGGTAGAAAGTTCGTTGTGAAAAGTGGCGACGTAACGTCTACCACGGTCTTTGACATCAAAAATGGTCTGCAACAGGGAGCCGTTGGTTCGCCTATCTTGTTCTCAATATTCACTGCAGATCTTATAGGTTTCATGCCGCATTTAATTGCGTACGACGACGATCTAGTAGCGTACAGATCAGGTCCCAAGGTCGAAGTAATAAGTAACTTGCTGCAACTTGACTTCGAACAAATTCAGCGATTTTGCGACGACTGCAAGTTGATTATCAACTTCCTGAAGTGCGAAACTTTCCTTTTCAGGACCCAGCTGTACATGGCAGCATGGGATACGCGCACAAACTGGCGTAAGTTCGGCATAGTTGACCTGCAGGGACGGCCGTTAGATGTGAAAAGTGTAGTAAGGTATCTAGGCATTTGGTTGGACCAATATATGTATTTTGACAAACATATAGATATTGCTCTGGCGAAAGCTAAAAAGGCCTTTCCTGTGGCAAGGGGATTGTTTTACAGCAGCAGCCAACAGAGCTTGACACCAGAGTAAAGGTAATCTGCTACATGGCCCTCATCCGGCCAGTAATGGCCTACGGTTGTCCACTGTGGTTCAATGTGAGTCCTTCCCAGATGGAAAAGATGAGGTTGTTCGAGAGACAGTGTTTTCGCACTTGTCTCCGGTTGTATCGTACACACGAGTCTGAGTACAAGTTCTATCCTAACGAGGTCCTGTACAACGAGGCAAACTTGAACAGGATAAATAATTTTATTATTAAACTGATCAGAAGGCATATTGCACGAGCTATGACTTCTTCCAACAGTCTGATCTTTGGGGCTTACTACCCCAATGTTATGTACCATGAGAGAGTGCGCCTCACCGGCTTTATTCCTCCTGAAGCGTTCCTCTATCTCGACACAATTGGCCTAATACAGGATCCACAAGGATGTCCTGTCATCTTCCATTTCGTATGCCGAACAGTGGACAGGCGACTCCAATACGAACGGGATGTCGCTCGCAGTCACGAGGATCTCCTCCGGTTCAGCAGAGCGATCTCCGTTCGAGACAGGAGAGAGTCTGCCAAAGAACGGCAATTTTACTGGTGGTTACACCAAAACCAGTCTCTGCCGCCGCTGGCTTTTCAAGATGATGACGCGATAGTTGACCATGGTGGCCAACTTACATAGATTATAGCGTAGGATAAATTAAGCTACGTTTTTCACAGTTTTCTTGGCTAAACAAAAAACAAACACAGAATGAAAAAAAAAAAAAACATAGACTAAGCCGAAAGGCATACTTAAATGATATATCAGAATCAGGGTCAGTAGGTTAGATGTAAGAACAATTGTTAAGATAGTTAAGCTAGTTTTAAGTATTTTTGTCTAGCACGTAAGTAAATGAATTAAAAATAAAACAAAAATGAACTAAAAAAAAAAAAGTAATAATGTTTGTTCTCTGTCCTCTGTTTGTCCTCTGATCAGATCTCTATTTATCACCTTCTCGAATACCTTGCTGATGTTCGGAAGGAGACTAATTGACCGGAGGTTGCACGGATTCGAAGAATCTTTACCTCGCTTGAATATGGGTTGCACAATCACAGTTTTCCAATGCTCCGGATAATGTGCATTATTCAGACTTTTTCTTCTTTAGTGATTCGAAGAACGCTTGGAGCTCTGTCTTCGATATGAACGGGGGATGAACCCCTTCGTCGGCAATGACATTATAAGCCGAAGTTGACAGATCGCCATTGTTGCATGTCTTCTCGAAGTTGCGAGTTGCTAGATAGTACGCGATTCTCCACGTCGTGGTTTGGGCGAACACTCACATTCACCTTATACACTTCCTGAAAGACCGCCTAGTACCTCCATTTTTTTTTGCGGGTCATCGAGCACAAAGAAGTTATCGTCGAGTACGGCGTTATCTGGGTCAATACCTGCTGTAGTCAGTATTTGTTCGTTGTCCGTCGTTCTCGGGAGCTTAAGACACGGAAGATCGCAATGTTTGCTACGAAAGAATTTATTTAACTGCGGGAACATGCTCGGATTGTTGGATCTTACAGCCCGAATCTTATTGTTCCAATGCTGTTAACATGCATTGTCTGTAGTTCTGAACAATTAATGTTTGAATGTTTTTGATGAGCGATTTCAGTGCCCTAATTTCCTCATCTCGTCTGTCAGTAAACCGTCTGTACAATATTTTTAATCTTGACAGGAGTCTCCTTTTTTGTTGGTGGAGTGCGTCAATTGTCGCATTGCGGGACAAGTTTTCGCTGTTCGTTCGTGTATACCGTGGTATCGTACCGTCCATCGTTCGCTTTATTGTCTCACCCAATTGTATTAGATACATGTTAATCTACTCGTTTGACAGGTTTCTATTGGACGGTACGTGGAGTGCATTCAAGGAGACTGCTCTCGTCATTTGTCTGGAGAAGTGTGTCCAACGTGTCTTACTGTAATTGTAGGAATACGTTTGAACAAACTCTCCTAATTCCGCAATATCGTTGGGGATCTTGATTTCGGCACTGAGTCTGCAATGGTCACTAAGATACACGAAAGTGTTCAAACAGTTTACCGTTTGTGAGTTTGTGTCTGTCAGCTACAGTCTTGCGTCAAACAGCAGGAGATCCAGATAAGAGCCGCTTCTGGGGAAGGACGAGATCTCTGTTGCTTTCAAATCGAGTCTATACTCAACACTGTGCAAGCAATACCAGCTGTACAGCTGGTCCCCTCTACTATTGGAAACTATGTTTCCCCAATAACCGTGACGGGCATTTAGGTCCTCGGCCAACATGAAGTAGTTCTGATCCGAGTCCGGTCTTAGACATCGAAAGAGTGAATCAAGCTCTGATATAGTCGCTTGGAACTTGGGGAGTCGGAGGAGCCGACACCGCATACAGCTTCTTTCCATTGCGGAGCGAAATGCACACGATGCAGGCTTCCAACTCCTGAAACCGTCGAACTTCGCTACTATACACTACTTTGTGGTTAATGTTATTTTTAATTAAGATGGCAACACCGCCTCCACCACTGGAGTTGGGCCAGCCTCTTCTAATAACATTATAATTACTGTGCTCCAATGTGCCTCTCTGGGTTATCTTGGTTTCGCTAATCAGAAACAGCTCTGGGCCTTGATCGTCCAACAATCTATAGAGCACGTTTTTTCGTGGGATCTCTACCAATGAATTTGCATTCCCTGCAAGGATCTTATAGGTGCTCTCCGTCTGCGCAGCCATCGCAGTTTTGGCCAGTACGCATTTGAGCTGACTCTTGTCAGCTGCTCCCTCTTGCCCCAGAGAACAATTATCCGTACTGTGGTTTTCTCCGCACTTAACGCATAGAGGCTGCATTTGGCAGTTAGACGCGGCGTGCCCGAACCTTTGGCAGCGAAAGCATTGTGCAATGCCATCGCGCCTTCGTATACTTTCCCAGATCCATTCGTGCTAATCTAAGAATTTTACCTTATCCACTTTGCTTCTGGGTGCAATTTGAACAATATAAAAGGGTAATTTCCGTCCCTCCCCCTTTGCCTTAACTGTGGTGAAGGGCTTGCCCCCAACGAACTGAATGTCGTCACACACTTGCTCTTTAAACAGTTGGAAGACCTTCTACGCTTCGAGCGGCCAAGTAAGCTTCAACAGCAGGCTGGCTTTTCCGCTTTTCAGGGTGAAAGAAAAGAACTCGAGCGTCGACATCTTCTGATATTCTTTCACCTCATTGTAATCTTCCTCTGTCTTGCAGTGGATTGCGTATTTATCCACGCCTTTATTTTTACTTATAACATAATTACCTGCACCTATGGCCTCCTTGCACAACTTGGTAGTTTGTTCAATATCCGCCTTGTAGATGTTGATTGGCGAAACTTTATTTTTCTTCTGTCTGCTGCTGTTGGGTTGCTGACGGCTGTCCCTGTTGTATTGCTGTGTTGCTGAACGTTGTGTTGCTGAACGCTGTGTTGCTGAACGCTGTGTTGTTGCTGGTCGCTGTTGTTGGTGAACTGCTGGCAGTTGTTGTGGGTGTGCTGCTGGCAGTTTCTATGTTTCCGTCCGCTATTGCTGTTGCGTAGCTGGCCTTTGATGTTGCTGAGATGCTAGCAGCTGCTGTTGATGTTCAGCTGGTGGTGGTTGCTGTTGCTGCGCTGTAGCCCTCTTTTGTTGCTGCGGCTTCTTTGCCACTTGTTGTTGTTGCTGCTTCTGCTGATCCAGCATTCTTCTCTCTATGGTTTTTGCTTTTAGCTCTCTGATTTCATGCAGGAGTCGCTGAGCTTTCCCCTGCATATCTTCAACAAGCGATTCCTTCATACGAAGTACGCGCTCAGCTTTGTCTTCTGTGTCGGAGGGAAGTGAATCACAGCTGTTGCTGCTAACAGCGAACAGGACTTCCTCTCCATCGGTGACGTACTGTGCCGTCTCTTCTCCTTCTGCCCCTGTCTCGGCTGCTGATGTACTCAATGAAGCCGCCTTACTCTGCTCTTCTCCCTGCAGCCCTTCGGGTGAGGCATTGGTATTGCGGCGTTTTGCGATTTTTAGTGAAGTTTTCTTCCTCTTCCTTTTCACTGCGCCTTCTGTGGGCACCGTTGACTGGTGGCCTGGTTCTGCTGGTCATTGGCCGCTTGTACGCGGGCGGACCGCTCGCGATCATTCATTTTCCGCACTCACACTTATGTAAGTGTATAAACAAAAAAGTCTGGTTATGTGCCCAATAGGGATAGAACCGGGATTCCGTCGAGTCAACAGCAATGACTCTACCGATTCGGCTGACTGCTGCCTTTAAAAAACTTGCGGCACTTGCGCTACTTGAGTATTGCGATTAACGTTTATTTTTGTTGAAAGCAGACTCACTCGAAACTAACAGTTCACTATTCAGAGGTCTGTGAACGACTGGATCCTTTTTCTTTCTATGAGAACTGTGGTTCCTAAGTCTTTTTCTATAACTTTTTCTATAAAAAATTACTGAAACTTGTTTCCTATACGGTAATTTCTTCGTAAAAATACCTTTTCACCTGGTTTGTATGTTTTGGAAAAAGCATTTTCATTGAAACGTTAAGTGTTCTTTCTTCTGCGACAATCAATTTTCTACTTATTTCTTCCTGATCCTGAGGAGGACAATTATGAATCACATCAATTGGCCTTGCATTTATTATGGAATGGATACTACTATATATCTATGGGTTGCTAATAAAATTAGATCAGTAGCTTCTCATATTTGTTGTTACGCTTTTATGCACCTGGCTATCTCTAAGAGAGTTGAATGGAATCTTTCGATTTGTCCATTACTTTGGCTGTGGAGTGTAGGATCAAAAAATTGCTCTATTGAAAAATTGCCTCTAAGTAAACTTTTAATCAAATTAGAGTGGAAAGCTTTTTCGTTATCCGAAACTATTCATTTTGTACTTCTGCAGCGGCCTAGTATTTCTAGCAATGCGTCTTTAATATCGACAGATGACGTAGAAACTATAGGTTTTACTATTCCAAATTTCGAAAAGTCAGGAAGAGTTTTTTTTCTATTATAAAAATATCGATATGAAGTATTTCGCCTGAATATTTGGGGATAGGTGTTTTGCCAATCTCCGCCTTAGGAGGCTTTCTTTGATATTTGTTTTCTAGACAAATTTTGCTGTTGGTTACGATTGATTTCAAAACCTTTCTAATTTCAGGAAAATAACACTCCTCTATAATTTGGTGATAATTTTCTTGTAGGGATTTAATAATTTATGAGCGCGATTGTGTTCTGTTTTTGCAACCTCTAACTGGTCAGTTTTATTTGTTAGATCAATTACCATCTTTTCGGCGTGTAAAATTTAGTGCCAAGAAACTCTAACAATAAAATGTTTTGTAAGTGTGCAAATGTTGGTAAGTAACAGCAAATAGAGTTTGTTACGCTTGTATGTACAATATCTTTTAAACACTTAACTAAGTTTTCAACTGAATTAAAATGTATGGTATGACGTACACCTTTTTGAAACAAGTTTTGTTTGTTTGCTGAAATAGTTTGGCTTTGTGAGTATGAATTGATTCTTAAATTGGTTTGTCGGATACTGTGTAGTCTTTACGACAATTGTCAAAGAAATTTCACTGTGTACCGTATTGCTCGTACTCTTTTAAATTGTTGACATATTGCCTAGAATGAGCGTCCGGCACTTTATTTTATTTTCCTGGCTTATAGAAAAATTTAGGAGCAAATTCATCAATAAATGCGCGCCACCTGGCTGATGATCCGTACATATATGGATGTCCCTAATTCCATAAAGATAATGACGAAGCGCTTTTAGGGATCAAACAATGGCAAGAAGTTCGAGTTCATTCGCGTAATTTTCTTCCGCTTTTGAAAATGTCCGTAATATAATAGTCATAATGCACCCAAAACGCTTGATGAGGCATCTGTTGACAGTTCGAAAGGCTTATTACAGTCAGGGTAAGAAAGAAGAACGTCTTCAGACGCCAATATTTGCTTTATTCGTTCGAAGACCCGATAAGAGCTTCCTCAATCGCCATACGTAAACGCGGTTTACGATCAATATCGAAGCCCTTTTTACTAACGACATGAACTGGTGAGTTATAAAGAGAACATGATTTCCGAATAGTACCTCTCGAAGCAAAGTTTTTATTTCTTCATTAATGAATTCTGGAACAGAAATTGGATACGGCTAGCTTCTTGCGTAAATTAGCTATTTTATTGTGGTACAAACAGTTGCTTTAACATTAGTGTTACAGTGTAATGCCCTATTAGGTTCGGCGAACGCATTAATATTGATTTATATAATATTATGAAATCGGTCTTAAAGGTGTGACGGAACAAGATCATTATCTATAGTCAACGAGTTAACTTGCTAGCAAGAAAAATGTTTTATTTTGTCCCTAACGTTTTTGAGCCATGAAATAGTATTCGTAATATCTTGCTTAGCTCCAATTTCTTTCAAGAAATCATATCTCACAATTGCATTAAATTTGTTGAGGCTAGGAAGGATAAAATGTGTAGATGTTTTCCCTAGGACATTAACTTTGCAATATTCCTTCATTATATTCACACCATTAATTGATTTTACTTGAAATGGGGTTTGCAGTGTAGAAACTCATTTTAAGTAAGGTAAATTTCTAATAAGATTTTTAGAAATACCTGTGTCTAATAATAATCAAAAATCTTGTCCATTTACTGTTTTGTTTGTAATAAATGGTACGAGCGACCTTATTCTAAAATCATCACTATAATAATAAATGGTGTAACTATCTGTTCCTATTTCACTTAAGGATTCTGACGATAAGACGGGCAAGTGGTTTAATCTTTGAATTTTGCCTAATCGTGATCGTTTTGAATCCGTATGATTACGAGTACGTTTTCCCGCTGCGCCTGGATTGTTATTTTGATGTTGAAAAAATTTAAGAGATTGCCCTGCAGTTCTATTGGATCGTTGAAATTCGACATCATTCAGTTCTCTAAAGATCGAGCTTCCAGGATCCACGCTTATAGGAATTGATTTCTTAAATTTGTCACAAGAACGACGATTATATTGGTTATTCTGCTGTAGATGTGCAGATCGAGCCAATGTATTCTGCCTTACAGGCCTGTTTGAACTACCAGTCGTAAAAGTGCGTGTAAGCTCGTAACGTTTATTATTCATTTCGAGTTCTTGTGCGACTGCCAGGGCAGTAGGGTGATCTGCTGGTTTCGATGAGAAAGGAATATCGCATATATGACGACGAAGTCCGGAAATGAAACCTCTAAGAGCATTTTCTCTTCCGCGCTCGTTAAGAGCATCAATAAGATCATAATTAGCACTGTGTGTCATTGTTTGTTTATTAATAATGAGTGTTAACTGTTTGTCAACTAAGTCGTAGTAATCAATAATAGACAATTCTGTTTTCCTTAGAATGCATAGCTAATTTTCCAGCACGTGAATCGGCCTTTTATCCGAATAAGTTTGGTCGAGTCTAGCTATGATCGCTTTGAAGTTAAGCACTGTGTTAAATGCTGATAATGTGGCATTGGCATTGCCAGTAATTTTGTTTCTGAAGATACCCATAGCAATGTAGTATTTTTCTGCACCCTATGTATAATAATTTATTTAGAAATAGACTGCTGTTCGCCGTGCCGGGTAAGCACTACTATCTCCGTTAAGTTCGGCTAGTGATATGATTATATCGAAGGTGGTATTCCCTGAATCAATAAGCGGATTGATAAAAACTGGGGCGCATGTTTCAATGCGAGGCACTTGTAGACGACTTATAGCCGCTGTTAATTCATCTGACTGTGTAGAAAGTACTAGCCTTGCGCCAGCAACATATGCAGTTATAACTTCCTGAAGTTGCTCCTGATTAATTATTCTTAATTTTCACAATCAAAATGCAGTCTTAAAAACCCATTTATGAAATAATATAACTTTTACACTAATTAACAAACATCTTTCACTTTTTATATCAATATCAATGTAAATGAAAAATTTACGAAATAATAACTCAGAAATATTCGATAACATTTACACAAAAATTATACCTAAACTCACATTAGCCCTAAGTTTATTTTTATAGTTATTTATTAGTGAATCGGAATCAATTTTACTACTTCGCACTTTTTCCTTTTAACGAATTTTACAAAGTTCTTTTTTTTGACGACTTCTATGAAGTTTTTCATTTGCTGTTAGTATGTTGGGCGCCAGATAATATGGAATGGTGTACCCAGTTGAGTCCTGTTTTCAGACCAACTTTATGTCTCCCAAAAACCTTAAACCTAACTTAAAGCAAAAATGGGCATGTTGCAATTACTTGCTGACATGTGTAATAATAAGTGTTATTACCAAAATAGCACACATTGCATTTATTGGCCCGCGTGTGCGTCTGGTGTTTGAGGGTAGCTGCCCTTGGTGGAGCCCGAGCGATATAATTACTGTTGTGCGACGTGTCTGCTAACTTGTATACTTCCAAGGTTCTCGGGGAACATCAGTCGATTCAAGGACGGACTAGGAAAATCATTTTCGGAAAAAAATATGCACAAGGTCTTGATGCAAATGGAAACGCCGCTCCACCCTAGTAATGAGAAATGCATGTCATCAAGTGATTCCAGAAATTAATGATATGCTTCAAATCTGGCATCGGCGTTTAGGTGACTTTAACGTGAAAGATATTTTGGAAGCTGCTCGGATAGGATCTATAATCGGGATGGAAATCGATGGAACCACAAGGAATTTCGTTTGTCACACTTGCATTAAAGGAAAAGTGGTGCGTATTCCATTTCCAAGCCGATTAAAGCGGACAACTAGGCTGTTGTAAATAGTACACTCTGATGTTTGCGGACCGATGCAGACGGTATCACTCGGAAAATCGAGGTATTTCGTCACATTTATAGATGATCACTCAAGTTGGTGCTAGATACGATTCATTGAGACAAAAAGAGTTGGCAGTTGTAAAACAGTCTCTTTGTAAGAGCGAAAGCGTCTCGGGCACGGGCTAGAGCAGCATCTACATGTTTGTTAGATAATGATAATGATAATGATCTAGCCAGATCCCCAGGTATCTGACTACAGTCCTTTGTGCCAGTGGTTGCCCGTGACGCCCAACAATTGAAAACTTTCGCCAATTCTTTTTTGTATCCGCCGAAGCCTTATACAACGGGGTCCTGAACAGTATGGTTTCCGACTTCTGAAAGTTGATATTCAACTTTCAGCCATCGCAACTGCTCATGAATGAGTCGAAGTCACCCTGCACGAGAGTAGTGATGTCCCCGATAGTAGGAGGTTTAGGGGGACTCTGGCTCAAATTTAAGTGCAAAAGTGCAGATTTAAGTGGGTGCGGTTAGCGTCTCCGCTAAATGCGGTTCGGTTCTGAGAAACCGCTAAAGAGAAACCGGAGGGGGAGTGGCTCAAATTTAAGTTCTGATTGGGTTAACCGCTAAAGAGAAACCGGAGGGGGAGTGACTCAAATTTAAGTTCTGATTGGGTTCGGGTCTGAGAAACCGCTAAAAAGAAACCGGAGGGGGAGTGGCTCAAATTTAAGTTCTGATTGGGTTTGGGTCTGAGAAACCGCTGAAGAGAAACCGGAGTGGGACTCTGGCTCAAATTTAAGTGCAAAAGTGCAAATTTAAGTGGAGGCTCTGGCTCAAATTTAAGTGGTAATTTAAGGGGGAGGGGGGGTTCTGGCTCAAATTTAAGTGGTAATTTAAGGGAATTTAAGGGGTGAGGGGGGGTTTTGGCTCAAATTTAAGGGGTAATTTAAGGGGTAAGGGGGGTTTTGGCTCAAATTTAAGGGGTAATTCTCAAATTTAAGTGGTAATTTAAGGGGTAAGGGGGGAGGGGGGGCTCTGGCTCAAATTTAAGTGGTAATTTAAGTGGTAAGGGGGGCTCTGGCTCAAATTTAAGTGGTAATTTAAGTGCGATTTAAGTTGTTTGGCTTAGAGGTGTATGTGTATGTGTATGTGTGTGTGTGTGTGTGTGTGTGTGTGTGTGTGTGTGTGAGAAAGAGAGAGAGAGAGAGTTACAGATGTGATTCAAGGTTGGGGATATATGTCATTGTAGGATATGTACTCATGAGACTTGAGATAAGAAGAATTATTTTTAAAAAAAGTTTCTAACAATTCAAATCATGCTTCTGAACAGGAAATACAAATTTCGGTGCTTTAGTTTTTGCGATGCTGTTTTTTTCTCATGCTTCTATGGAACTATAGCAAGGTTGATAAGCATGTGTGGTCATGAGGCTTGAGATAAGAAGAATTATTTTTAAAAAAAGTTTCTAACAATTCAAATCATGCTTCTAAACAGGAAATAAAAATTTCGGCGCTTTGCGATGCTGTTTTTTCTTTTTTTCTTTTTTACATTTGAGATAAGGATTATTTTTTAACATATGATTTAATATAAAAGCGAGGTTTTTCATTGCATGCAACATTCATGTGCGAACGTCCTTGAAAAAAAAGAAAATAAAGAAAATGTTTCGTTGTGAGATATGTGAACGCGAGTTTCGGGTAAAATATTCCTTTGTGAGACATCAGCAATTAAATAGGTGTAGTATAAAGAGGAAGCAGCATCAGCAACAGTCATCTATAAAGAAACAATGCTTACCGCAGCCATCAACATTTCAGGTAGCGACAACTAAGCCTATAATCTTTAAGAGATGTGAGTTATGTGAAGAGGATGTTATCGTGAGGAATTGGGTTCAACACCAAAGAAAAAATAAGCATAAGGAAAGAGTGAGGACGTTTCTAAGTGAAAATGTATCATACATAGAGGGTGCTTTCATAAACAGAATCAAAACATTTTCAATTGCAAATAAGGATGAAGCAATATTGGATGTGAAATTGCTATTTGAGAAAAATTGCGTTATAATAAGGGAATTACTCGCAAGTGAATTGAAATCTATGAATGCATTAAAGTTCAACATAGAACTGTTTTGTGAGTTTGTTAAGAATTCTGTCGATATTGACGATGATATGGTTATGGAAGTTAAAAGTATGCAAACCAAAATGTGTACAATCCTAGCAGAGGATGATATACCCATGGAGATAAAAAATATGATTGATGACATCACAACAAAACTGGAGGAATTCCAAGAGAAAGATAGCGGATGGGCCCTAATTTCATTTTTAAGAATTGAAGTGAATATAAATAAATACCAACCGCTTCGAGCTTCTTCATTCTTTAAATTACCACTACAGATAATCTTGAAAAAAGCATGTATAAACGTGAAAAATGACGATGAATTTTGTTTCAAATGGTCCATAATATCAGCTCTTGATGAAAATGTCACAGATAATCATGATAGACCATCAGTGTATAATATAAGTAACATAACAATGGAGACAATAAAAGTTAATGGAACAGTTCTCAATTTTAGCAACATGAACTTTCCTCTGAAGGTTAAGGATGTGAGAATTTTTGAAATGAATAATCCAACTATTAGCATAAATGTGTTTGGTTATGAATTGAATGCAAATGGAGATGACTACAATATTATTGGACCTTACTACCATACGTGTAAGGAACAGGCGAAGCATATTAACTTGCTATATTGTGAAAGTAATGATGGTAATCAAACTCATTATGTATACATTCGTAATATTTCACGTTTATTGAGAAAGCAAATCACAAAAAAGAGAACACAACTGCATCTCTGCAATGGTTGCTTACTACGATTTGCTAGCGCATCCCATTTAGAGAAACACAAAAGCGAATGTTGCAAACTTGTCACATTAATGCCAGAGGAAGGCAAAAATATGCTTGCATTCGAAAATTATGGAAGGAAGCTGCAAGTTCCCTTTACAGTATATGCTGATTTTGAATCTATTCTTAATCCACTGAATCATTCTTTGCCCAATCCACAAATTTCATCAACAACAGATGTAGAGCAACACATACCTTGTGCATTTTCGTATTACATCAAATGCTCGTTTGATGATAGTTTGGATAAACATGTAACATTTGTTGGTAAGTGAATTGAAAAACAAATTTTTTCTCAATTAATTATTAATTTTTTCTTTAGGTGAAAACGCATCCGATAAATTTATAGAAATGTTGACTGAAGATCTGAAATTGATTCATCGAGAAGTTATAGAGAAACCAAAACCTATGAATTTGTTGACTGACAGCGAGCAAAACAGACACCAAACCTCTCCCGAATGTCATATATGTAAGATTAAATTTCAATATTTAGAGTCAAGAGTTAGGGATCATTGTCATTTCACTGGTGCATATAGGGGACCGGCACATTCGAAATGCAATTTAGATTTTCGCATACCAAAATTTTTCCCAATTTTGTTGCACAATTTTTCTGGTTATGACTGCCATTTGTTTGTGAAAAGTTTGGGAAAAAATTCCCGGTGAAATAACGATAGTTCCACTTAATAAGGAAAACTATATTTCACTTACTAAGTGGATACAATTAGATGCACATAATTCACTTCAAATGAGGTTTTTAGATTCGAATCGCTTTCTTCAATCTAGTATAGATTCTTTGGCGAAAAATCTTACAATTAATGATTTTATTATTAACAAAAAAGTTTTCCCAAATGATGAATCTTTTAGATTGATGCTTAGGAAAGGTGTATTTCCCTATAATTATCTTAATTCCTGGGAGCATCTTGATGATTGTTCTCTTCCACCAATCACAGCATTTTACAATAAATTGACGGATGAGCAATGTAAAGAGGAGGATTATGATCATGCACTAAAAGTATGGCATCATTTCAATTGTCAAACTTATAAAGATTATATGCTCTTGTATCTACAGAGTGACGTGCTCTTGTTAGTGGACATATTTGAAAATTTTCGCAGAGTTTGCATGAAGATATATGAGTTAGATCCTTGTCAATATTATACAACTCCTGCTTTATCTTGGGACGCAATGTTAAAAATGACAAAAATTAACTTAGAACTTCTAACAGACATTAATATGTTCAATTTCTTTAAGAAAGGCATTCGAGGTGGATTGTATCAATGTAGTCATCGACATGCCATTGCTAATAATAAATATCTACATAATTATAATCCAGATAAATTGAGCGAATATCTCATGTATTTCGATGCAAACAATTTATATGGTTGGGCAATGTCGCAACCGCTCCCTCATGGAAATTTTCAATGGCAGACTCCTGAGCTGTATACAACTGAATTTATTTCTAAATTAAGCAACAACAATGAAATAGGTTATTTATTGAAAGTAGACTTAGCTTATCCATCAAATCTCCATGATAAGCATAATGATCTACCATTTTGTTCGGAGAATAAGTAAATTTTCCAAGTTGATAGCAAGCCTACATCCAAAGAAAAATTATGTGATTCATCTGAGCAATTTACAACAAGCTCTTAAAAATGGATTAATTCTCACTAAAGTTCATAGAGTTATATTATTCAAGCAATCTAATTGGTTGCAACAGTATATTGAACTAAATACTAATCATAGGAAAAAAGCTACAAATAAGTTTGAAAAAGATTTCTTCAAGTTAATGAATAATAGCGTGTATGGAAAGACTATGGAAAATGTAGAAAGACGAAGGATTGTTAAAATTCTAACAAGATGGGAATCAAATGGAAATGGGCTCAGCGCCAGGAAATTAATTGCAAATCCCAATTTTCATAGTCGCTCCATATTTACCCCAGAAATGTGTGCTATTGAAATGAAAAAGTCGAAGATAGTATATAATAAACCAATTTATTTAGGATTCGTTGTATTAGAATTATCGAAATGGTTAATGTATGATTTTCATTATGATTATACGAAAGAAAAGTTTGGTGATTCAATACGATTGAATTATACAGATACAGATTCATTGATTTATTCGGTAATGAGCGAGGATTTTTATAGTGATATCTATAACGATATAGTTAATATTGAAAGATCAAGATTTGATACTTCAGAATATCCCGCAGACAATTTACATAATTTTCCACAAACAAATGGCAAAGTATTGGGCAAATTCAAAGATGAAAATACTTCCCAAAAAATGATTGAGTTTATAGGTTTAAGAGCCAAAATGTATTCCTATAGCATAGATAGTGGTAAAGTGGTAAAAAAAGCTAAGGGAGTAAAGAAATCAGCAGTAAAGAGTTTAGACATAAGAGATTATCGTAAGTGTTTAATTAAAAAACAATGTGTATTTAAAACAATGTATACTTTTAGAAGTAGATTACACAATATTTATACTCAGAACTTGAATAAGCTATCACTTAGTTTTCAAGATACAAAACGATATATTTGTAAAGATGGAATAAGTAGCTATGCTTGGGGGCATTACAAAATACAAATAAATGAAACTTGATTTTAATCAAAAAAAAAAAAAAAGTTTTTTCTTTTTCCTGTTTGAATGGTTCTTATCTATCATTGTGGTTTGAATTAAAAATAATTAAAATGTGTGAATATCATTATACACAACATGGGCGAAATAGTTCTTATCATTTTGATCAGCACGTTTTGAAGTATTTGTAAGTGCGCTCGTTTAGTTCAAGTATAAAACGACAAACAAATTCGTAAAAGTAATTACTAAATTGCTCGTTTCCAAACTGAACACACGCATACAAAATGGATGTACTAAAAAAGTTGACGGAAGTGGAGAACACCCATAGCAAGATATTTACCAAACTTGCATCCAATAGAGAGTATCAGGATATGCAATACGAAGCATGGAGATGCCCTCCTGTGTGAGTTGCCCGACTGTCAGGTAAGTCTCATTTTGAATATATGAAAACAAAAATATTAATTTTTCTTTTTTATCACAGGTTTTTCTTCCATCACGTTATAAAGAACTCTCAGAGGAAGTACTCCGAGAACTAAATACAAAGGGATATACATTAACCTACATTGAACCTCGTGGAAATTCCAGCCACATAGCATTTGCCAAAAAGCAGCAAACTGAATAAAAAAAAAAAAACAGAGAAAATAAAAAAACTAAACATAAATTATTATTTCGTTTTTATTTATACAATTTCTTTATTCACAACAAACTCTCTTACAAGCAGGGAATTTTCTAATGCACAACTTCCAATGTGTTGTTGTTGATGATATTGACATCTGTTGAATGTTGAAGTGGACTTGCATCGAAGTTGACTAAAGTTGTCACTTCCATATTCTTCAATATTAAATACTTGTAATGTATTCTTCTTGTCAACAAGGATTTCATTGATCCATTCTCTCTTTTCTATTCCTTTGACAAAAATCATTGTATCCTCTCTCATGTTCCTTCTCAAAAACTGTTGTACACTCTTAAAGGAAATTGCACCAGTGCTCCAAGAAATTTTAAGATGATTTCTTTCCAACCATTTCACTTGTCTTTGATCTTTAAGCATTAATCGTTCACAATTATATGGAGGTTTTATTAGAAAAACATTATATTCATTAAAATTAAAAGTGACTGCTAGTTCTTTTAATATAAACTTGTTATTTATTTTAAATCCTTGTATGTCTATTGTTACAAATTTTGTATTAAGCATTTTTTCTCGTTTTCATGCGTGTGTGTAAGTATAAAGCTGAATTATAACTAAAATTAAATAATTCTTTTAACATCGCCCGTAAGTGGAGTATATTCTATGAGTCGATCATGTATGAGAATACAAAAAGCTGAAGTATTTTCTGGTATATTCTTTGCAGTTTTGAGTTCAACTTTTATATCAATAGCCCCGGTTTTAATTGATTCATTCTGGTGAGTTACATCAACCACAATGATTGGGGCCAATTTTTCAAATTCTTCTCGTGATAAGAGAGGTTGAGGTTCACGCATATAATAGCTCTGTTGAAATTTAGTATACATTTCATATAAAATAGCATATCGATTACGATCAAATTTCAGATTCAGATCATCATATGGATATGTTTCAGAATTGAGATGTACTTTTATATCAGTCAAATTACAATGGTGCAATCCAGTTGAAGTTTGGAAAACTATTAATATAAATCGTGGTCTCTCGCTCTGTGGAGAAAGCTTCACATTCCACAGGTGATGTATTCCTTGTGATAGTGTGGGATTAAGATGACAATCCCAGCTTCGAAATGCAATTGGTAAACTCTTTCCGCTATTTATCGTCTTGAGAATTTCCAATTTTGAAAAATCAGCCAAC
The DNA here is from genome assembly GCA_907269125.1 of Eristalis pertinax. Lineage (NCBI taxonomy): Eukaryota > Metazoa > Arthropoda > Insecta > Diptera > Syrphidae > Eristalis > Eristalis pertinax. The sequence continues at coordinate 84,187,311 of OU026145.1, read as the reverse complement.
TGTACGTGAGGCACTTTCCATGTTAAATTCAAAATATTCAATTGAATTTTTTCCTTTGCCTCACTTGAATAGACAGCATTCAGATCAGATTTCGAACGCAATAATATAAGCTCATGTTTAGAATTCAAAATTATTTTATTGAAATCTTCAGCGAATCCTAGAAGCATTTTGAGTGGAACACAAAAATTAAAATAACCATTTTCTACAGATGGACTATTTCTCGCAAACCATCCAGCATTTTGTCTTCGTCATTGTTTAAGGAAACAAAATTTTTAATTGAGGTTGTTGTTCCCATGTATCGTGTACGATCTATTTCAATTCCATTGATTTCATAACGGATTTCATAAAACATGTGTGCTACACAGTTATTCTTCAATTTAATGTTTGTTGATTTTGTTCCATTGTCTAGAGTTACAAATCCTTCGATATAAATATAACTCTCACAAGGTAATAAATGTAGATCTTGATTCTGAATAGATATTCTAATTTCATCATTCTTTCATCATTTTTTTTTTTTTTTTTTTTTTTATATAAGAGTTGAAATCCCAATGATTTTAAGAATTTTTTATTATCTGCGCTCAGATTATTTCTTCGATGTTTATGTGTAGTTGGCTGTATCCTTCTCCTTCTTAATAATGCTTCTTGGTTGGACGATAACGAAGAAGTGATAGGAGATACAGATTTCGTATTGTTTTTATTGTATATAATCATTGATGTTTTGGTCTTAGATGCAGTCTAAGAGTAATTGTTTCTCCACGAAAATTAATCAGATTACCGCTTTGATCAACAATTTGAATTGTAATTGAACTTATCTGTCTGACGGTCAACGGCAAATAAATAACATTTCTTGGTATCTCATCTAATTTATGTCCGGGACTAACATTCATCGAAAATTCATGCAATGTATGTGCTGGTGAGTTATTGATATATGACCCACTCACAATACTACATTCTACTCGTATTGCGTTGACCTTTGTTATACGAATAGGTATATCTGATTCATAAAACTCGTTTGCTTTTAACACTCTCTCACTAAAGCCCATTAATGAGCCAATACTTCGATTTTTAGTAAAATCAATATCATTTTCACAATAAATTTCTGTATTGAGTGTATTGTAATTAGCATTAATGTAGAGCTTACTTCCTTTATAGTGTTGTTGGTATTGTTTCTGCAAATACTCAATGATATCCTCGAATTCATATGAGCCTACAGGAATTTCAATAACAGTATCACTTATATGAAATAAATTATTTTCTAAATCAACGTTGGGCACTGAGTTAAATGTATGAAAATCAACAAGTCCACACTCATAGTCTCTATCCAAGTCGATTGGTGGAAAATAATCAATAGTAAGAATTGATGTTGTACCGCTTAAAACAAGTGTTAGTGACATTTTGATGATCACTTATAAAATGAAGTGTGAAATAAAAAAACAATGCTTTAAGTAATATATTTTTTATTGTGTATTACAATATATTTCTTTTATCAATCCAAGAGTTATGTTCATTTGAAAAACCCAACCACTTCACATAGACTATATCGTCCCTAGTACGTAGGATTTTTTTCCACAAGATATTTACCTGTATATCGTGTCTTCAGCAGCTCATTTTCATAAAATCCTCCCTTGATAGCATTTCCCTGATAATCTTCTAAAATATAGGTGACCGGATTTGTGAGCTGAATTGTTTTAATTTTAAAAATTTCTGTTGTCCAATTTGGTGTATAGCCCTTATAAAAAGTATGTTTGTATTTACTGATTCGTACGTGTTCACCAACGAAGAATTTTGGCTTGCCAAATATTTTTACGTTATTGTAAGCCTTCTTTAAGATTTGCTTCTCATTTGAATAATTTACATTTCTTTGAGGTATTCCAATAGTACGATGTTTTGTGTTATTATACTTATCTAGCAGGGTTTTATAATCATTAATCCAGCGATATGAACCATTATAACTAAATTCCTTCCACATAAGACTCTTCAGAGTCCTATTGAAGCGTTCAATTATTGAGGCCTTCATAACACTGTTAGTTGAGTAATGATTTACCTTATATATTACTATTAGATTTTTAAATTTTTTGTTAAAGAATTCTTTTCCATCATCAGTTTGTAAATTTACTGGTGATCGCTTCGCCTCAAGAAAAATGCTTCTCATAGCTTTAGTGACGTCAGAAGCATTTTTAGTCTTTAGTGGCACAGCCCAAGCAAATTTCGAAAACGTGTCTATGATGGTTAAAAGAAAATGATAGCCCTTGTTGAATGATGAATAATTAGCCATTTCCACTAAATCTGCTTGCCAAAGATCATCTATTCCTTTGGTTATCACTCGTCGTCTTTGGAAGTTTCTACGGGCTTGCCTATGAAGTTCATCTACAATACCCCTTTTCTCATCAATACTCATATCCTACGATTGGTTTTCTCTAGCACTTCTAAGGATTTTGGTTTGATAAATTGTTCGAAAATATAATCTTCGTGTATCTGTCTTCAGTATATTTTATGTGTGAATCTATAGATGCTTTACTCTCTGCCTTTATCGAGTTGATCAACTTTGTATGTATTTCTATTGTATCGTTAATCTGTTTCTTTTCACTTTGGAGGAATGTCTTTAGTTTTCCAATCTCTTTGCTTATGTTGTTCTCCAGCAGTATGTTATCTTTTTCAGCTTTCAAAACCATCTGATTCATATTATCTGTAACAAATACCTTCGAAGCTGCATCATTATTATCAATAGGTAACGCCAGATTTTTTAGCCGTTTAAAATGAAGATTAATATTCCTATCCTGATCCAAATGAAAACCTAATCTTTTTCCCAAACGTTTGTCACTATAATGAGATGAACTACCGAACTTATCAACATGCATTTTGCTAATGACTAAGTACATTCGGATTTATCTTATTATATTACTTTCTCTTAGTTCTTCAATAATGGAAATTATTTCATTGTTATGATTCGTATGGCCCGCTGTTTGTGATGAAATCAAAAGTTGTAATCGTTCTACTAACTCATTTGGATCGTCCCAATATACATAATTAGGTTTCTGCTCACTTACTGTCATTAGACCAGACCCTGTTTTGTCTGTTTTGAATAGCGTTTTTATAATTTTCTGATATTTGTATGCTTTAGTTCCTTTGATTTGCTCATTTTCATCATACTTACGCCTATGTGCATTTGTTTTTTTTTAAATTTCCTTATAATCTTGTAGATCACCATCATCATAGTGCTGGGGCTTTTGATGGAATAATAATTCAAAGAGACCCGGTGTAACAGACCAGCTATTGTCATTTATTGTTATTTGTTTCGCGATCAATTCAAATGACTTATTACCCAATTTCCATTCATTATTTGAATCTCTATAAGGACCATATAATTTATCTAAATTATTATTACGTTCCAACTCTATTAAATTCAATAGCAATGTATCGTTGTTGCTGACACTTGCAGTGCTGTCATCTACACTCGATTGTGTGAAGAATGTATTTTCCTTACTGCTGTCAGATTTATTTTTAATGGTTTTGTAGGGAGTACTTGTATTGCTTTTTAGAGATTTTTTCATAAATTCAGGCTCGAATTCGACGTTAGGGTTATCGAAATTTTGCTTGCTACTTTGAACCAATTCCTTGAGTGGTTTAGTGATGGGCTTAAAGGTATCTTCTAATAAAGTCTCTGCTAGCGTTCCATGCTCTTTAATACTATTAAATTTTTTCTTTAATACTTTTCTAGTATTAATTACATCTTTCAATATTTGCTCTTTCGTAATCATTATTTATCCAGATCTGACCAAATATCAGATCAGATCAGATCAATCAGATCAGATCAGATCAGATCATTACAGCTTGAAAACAAATTATAAACTAATTGAGAAAGTATGAAGCGAAAGTATTTATAGTCGTATAAAAACATCAAACCCTTTCCTATATCGTCCATCATCTAAAGGATCTTCTTTGATGATAACAAGAAAACCATATCTCTCCTTCCAACATTCACTGCACACATTTGAAAACTCATTGAAACTCATATCCGCTCCCACATGATCATTAAATATGTGTCTCAAATTTAATTCATCTTGCTTGAACATTATGATCACATTTGCATTGTCTCGTATTAAATGTTTTGGAATTCGTGTATATGATTGACATAAGTAAAATGCATCAATATTTTTATGACGTCCCATACAAAAATATGATCTCATGTTATTTTGATTCTCACACGCTACATCGTCGAAAATAATAATAGAGTTAGTTTTTGCTTGATCTGGTGGTAGAATCTCTTCATTTTCAGAAAATGTATAATATCCCATACCCTTTATAGGTTTTATTAACTGTTTTAGATACTCATATTTTGGTTGATACAGCGACTTTGAATAAACATAAATATTTTTAAACTTGAGACCATTTGGGCTCTCTATTAAGCTCAACATGACATTTGTTTTTCCACAATTTGATGGTCCAACAATTAAAGCTCTAACTGAATTCGGTAAAAGTGAACTATGTCTTCTTTCCAATAAACCATTATTGGTATTGAAGTCAATATTTCGCACCAATAATTCCTTATGTTGTTTCACGAAACTCATATTAATGACTGATTGCATATATATGTATGTGTTATTTTTTAAATTATTTCAGTCTGAAAAGATCGATTAAGTTAGTCGAATACATAAAAATGGTATTGATTCACAAAAAATCAATCAGTTGTAAGAGAAACACTGTAGGAGGAGGAGGCCTTATAGATAGTATTATAAATTCACTGCCAGTGGAGCTTCATTTACCGAGTTATCAATTTTGTGGACCAGGCACTAAGCTCAAAGAACGTTTAGCTAGAGGTGACAAAGGAATTAATCCTCTGGATGCTTCTTGTAGACAACACGATATTGCTTATTCACAAACAAAAGATATAAATAAACGTCACGAAGCCGATCGAATATTAGCTCTCAACGCATGGGCAAGAGTTAAGTCGAAAGACAGTAGTTTAGCTGAACGCACAAACGCATGGTTAGTAACAAATGCAATGAAGGCTAAAGTTAGATTCGGAATGGGTAATACACACCCCACCACAAGCAAAATTAAGAAAAGAAAAACTAAAACGAAGAAGAAAAATAACAAACGCAAGTGTGGTAATGATACCTTCAGTAAGCTTATAAGAAAGACAAAAAAGATTTTAAATAAAGAGAAACCGCAAGATGAAGAAAGTGCAATACAAATTGCTCAAAAGATAATTGGTGATTCCCTTAAGAGGAAGAAAACATCCATGCACATTCCACGTATAATACCTATTCCCAAGATTGGAGGCTTTCTCCCTCTAGTACCAATTTTGACAGCTCTCGGAGCGATCGGTGGTTTAGCATCAGGCGGAAGTACCATTGCAAGAACATTAAATGAAACTAGATCTGCAAGAAAACAACTTGATGAAGCAAATCGTCATAATAAGACTATGGAGGCCATTGCCTTAGGAAAAGGCTTGTATCTTAAACCATATAAAAAAGGATATGGTTTATTTTACAGTCCCCAAGCAAAAAACTTCTAAGGCAGCTACCCAGACGGGCTCTTAGCGATAGAGATTTGATGAAATATACCAAATTCTTACCACACTTCAGAGGAATATTTATGCTTGATACTCTACCAAAAAGAGCATATCAAAGAGAGTGTGGCATCGTTAATCTGGATTCTCCTGAGGGACCCGGAACACATTGGGTAGCATACGTCAAAAACAGGGAACAAAAAGAATATTTCGACAGCTTTGGAAATCTGCAGCCTCCAAAGGAGATTATAAAATATCTAGGAAAAAACATTCGATACAAATACATACAACATCAAAAATTTAATTCTATCAATTGCGGACATCTGTGTCTGAAATTTCTATACAACTTGAATGAAAAGTAATATATAAATAAAAAAACACATTATTATTTTTGAAATAAAGTAAACGTTTATTTTCTTTACAATAATCTAAGCAAGTCGTATGTTATTGCTTATCTTCTAATGTAGTATGGGAATGTGTTTTAAATGTTATGAAGGCTATGCTAAAAAAATGTATGTGATAAGGATTGTCGGACCTGGTGATTCGTCACCAAAAAATTTGCTAACAACAAACTTATTTTCAGTATAAATAAGTGATTTTTTTCTCAGAGTCAATCAGAGTCAAGAAGTTTAAGCTCGAATAAACTCAAATAAAAATAAATAACAATGAATCATATACCAAATCTTATTGAAGAGTATTTGACATATTTCACTGATAAGTGTTGGGACCATCCTGGACTCGTTGAAAGTGCTAGGAAACTCTCAAAACAACTGCTGGACAGCAAAAATATTGTGGCATTGGAAGCAATATTGCGACTACTCCAATCAATGGATGTGATTTTAAAGTTGGATGGGTTTCCGAAATCGGATAATGCACTGATTAAACTTGTGAATTAGGCATTATATAAAAAATAAAAATATTAAAATCTGTAATTATTTGCATTTTATTTTTTCTACCATTTGTTTTTCTATCTGGGCTTGTATTTGTTTTTCTATCTTCAAAGATATGATTCATCATGTTTCGTTTTCTATCTGGGCTTCCATTTTTTATTTTCTTATTTTTTTCTAAAATTGATTCAGCAACAATAACTTCAAAGACATGTTTGATCATGTTTCATTTTTTATAAATAAAATTGTATTTAAAAAATATATACATATTTGGTTTTTATTTTTTTATTTTTTCTAAAATTGATATAGCTGCAAAGCGTCGAAACTAAAGCACCGAAATTTGTATTTCCTGTTTAGAAGCATGATTTGAATTGTTAGAAACTTTTTTTAAAAATAATTCTTCTTATCTCAAGTCTCATGACCACACATGCTTATCAACCTTGCTATAGTTCCATAGAAGCATGAGAAAAAAACAGCATCGCAAAAACTAAAGCACCGAAAGTTTTATTTCCTGTTCAGAAGCATGATTTGAATTGTTAGAAACTTTTTTTAAAAATAATTCTTCTTATCTCAAGTCTCATGACCACACATGCTTATCAACCTTGCTATAGTTCCATAGAAGCATGAGAAAAAAACAGCATCGCAAAAACTAAAGCACCGAAAGTCTTATTGAATTGTTAGAAACTTTTTTTAAAAATAATTCTTCTTATCTCAAGTCTCATGAGAATTGCGTAATGAGTACATATCCTACAATGACACATATCCCCAACCTTGAATCACATCTGTAACTCTCTTTCTCTCTCTCTCTCTCCCACACAAACACACACAATCACAACTTAAATTTGAGCCAGAGCCCCCAACTTAAATCACAACTTAAATTAGAACTTAAATTTGAACCAGAGCCCCCAACTTAAATCACAACTTAAATCAGAACTTAAATTTGACTGCCTGAGAGTATGCAATACATTTGATCACAACTTAAACTTGAGCCAGTCCCCCTCCGGTTTCTCTTTAGCGGTTTCTCAGACCCGAACCCAATCAGAACTTAATCTTTAGCGGTTAACCCAATCACAACTTAAATTTGAGACACTCCCCCTCCGGTTTCTCCTTAGCGGTTTCTCAGACCCGAACAGCATTTAGCGGAGACCCGAACCGCACTTAAATTACCACTTAAATTTGAGCCAGTCCCCCTCCAGTTGCTGCCTGAGAGTATGCAATACATTTAATCACAACTTAACCTTGAGCCAGTACCCCTCCGGTTTCTCTTTAGCGGTTTGAGCCACTCCCCCTCCGGTTTCTCTTTAGCGGTTTCTCAGACCTGAACAGCATTTAGCGGATACCCGAACCGCCCTTAAATTACCACTTAAATTTGAGCCAGTCCTCATTACCACTTAAATTTGAGCCAGAGCCCACCTTACCACTTAAATTTGAGAATTACCACTTAAATTTGAGCCAGAGCCCCCCATTACCCCTTAAATTTCCACTTAAATTTGAGAATTAACACTTAAATTTGAGCCAGAGCCCCCCCTCCCCCCTTACCCCTTAAATTACCACTTAAATTTGAGAATTACCCCTTAAATTTGAGCCAAAACCCCCCTTACCCCTTAAATTACCCCTTAAATTTGAGCCAAAACCCCCCCTCACCCCTTAAATTTCCTTAAATTACCACTTAAATTTGAGCCAGAACCCTCCCTCCCCCTTAAATTACAACTTAAATTTGAGCCAGAGCCACCACTTAAATTTGCACTTTTGCACTTAAATTTGAGCCAGAGTCCCCCTCCGGTTTCTCTTCAGCGGTTTCTCAGACCCAAACCCAATCAGAACTTAAATTTGAGCCACTCCCCCTCCGGTTTCTCTTTAGCGGTTTCTCAGACCCGAACCCAATCAGAACTTAAATTTGAGCCACTCCCCCTCCGGGTTCTCTTTAGCGGTTAACCCAATCAGAACTTAAATTTGAGCCACTCCCCCTCCGGTTTCTCTTTAGCGGTTTCTCAGAACCGAACCGCATTTATCGGAGACGCTAACCGCAGCCACTTAAATTTGCACTTTTGCACTTAAATTTGAGCCAGAGTCCCCCTAAACCTCCTACTACCGGTTTCTCTTCAGCGGTTTCTCAGACCCAAACCCAATCAGAACTTAAATTTGAGCCACTCCCCCTCCGGTTTCTTTTTAGCGGTTTCTCAGACCCGAACCCAATCAGAACTTAAATTTGAGCCACTCCCCCTCCGGGTTCTCTTTAGCGGTTAACCCAATCAGAACTTAAATTTGAGCCACTCCCCCTCCGGTTTCTCTTTAGCGGTTTCTCAGAACCGAACCGCATTTAGCGGAGACGCTAACCGCACCTAAACGCTAAATTTGCACTTTTGCACTTAAATTTGAGCCAGAGTCCCCCTAAACCTCCTACTCCCGATATTTTTACCTGATCTGCCCACGATCAAGTCGTTGGCGTACGCAATTACGTGAGGAAGAGAACTTATCAGATCGCTCAAGAAAATGTTGAACTGGATCGGCGAATTAACGACACCGTGTTGGAGACCATTTTTTACTTCAAATATACCTGCAGAGGTCACATTGCCATTCTTGACGACGAACTTTCTACCAGTAAGCATGTTGCACAGTAGGTACAGCAGTGGTTTACTAATGCCTAGCCCATTGAGCTTGTAAAAAAGTCCTTCTAACCATGTCGAAGGCCTTCTCCAGGTCAATCAGGCAGGCACCCTGTGTCCATTGGATCTCTGTGGAGCTTAAAACACGGAAGATCGCTATGCTTACTACGAACAATTTTATTTATCTGCGGAAACATGCTAGGGTTGTTGGATCTTACAGCCCGAATCTTATTGTTCCAATGCAAGTTAACAGAAATTCTGCAATTCTGGACAATTAATGTTTGTATGTTTCTGACGAGCGATTTCAGTGCCCTAATTTCCTCATCTCGTCTGTCAGTAAACCGTCTGTACAAGGTTTTTAATCTTGACAGGAGTCTCCTTTTTTGTTGATGTAGTGCGTCAATTGTCTCATTGCGGTACAAGTTTTCGTTGTTTGTTCGTGTATACCGTGGTATCGTACTGTCCATCGTTCGTTTTATTGTCTCATCCAATTGTATTAGATACATGTTAATCTCCTCGTTTGACAGGTTTCTATTGGACGGTACGTAAGGCGCATTCGAGGAAACTGCTCTCGTCATTTTTCTAGAGAAGCGAGTCCAGCGTGTCCTACTGTAAATGTAGGGATACGTTTGAACAAACTCTCCTAATTCCGCAATATCGTTGGGTATCTTGAAGTCGGCACTGAGTCCGCAATGGTCACTAAGATACACGAAAGTGTTCAAACAGTTTACCGTTTGTGAGTTTGTGTCTGTCAGCTGCAGTCTTGCGTCGAACAGCAGGAGATCCAGATGAGAGCCACTTCTGGGGTAGGACGAGATCTCTGTTGCTTTCAAATCGAGTCTGTACTCGACACTGTGTAAGCAATACCAGTTGTAAAGCTGGTCCCCTCTATAATTGGAAACTATGTTTTCCCAATAACCGTGACGGGCATTTAGGTCCCCGGCCAAAATGAAGTAGTTTTGATCCGAGTCCAGTCTAAGACATCGAAAGAGTGAATCAAGCTCTGATATAGTCGTTCTGGAACTAAGGGCGCCGGAGGAGTAGACCGACACCGCATACAGCTTCTTTCCATTGCGAAGCGAAATGCACACGATGCAGGCTTCCAACTCCTGAAACCGTCGAACTTAGCTACCATACACTACTTTGTGTTTAATGTTATTTTTAATTAAGATTGCAAGACCGCCTCCACCACTGGAGTTGGGCCGGTCTCTTCTAATAATATTATAATTACTGTGCTCCAATGTGCCCCAATGGTTAGCTTGGTTTCGCTAATCAGAAACAGCTCTGGGCCTTGATCGTCCAACAATCTATAGAGCTCGTTTTTTCGCGGGATCCCTATCAATGAATTTGCATTCCCTGCAAGGATCTTATAGGTGCTCTCCGTCTGCGCAGCCATCAAGACTGGTGACGTGCTTGGTTCTGCAGGAGCTCCAGAATTTGATTTACCTGCTACTCTAACCGATCCATACGCCTTTCAATGGAGGATCTCCAATCGGGCGTTGGATCGTGTGCTCTTGGCACTGAAGGCTGCGGTACTACTTTTGGTAGCCCCTTTCCCGTGCTCCTCTGACCAGACGCCATTTGGGCATAAGTCACTTGAGGGGTGACGGTTATGGCTTAGGGCAAGCCCGATAGTTAGCGGAGTGTCTTGCAGCTTATTGAGTATCTTTCGAAGCCTTTATTTTTTTAATACTAAAATGACCACTACCTATTGCCGTCCTACATACCTGTGCAGTTTGAATGACGTCCTGCTTGTATAAATTGATTGGTGGCATTTTTTCTTTCTTTTTTTGCTGATGTACTGCTGGCTGCTGATGTTGTCGTGTTGCTGCATGTTGCTGCTGTTTCTGTTTTTGCGTAGCTGCTTGCTGTTGTTGTTGTTTCTTCGGCGGCTGCTTATTTTGTTGTTGCTGAGCTGCTGACTGTTAATGCAGCTTCTTAGTTGTTGAGAGCTGTTGTTGTGTGACTTGAATTGGGTAACTGTGTTCGTTGTTGCCCGAGTTGTGGGACCCTTTGCTCGTCCTCCGTCAATCTTCTTGCGAGATTAGTTTCTCTCAGCTTTCTGATCTCATGGAGCAGTTCTTGAGTTTCCTCTCTCAGATCAGAGACCTTCGCTTCTTTGGCGCGAATTATTGCCTCAGCTTCTTCTTCGGTGTCGGGGGGCATCGATTCAAAGCTGATACTGCTTATTGCAAATCGCTCCTCCCTCCCGTCTGACACATTTGAATACGCATCGTTTTCTGCATCGGCCTCTTCTGACGTCTCCTTCGATGACGTGGACGCTCTTCCTCTTGGGGAATTTCGGCTGACGCGTAACTGCTACGTCGCTTTGAACCGGTGGAGGTCTGCTTTTTCCGGTGCCGTCTTTGGGCACCGTTGGTTGGTGGCGTAATTTTACTGCCACCGGCTGCTGGTTCTCGCCGTCCGTTTCTAATCGAGCGGACTGCCCGTTCACCTCCATAATTTGCACTCACTGACTTTGCCAGGAAAAATAAACGAAAGAAGTACACTCCCCCACACTGGGTTTCGAACTCAACCCCCTCTGGTTCACGGCTGTAAGCTTTTTTTTCATGTAATTTTATTTCCTTTAAATTATATGGACTTACTTGCTAGACAAAAGTACTTAAAACTAGCTTAACTAACTTAAGAATTTACAAATGTTCTTTATACTAGCCTACTGACCCTATGTGGGTACTCTAAGCTAATCTAATCTGTGTTATAAATGTGCCTTTCGGCTTAATCTATGTTTTTTTTTTGTTTAGTCTTTACGACAATCTTTTATTAAATTTTTAATTTGCCAAGAAAATTTTTAAAAAACTTGGCTAAACTTGACTTACTTACTTAACTGCTTAAACTACCTTATACTAACTTACCCTAACATAAGACTTAAGACTACCTTAACTATGTCCGCAACAGTAAGGACACGTGCACCAGGGCGTATATTTTATGTATATGCCTAACATATATATTTTATACGCCGTGGTGCACCTTTTTTTTTTTTCTTGTTATATTACAGTTTTTTCATTAATTCTTTTGGACTTTTTCCTTATAGCTACCTTAAACCTATGTAAGTTGGCCACCATGGTCAACTATCTGGTCATCTAGAAAAGCCAGCGGTGGCGGAGACTGGTTTTGGTGTAACCACCAGTAAAATTGCCGTTCTTTGGCAGACTCTTTTCTGTCACGAGCGGAGATCGCTCTACTGAACCGAAGAAGATCCTCGTGGGTGCGAGCGACATCCGGTTCGTATTGGAGTCGCCAGTCCACTGTTCGGCGTATGACATGGAAGATAACAGGACATCCGTCTGTATCCTGTATTATGCCAATCGTCTAAATAACGAAATGCTTCGGGAGGAATAAAGCCGTTAAGGCGCACCCTTTCATGGTACATGATATTTGGGTAATAAGCCCCAAAGATCAGACTGTTGGAAGAAGTCATAGCTCGTGCAATATGCCTTCTGATCAGCTTTATAATAAAATGATCTATCCTGTTCAAGTTTGCCTCGTTGTACAGGATCTCGTTAGGATAGTACTTCTTGTAATCGGACTCGGGTGTACGATACAAACGGAGACAGCTCCTAAGACACTGTCTCTCGAACAACCTCATCTTTTCCATCTGGAAAGGACTCACGTTGAACCACAGGGGACAACCGTACTCCATAATTGGCCGTACTAGGGCCATGTAGCAGATTACCTTCACCCTGATATCAAGTTGGCTGCTGAAAAACAACCTCCTTGCAGCAGCCAAGGCTTTTCTGGCTTTCGTCAGAGCAATATCTATATGTTTGTCAGAATACAGATATTGATTCAGCTAAATGCCAAGATATCTAACTACACTTTTCACAGCTAACGATCGTCCCTGCGGGTCAACTATGCCGAACTTGCGCCAGTTTTGGGGCGTATCCCGCAGTGCCGTGTACAACGGGGGCCTGAAAAGGGTAGTTTCACACTTCAGGAAGTCACGCTGCAACAAGATATTTATTACTTCGACCTTCGGACCTGATCTGTACGCTACTAGATCGTCGGCGTACGCAATTAAGTGCGGCATAAGATCTGCAGTGAATATTGAGAACAAGATCGGCGAACCAACCGCTCCCTGTTGCACACCATTTTTGATGTCAAAGACCTTGGTAGAAGTTACGTCGCCACTTTTCACGACGAACTTTCTACCTGTTATCATGGCATAGGTCGTATATAGCAATGGCTTACTTATGCCGAGCCTGACCAGCTTGAGGAAGAGATCCTCCAACCAAACGGTGTCGAACGCCTTCTCCAAGTCAATCAGACAGGCACCCGTGCACTGATTTTTGCTTTTATTCCATTGAATGTCGGATACCAGCTTTGACGCGCAATGTATGGTATCATGCCCCGCCCTAAATCCAAACTGGTTGTCCGGTATGATTTTATTTTCTTCAGCCCATTGTTTCAGAACTCCTATGACCATCTTTTCAAAAATCTTGCTTATGCAGGGAAGAAGACTGATCTACCGGAGATTTGTCGGGATGGATTTGTCTTTCTCCCGTTTAGGGATCGGTTGCACTACAGATGTAATGTGCATTAACAGTCTTGTGTAAATTTGGACCGCTTCGGGGGGAAGATGGCGAAGAACAATATTCGGTATTCCATCGATTCCCACTGACTTTTTCTTTTTCAGCGAGTTAAAGATACCCTGAAGATCTTCTTGGGAAATCAAGATGAGATTGTCATCATTGGCGACGGCACTATGTGCCATATTATCGTCACTGAACCTGGTGAAACCTGGATTCTCGGATCGCCATTGACTTATCTCGTTGCGGAGATAGAAGTGGTTTAGCAAGGCTCTGTTCTCCAGATCGTGATTCGGCCTACTAACCTCGTTGACCGTATACACCCGCTGAAACACAGCACCAATAGCTTTAACCTTCTCCTGGGGATCTTCAACTACGATGAAGTCATTGTCTAGCACTGCCTCACCTGAATCGATGCCAGTAATTGTTCGTTGTGTGTCGTCCTGGGAAGTCTAACGAATAACCTGAATGTCATTTCAATCTTTCCTCCTAAATATTTTATTTACTTGGGGGAACATACGCGGGTTGTTGGATCGTACAGCCCGGATTTTATTGCCCCAGTGCAAGCTTATAGCCAAGCTATAATTTATTCGAATTAACTGTTGGAGGTTTTGATCTCAGACTTTACCTGACTTCCGCGTTTTGTGGATCTGTAAACCGTCTGTGCAAGAGTTTGAGTATTGACAGCAGTCTATTTTTGTGCACGTGAAGTGCATCGATGGTAGCATTTCGATAAACATCGCTGTCATCGATTTGTACTACCTTCGGAATGGTTTTCTCCATGGTTCGTTTTACTACGTTGTCCATTTGTATGAGGTATCTGTCAACCACTTCGTTCGTCAGGTTTCTGTTTGTCGGAGGATTGATCCCACTCGAACGTAGTTCTGTGAATAAAGCCCTGGAGAAACGTAATTATAAGGGTGCCTCTGGACATATTCCTCCAGTTCTTCCACCTCGTTCGTGAGCTGAATAGCCGCGAAGAGCCCGCAGTGGTCACTCTCGTACTCAACAGCAGTTAAACAGTTCCGTGAGCGTCTTTCCACGTCCAGTATAGTCAGTTGTTTGTCTATCAGCATCAGATCGGTTCGGTTGCAAGCAAATCTAACGTGAACTCAATATTGTGCTCTACCAACCAGTTATACATTGAGGTCCCCCTGGCGTTATGCACCACGTTGCCCCAATCCATACGGCTGTAAGCTCTACGCACTCGGCTACGCTCCAGTTGCGGATCCTAGTGACACTAGCACTATTTCACTTTTTCAATTATTATTTGTTAATTCTCTGAAGTCGAAACACTGAGGAAGTGTCACGCGAGTAATATAATATGAACACCATCAAACACAGTCAACATCAGTAAATTGTCAAAATGCTGACGTAGTGTCTGGTCCCACCGTTGTCTCCAACTTGTAGGAAACTGTACACCACAATGGGATCAGCTGCACGAACGTCGGCCGACACGATTCCCATGTCTGCTATGTGCGATGATATTTTGAAAGTAAAATAAAGATCAGTTCTATCGCAGAACCTCGCGACGTAAAATGTTTGGAAATACACCGAAGAGAAAGATTTGGGCGTAATTCATTATCTTATTCTGGATATCTTATGGTGGATTCATCTGCGGTAGAACAGACATGTGAGATGACGCAGTCAACTCCGAAAATCCGGAAGGTGGAAGACCTGGATGATGAATCCAAATTTGAATGCGGCCCATTGGCAGAAGGTCGCAATCAAACTGCGGAAGTATGGGTAAGCGAGCAAGATCCACTCGGAGACAGCGATGCCTACACTCCAGTTGAAGAAACTTCAGAGGAAAATAAACACGAAGCAATACATGCAGAAGATAGGCCAGTCAAACTTCAGTGTAAGCCACCGAAAATCAAGACTGTTCTACCTGGTCGTCCGAGGAAGTTTCGGAATATGGAACGTCTAAACAATGCGTTCGGGGGGTTGGGTCTGTGCACACAGGGTAAAGTTTCTGATCGCTCCCAACTTGGCGGGACGCCAGCAACGATCCTTGTCGATGCATAGATCAAGTTGACATACAGCCTCCTAGCGGCGCCCCCGGGATAGCCTTCACAACACCCGTTGTGAGGTGAACTAATGTATGCAACGAATCCCTTGTGGTTGTGCGGAGGGCTAACAACCCGCCCACACAAAAAAACAACGTTACGAGAGAGCAAACTGCCTCGGATCAGCGGACGGAATCACAACAACGACGACACGGCGCGAAAAAGGACAACGATTTGCGAGTTTGCGAGTACAAAAAAGGCACCGTTGGTTGGTGGCGTAATTTTACTGCCACCGGCTGCTGGTTCTCGCCGTCCGTTTCTAATCGAGCGGACTGCCCGTTCACCTCCATAATTTGCACTCACTGACTTTGCCAGGAAAAATAAACGAAAGAAGTACACTCCCCCACACTGGGTTTCGAACTCAACCCCCTCTGGTTCACGGCTGTAAGCTTTTTTTTCATGTAATTTTATTTCCTTTAAATTATATGGACTTACTTGCTAGACAAAAGTACTTAAAACTAGCTTAACTAACTTAAGAATTTACAAATGTTCTTTATACTAGCCTACTGACCCTATGTGGGTACTCTAAGCTAATCTAATCTGTGTTATAAATGTGCCTTTCGGCTTAATCTATGTTTTTTTTTTGTTTAGTCTTTACGACAATCTTTTATTAAATTTTTAATTTGCCAAGAAAATTTTTAAAAAACTTGGCTAAACTTGACTTACTTACTTAACTGCTTAAACTACCTTATACTAACTTACCCTAACATAAGACTTAAGACTACCTTAACTATGTCCGCAACAGTAAGGACACGTGCACCAGGGCGTATATTTTATGTATATGCCTAACATATATATTTTATACGCCGTGGTGCACCTTTTTTTTTTTTCTTGTTATATTACAGTTTTTTCATTAATTCTTTTGGACTTTTTCCTTATAGCTACCTTAAACCTATGTAAGTTGGCCACCATGGTCAACTATCTGGTCATCTAGAAAAGCCAGCGGTGGCGGAGACTGGTTTTGGTGTAACCACCAGTAAAATTGCCGTTCTTTGGCAGACTCTTTTCTGTCACGAGCGGAGATCGCTCTACTGAACCGAAGAAGATCCTCGTGGGTGCGAGCGACATCCGGTTCGTATTGGAGTCGCCAGTCCACTGTTCGGCGTATGACATGGAAGATAACAGGACATCCGTCTGTATCCTGTATTATGCCAATCGTCTAAATAACGAAATGCTTCGGGAGGAATAAAGCCGTTAAGGCGCACCCTTTCATGGTACATGATATTTGGGTAATAAGCCCCAAAGATCAGACTGTTGGAAGAAGTCATAGCTCGTGCAATATGCCTTCTGATCAGCTTTATAATAAAATGATCTATCCTGTTCAAGTTTGCCTCGTTGTACAGGATCTCGTTAGGATAGTACTTCTTGTAATCGGACTCGGGTGTACGATACAAACGGAGACAGCTCCTAAGACACTGTCTCTCGAACAACCTCATCTTTTCCATCTGGAAAGGACTCACGTTGAACCACAGGGGACAACCGTACTCCATAATTGGCCGTACTAGGGCCATGTAGCAGATTACCTTCACCCTGATATCAAGTTGGCTGCTGAAAAACAACCTCCTTGCAGCAGCCAAGGCTTTTCTGGCTTTCGTCAGAGCAATATCTATATGTTTGTCAGAATACAGATATTGATTCAGCTAAATGCCAAGATATCTAACTACACTTTTCACAGCTAACGATCGTCCCTGCGGGTCAACTATGCCGAACTTGCGCCAGTTTTGGGGCGTATCCCGCAGTGCCGTGTACAACGGGGGCCTGAAAAGGGTAGTTTCACACTTCAGGAAGTCACGCTGCAACAAGATATTTATTACTTCGACCTTCGGACCTGATCTGTACGCTACTAGATCGTCGGCGTACGCAATTAAGTGCGGCATAAGATCTGCAGTGAATATTGAGAACAAGATCGGCGAACCAACCGCTCCCTGTTGCACACCATTTTTGATGTCAAAGACCTTGGTAGAAGTTACGTCGCCACTTTTCACGACGAACTTTCTACCTGTTATCATGGCATAGGTCGTATATAGCAATGGCTTACTTATGCCGAGCCTGACCAGCTTGAGGAAGAGATCCTCCAACCAAACGGTGTCGAACGCCTTCTCCAAGTCAATCAGACAGGCACCCGTGCACTGATTTTTGCTTTTATTCCATTGAATGTCGGATACCAGCTTTGACGCGCAATGTATGGTATCATGCCCCGCCCTAAATCCAAACTGGTTGTCCGGTATGATTTTATTTTCTTCAGCCCATTGTTTCAGAACTCCTATGACCATCTTTTCAAAAATCTTGCTTATGCAGGGAAGAAGACTGATCTACCGGAGATTTGTCGGGATGGATTTGTCTTTCTCCCGTTTAGGGATCGGTTGCACTACAGATGTAATGTGCATTAACAGTCTTGTGTAAATTTGGACCGCTTCGGGGGGAAGATGGCGAAGAACAATATTCGGTATTCCATCGATTCCCACTGACTTTTTCTTTTTCAGCGAGTTAAAGATACCCTGAAGATCTTCTTGGGAAATCAAGATGAGATTGTCATCATTGGCGACGGCACTATGTGCCATATTATCGTCACTGAACCTGGTGAAACCTGGATTCTCGGATCGCCATTGACTTATCTCGTTGCGGAGATAGAAGTGGTTTAGCAAGGCTCTGTTCTCCAGATCGTGATTCGGCCTACTAACCTCGTTGACCGTATACACCCGCTGAAACACAGCACCAATAGCTTTAACCTTCTCCTGGGGATCTTCAACTACGATGAAGTCATTGTCTAGCACTGCCTCACCTGAATCGATGCCAGTAATTGTTCGTTGTGTGTCGTCCTGGGAAGTCTAACGAATAACCTGAATGTCATTTCAATCTTTCCTCCTAAATATTTTATTTACTTGGGGGAACATACGCGGGTTGTTGGATCGTACAGCCCGGATTTTATTGCCCCAGTGCAAGCTTATAGCCAAGCTATAATTTATTCGAATTAACTGTTGGAGGTTTTGATCTCAGACTTTACCTGACTTCCGCGTTTTGTGGATCTGTAAACCGTCTGTGCAAGAGTTTGAGTATTGACAGCAGTCTATTTTTGTGCACGTGAAGTGCATCGATGGTAGCATTTCGATAAACATCGCTGTCATCGATTTGTACTACCTTCGGAATGGTTTTCTCCATGGTTCGTTTTACTACGTTGTCCATTTGTATGAGGTATCTGTCAACCACTTCGTTCGTCAGGTTTCTGTTTGTCGGAGGATTGATCCCACTCGAACGTAGTTCTGTGAATAAAGCCCTGGAGAAACGTAATTATAAGGGTGCCTCTGGACATATTCCTCCAGTTCTTCCACCTCGTTCGTGAGCTGAATAGCCGCGAAGAGCCCGCAGTGGTCACTCTCGTACTCAACAGCAGTTAAACAGTTCCGTGAGCGTCTTTCCACGTCCAGTATAGTCAGTTGTTTGTCTATCAGCATCAGATCGGTTCGGTTGCAAGCAAATCTAACGTGAACTCAATATTGTGCTCTACCAACCAGTTATACATTGAGGTCCCCCTGGCGTTATGCACCACGTTGCCCCAATCCATACGGCTGTAAGCTCTACGCACTCGGCTACGCTCCAGTTGCGGATCCTAGTGACACTAGCACTATTTCACTTTTTCAATTATTATTTGTTAATTCTCTGAAGTCGAAACACTGAGGAAGTGTCACGCGAGTAATATAATATGAACACCATCAAACACAGTCAACATCAGTAAATTGTCAAAATGCTGACGTAGTGTCTGGTCCCACCGTTGTCTCCAACTTGTAGGAAACTGTACACCACAATGGGATCAGCTGCACGAACGTCGGCCGACACGATTCCCATGTCTGCTATGTGCGATGATATTTTGAAAGTAAAATAAAGATCAGTTCTATCGCAGAACCTCGCGACGTAAAATGTTTGGAAATACACCGAAGAGAAAGATTTGGGCGTAATTCATTATCTTATTCTGGATATCTTATGGTGGATTCATCTGCGGTAGAACAGACATGTGAGATGACGCAGTCAACTCCGAAAATCCGGAAGGTGGAAGACCTGGATGATGAATCCAAATTTGAATGCGGCCCATTGGCAGAAGGTCGCAATCAAACTGCGGAAGTATGGGTAAGCGAGCAAGATCCACTCGGAGACAGCGATGCCTACACTCCAGTTGAAGAAACTTCAGAGGAAAATAAACACGAAGCAATACATGCAGAAGATAGGCCAGTCAAACTTCAGTGTAAGCCACCGAAAATCAAGACTGTTCTACCTGGTCGTCCGAGGAAGTTTCGGAATATGGAACGTCTAAACAATGCGTTCGGGGGGTTGGGTCTGTGCACACAGGGTAAAGTTTCTGATCGCTCCCAACTTGGCGGGACGCCAGCAACGATCCTTGTCGATGCATAGATCAAGTTGACATACAGCCTCCTAGCGGCGCCCCCGGGATAGCCTTCACAACACCCGTTGTGAGGTGAACTAATGTATGCAACGAATCCCTTGTGGTTGTGCGGAGGGCTAACAACCCGCCCACACAAAAAAACAACGTTACGAGAGAGCAAACTGCCTCGGATCAGCGGACGGAATCACAACAACGACGACACGGCGCGAAAAAGGACAACGATTTGCGAGTACAAAAAAGGCGATCTTGATCTGTTTGGTACTAGAGAAGATAGTGCGGAGGGCAACTGTAAACACGGAAGGCACTATCTTCTACAAGTCGGTCCAACTGTTGGGGTACGCAGACGACATCGATATCGTCGCACGTTATCAACGTGCTGTAGTAGAGGCTTTTACGGCGATTGAAGAACAGGCGAAACGAACTGGTATCAAGGTCAATGAGGACAAAACAAAATATATGCTGTCGACCAAAAAACGTTCCGTCACACACCACCTTGGACAAAAGCTCACGATCGACAGCTACAATTTCGAGGTAGTGAAGGAGTTTACCTCGGAGCAAACGTGAACTCCACAAACGACATCACAGTGGAGATCCGTCGTAGAATAGCCCTTGGCAACCGGTGTTACTTCGGTTTGTCAAAACAACTGGGCTCAAAACTCCTGACTCGAAGTACCAAAATCATGCTCTACAAAACCCTTATTTTGCCAGTCCTGCTCTATGGAGCCCAAAGCTGGACACTAAGCAAAACTGCAGAGTTGATTCTTGGTACCTTCGAAAGAAAAGTTCTACGACGGATATATGGTCCCGTCTGCGAGGAAGGCGATTGGAGGAGAAGACATAACCGCGAGCTGTACCAGGATGTGGATGAGGCAGAAATCCGTCGACTGCACTGGCTCGGCCACATCGAGCGCATGGACAACAATGCTCCAGCAAAGAGGGTCTTTGAATCCGAGCCGACTGGTTCAAGAAGGAGAGGAAGACCGAATATCCGGTGTAAAGACCAAGTAATCGCGGATGCAAGACAGCTTGGTCTTGATGACTGGAAGCAGTGTGCACAGGACCGTAAACGATGGAAGGCAGCAATTGCTCAGGCTCGGACCCTTCATGGGTCGCCGGCCTGATAAGTAAGTAAGTAAGTAAACAATGCGTTCCTGGAACATGGACTGTTGGCCGAAGAGGATCTCGACTAAGATCTCTCGGGATCGGATGCGCAAGAGTGGTACGATACCATGGCAGCGAAATTGATGTGTATTATAAGGGCTGGAATATGGGTGTTCGTGGATCAGTCATCAGCAGGAGGAACAATTGGTAGCCGCATAGTCTTGCGTAACAACTATTGTCCTAACGGAAAGCTAGATCTGAGAAAGGATAGTTGCGAGAGGTTTCGCACAACGACAAAAATGCGTTCTTGGAACATGGAATGTTGGCCGAAGAGGATCTCAGCTAAGATCTCTCGGGATCGGATGCGCAAGAGTGGACGCCATGGCAGCGAAATTGATGTGTATTATTTAGGCTGGAATATGGGTGTTATTCGATCGTTCATCAGCCATGGGAACAATTGGTATCCGCATAGTCTTGCGTTACAAGTATGGTCCTGACGGCAAGCTAGAGCGAGGATAGTTGCGAGAGGTTTCGCACAACGACCGGGTATAGATTTCAGCAAGACTTTTGGCCCAGTAACTCGGCTAACTTCTATACGTATGCCTACAGCTTTGGCATCTGAATACAAGATATAAATTAGGCAGTTCGATATCATCGCCGCTTACGTGAACGGTACACTATCTGAGGAGGTATTCATAAGAAGGACGATCGCATACTGAACAAGGCAAGGAAAATGTTAACAGAACTTCAGAATGGCAACATGGCGTGTATACTCAAAAAGACGCTTAACGGTTTGAAGTAAGCTCGTCGCTGCTGCCATGAAAAACTAGATTTGGAGTTTAGGCGCATGAGACTGAAACCAACTCAATCGAATTCTTCTGTATATTTTCCAGGTTCAAGGTACCTATCGGGAATTGGTAGGTTCATTAATGTACATCGCCATTGGAGCTCCATCTGACATTGCGAATGCTGTACGTTGGCTAAGATAGTTTAACGACCGACATCAGCGTAAACATTGGATTGCAGCGAAACGTGTTCTTCGATGTCTGCAGGGCTCCAAAGACATTGGAATTGTCTTCTCTCCGTCAACACTATTATTAACTGGGATGGTCGATTCTGACTGGGGCAACTACACAGTGGATCGTGGTTATGTTTTCATCCTGGATGGAGAAGCAATTACCCGGGAGTCACGTAAGCATGGTATATCGACCACTCTCCACTACGTTTGAAATCTTCTGTGGCAACACGGAAACGCAGAAAATAGCATCTAACCCAATTTTTCACTCTCGAAAGAATCAAATCGACGTGCGGTATCACATCGACGTGCGGTATCATTTTGTACTTGAGGCACTGCGAAACAACAACATTTGCGATGCCTATCCACAAAGGACATGGGAGCAGACGTGCTCACTAAAGGATTTCCTGGACCCAAGACCAGGAAGAGCTTAGAGACTATTGGTCTCTTTCCTTTCACGTAACGAGGGGGAGTGTTAGTGTCTATGTGTGGCACTTCTGCATGCATGGCACGGCCGTTGCGTTCAGCAGTTACTATCTTCACTGAATTCTACAAAGCCATATTTGAGCTCTTATATATTTGCCACCAGCCTGTAACAACTTCTGAATGGATAATTTTTACTTATCATTTATGTTTTTCGTATAAACTCTTATTTTCGTTGTTGTTAAAAATACGAGCTGTTTTCACTTTGGTATCATCGTTCCGGTTGGGATTCATGCAAGAAATAGTCGGGCCAACAATATTCACCCCAATTCTCGTGCCAACCAAAAATATATGTCACTGTGACAAATTTCAATTATCTTATTCACCCACCCTATGATGTGTATTCCCTTAGTCACATTTTATAAAAAAGTGAGATAGAATGTGAGTGATTTTGTCACTTGCATTTTTGTGGGTGACACCGAAGGACGGTGAATATGATAATGACAGGCCTGTTAAGTGTTAAAACTACAACGAGACAACTATTTGAGTACCTGGTCTTCTTAATGGAGGAATTAGCCATTGTAAAAGTTTTTTATCGTTGGAGAAAAATGAAGCTTCGGTCCTCCCTTGCGCAATTGTGAGGGTTTGTAAAAAGTTTGAGATCATCTAATATGAACCAATGAATAACGACAGACGCGCTCCAACATCCAAGTTATGCAACAAAGCATTCTAAAACTACAAATATTAGCAGACATAGAAGCAACCTTGCAAATGTTTACCAAATACACCAACTGAATGGAGAGTGATGCTACTTGATTGAATT
This sequence comes from Eristalis pertinax, assembly GCA_907269125.1. NCBI lineage: Eukaryota > Metazoa > Arthropoda > Insecta > Diptera > Syrphidae > Eristalis > Eristalis pertinax. Next base: position 84,163,932 of record OU026145.1, on the reverse strand, counting down.
TTCTTGGGGTGAGAATTAGTATGGATTTTTGTCACCTCACTTGCATTCAAGAATACAAATTAAAGATGTATTCCTTTTATTTTCCCTCTATGAGGCATTTTATTTATTAAAATTAATATGCTGGAGTTACTCATTCCGAAGACACCTTAAAAGTAAACTTACTCTACATATTCTAGTCACTCGATGTTGTTGGACGATGGCCTTGATGTCTCACGGTGGTGTTAGATTCTTTCGCCGCGTCTGGCATGCTGACTGCTCCCCTCCTTTAGCGATGGCGTCCACGGCTTCGCGAGGATTTCTGAAATCATCGGTTGTTGCTTTGCGAATATCGTCAATGGTAATAGTTGACTGGCTTAATCCCGGATGGTTTTCTCTAATCTGAACTTAAACTTGTGTGGATGTTCTTTTTAACATGCAAGCTATTATGATTATGAGTATTATCACAGCAGCATTGTAGTCAGCAAAGATATATTTTGTTCCTTGCATTTCAATTTTCTTGATGTGCCCTGTGGTGTTTTCCTTCAACTCTTTTCTTCATCATATCTAGAGATAGTAGTTCTTCTGCTACCATTTCACGGGGCTGCAGATGCATGATGGCTGGTACAGGTATTAGAAATGAAGTTTGTTTGTACCTGAAGTGATGTTCGCTTTTTACCAATGAAGTATTTCTATATTTCACCAGGTATTCCATTAAAGTTGTGTGACTTGCTATCAATTACGATATCCCCTTCAAGCCGATTCAGTAAAATGATGCCTGGTTCAGTTTCATCCACATCTTGTACACATATGCCTATTAAAATGTTAGGAATACAGGTTGAATTACTTGTATCTATTAGGTTATTCTGATTACATATTGAAATTGAATTGTACGTATTAGAATTATTACTTAATCTATAATATTTTCGTTTGTAAAAAATTTCACTCACTTGTAAATACAAGCTTTGAGTTCAAAGATATAAGGGTAGCAGATATAGAAAAAGTTCTTAGATTGGTATATGTGTAATTGGACCTACTGAAACGACTTTTCAATGTATCTATGAAAATTGGTTGCTTTCCAATAACATGGAAAGAATCCGTTATTTCTAAGGTAGCCAAAGTAAACGGATCCAATAAATGTGAAGATTTCCGCCCAGTTAAGGCTCTCCCAATATATGAAAAACTATTGGAAAATGTAGTTCTAATTCAGCTTCAAGAATATCTTGAAACTAACGAAATGTGAATAGAAAACCAAACAGGGCTTCGTAAAAAACACTCTTGCGAATCAGCGATAAATAGTGTTCTCATCAGTTGGACTTACTGTTCATTTCTCGTAGCAACTTCGAAGAATGTTCAAGACTGCTGTAGGAGGACTTAATAAGAGTGAACATATGGTTAATGGCAAACTCAAGATTAATGTTACGAAATTGAAACGTATGGCTATAAAACACCAAGTGCAATTAAATCTGAACAAAGATATCGAGCATATTGAACAGGTGTATGAAATAAAATATATATGAAATAAAATGTCTCTGTCTTTTTTTTCAGTATGTTTTTGTTTTTTGCTTAGCCAATAAAACTGGTAAAAAACTTGGCTATTTTATATATCTTAACCTACCTTAAACTAGCTTAACCTAACATTAAAACTTAAAAAACTATCTTAACTATGTCTGTAACTTTACGGACACATGCACCAGGGCGTATATGTTATGTATATAACATATATAATTTATACGCCGTAGTGCACATTTTTTTTTTTTAAGTACTACCCTATAGTCTATGTAAGTTGGCCACCATGGTCAACTATCGCGTCATCATCTTGAAAAGCCAGCGGCGGAAAAGTCTGGTTTTGGTGTAACCACCAGTAAAATTGCCGTTCTTTTGCAGACTTTCTCCTGTCTCGAGCGGTGATCGCTCTGCTGAACCGGAGGAGATCCTCGTTACTGCGAGCGACATCCCGTTCGTATTGGAGTCGCCTGTCCACTGTTCGGCGTACGACGTGGAAGATGACAGGACATCCTTGTGGATCCTGTATTAGGCCAATTGTGTCGAGGTAGAGGAACGCTCCAGGAGGAATAAAGCCGGTTAGGCGCACTCTCTCATGGTACATAACATTGGGGTAGTAAGCCCCAAAGATCAGACTGTTGGAAGAAGTCATAGCTCGTGCAATATGCCTTCTGATCAGTTTAATAATAAAATTATCTATCCTGTTCAAGTTTGCCTCGTTGTACAGGACCTCGTTAGGATAGAACTTTTTGTACTCAGACTCGGGTGTACGATACAACCGGAGACAAGTGCGAAGACACTGTCTCCTCATCTTTTCCATCTGGGAAGGACTCACATTGAACCATAGTGGACAACCGTAGGCCATAACTAGCCGTATGAGGGCCATGTAGCAGATTACCTTTACTCTGGTGTCAAGTTGGCTGCTGTAAAACAACTTCCTTGCCACAGCAAAGGCGTTTTTAGCTTTCGCCAGAGCAATATCTATATGTTTGCTAAAATACAGATATTGGTCCAACCAAATGCCTAGATACCTTATTACACTTTTCACATCTAACAGCCGTCCCTGCGGGTCAACTATGCCGAACTTACGCCAGTTTGTGCGCGTATCCCATGCTGCCATGTACAGCGGGGTCCTGAAAAGTATAGTTTCGCACTTCAGGAAGTTGATAATCAACGCAATTAAATGCATCATGGAACCTATAAGATCTGCGGTGAGTTACAGCCTATTTTTGATATCAAATACATTTTTCACGACGAACTTTCTACCTATTATCATGTCATAGATCAATGATTTGCTTATGCCGCGCCTGACCAGCTTGACGAAGAGGCCCTCTAACCAAACGGTGTCGAACGCTTTCTCCAAGTCAATCAGACAGGCACGCGTGCATTGCTTTTTGTCTTTGTTCCACTGAATGTCGGATACCAGTTTGGACGCGGCATGTATAGTTTCATGCCCCGCTCTGAAGCCGAACTGGTTGTCCGGTATGATTTTATTTTCCTCAACCCATTGTTTCAGAACTCGAATGACTATCTTTTCAAAAACCTTGCTCATGCAAGGAAGACGACTGATCGACCGAAGATTTGTCGGGATAGATTTGTCTTTGTCCCGTTTAGGGATTGGTTGCACCACAGCTGTTTTCCAGTTTGCCGGGTAACAAGCATTACTCAGCGCATTATTGAACAGTGTTGTGTAAATCTGCACGGCTTCGGGGGGAAGATAGCGAAGCACAATATTTGGTATACCATCAATACCCACCGACTTTTTCTTCTTCAGCGAGTTAAAGATACCCTGAAGATCTTCTTGAGAAATCAAGATGTGATTTCCATCATTGGCGACGGCATTATTTGCCATGTTATCGTCACTGAACCTGGTAAAACCAGGATTATCAGATCGCCATTGACTTATCTCCTTTCGGAGTTCGAAGTGGTTTAGCGAGGCTCTCTTTAGCGACCTCGTTGACCGTATACACTCGCTGAAACACAGCACCAATTGCTTTCACCTTCTCCTGGGGATCTTCAAACACGAAGAAGTCGTTGTCAAGTACTGCCCCATCTGGATCGATGCCAACTGAATTCGGTAATTGTTCGTTATTTGTCGTTCTGGGAAGTCTAACGGCCTGAATGTCGTTTTGATCTGTCCTCCGAAATATTTTATTTACTTGTGGGAACATACCCGGGTTGTTAGATCGTACAGGCCGGATTTTATTGCCCCCGTGCAAGCTTACAGCCAATCTATAGTTCATACGTATTAACTGTTGGAGGTTCTTGATCTCCGACTTCAATTCCCTGACTTCCGCGTTTTGTGGATCTGTAAACCGCCTGTGCAAGAGTTTGAGTCTTGACAGCAGCCTACTTTTGTGCACGTGAAGTGCATCGATGGTAGCATTTCGATAAACATCGCTGTCATCGATTTTTACTACCTTCGGAATAGTCTTGTCCATGGTAAGTTTATGTTTGTATGAGGTACCTGTCAACCTCTTAGTTCGTCAGGTTTCTGTTTGATGAAGGATTAATCCCAATCGAACGTAGTTCTGTGGATAACGTCCTGGAGAAGCGAGGCCAGCGGGTCTTATTGTAATTATAAGGACTCCTCTGGACATACTCCTCCAGTTCTTCCACCTCGTTCGGGAGTTGAATAGCCGCGAAAAGGCCGCAGTGATCACTCTCGTACTTAACCGCAGTTAAACAGTTCCGCGTGCGTCTTTCCACGTCTAGTATCGTCGTCTGTCTATCAGCAACAGATCCAGATAGGACACGGATCTGGGGTACTGTGGCCTATCAGTTGCAAGCAAATCTAGCTTGAACTAAATATTCTGCTCTGCCAACCAGTTATACAGTGGGGTCCTCCTGTCGTTATGCATTCTATTGCCCCATTCTCTATGTTAGGAGTTCAAATCCCCAGCAATTATATAATAGTTTTCCTCCGAGCTCAGTCGAAGGCTAGTGAAAAGAGTATCGAGTTCTGAAATAAAGTTGCGATTGAGTGCAGGATTGTCAGCTGCGTAGATCGCGATCACATATAACCGCTTTCCAACCTGGAGAGGAATGCGTGCAATACACGTTTCTAGTACTTGAAATCTTCGCACTTCACTGCTATACATGACCTTATGACAGAGGCCTTTTTTGATTAAGAGAGCGACCCCGCCCCTCGCAAGGATTGGGGCCGGTCTCTTCGAACTACGTGGTAATTCTTGTACCAGAGTGTGCGCGTCTGGATCAGCTTAGTTTCGCTGGCTCAGCACATCTGATTAATTCTACTCGCGCTGCTTGCCCTTGGAACTGTTTCTCCAGCTGAGCGATCTGCCCCTGGATAGAGAGCAGTATCGCCATCATATCTAGATTCGCTTCAGGTTGCCTGTAAGGATTCATTGGGATCCGCAAATACTTTTGAGTGACGCTTCAATACCAAGGACAAGTGTTCAGGTGAGACTTCTTCAATTTTAAATGAAATGTTATTAACTTCTCTACAGTAAAAATATAGCAATTTTTCTTCTCCTTCATCATGTGTTATGATTCCCTTTTTTAAGTCTAAAAAAGCACCTATTTCACGAAAAAAGTCAAAGCCAATGATACCATCGAAATTTTTAAGAGTTGGTAATATGAAAAATTTCGTATTCCTATTAAAGATGTTCACTATACATTTTGATGTAATCTGATTTGTACCATGAATCGATTTGACAAAAAATGGCACATTTACGTTCTTAATAGCCTTAATGGTGCAGAGATTCCTGATATAATTTTTAGCAGCATCAGTATCTGTCAAAAGTTTTACTTCCTCTCCTGCCAACGTTCGACCGATGTAGGGCAGGAGAGACCTTCCTCTAAAAAAATTATCTCATCAGATACTTCAGAAATTTCGTTATAAGGCTGCTGTTTATTGTTGTAGGTTTCTTCGTAATTCCCATCATAGAATTCGTTCTGACAGTATGTAGCTGATCTTCAACATTATTAGGTCTTAGAAGTGACGGGTTTTTACCTAAGTAATTTATTCTCTGAGACTCTTGTGTTGGCAGTTGAAGTGAGTGCAAGTGTTTTCTTCCCATCGTGTGTTCTTGAACAGTAAAATTTCCAACAAGCGAATTCGTAGTGACTCTGGTGAAGGCGATAATCGCCCTCCCAGCAAACAGTCTTATTTAAGTGCAAATTTAAAATATTCAACAATGGTGAATAATACGAATTATTACGGTGTGCTGGACGACTCCGGTGAAAATGCGGATTGCATTAATAATGAACGTTTAAACGTCATGAAAGATAGTGTCCCTCCTATAGTTGTAATAAAATCAACAGGTGAACGTGTTCGTTGCGTATTGAGTGACCTAAAAATCGATAATTATCTTATCAAAACATATCGCTCGACCAAAACATTATTTCTCCATCTTTGGAAAGCTCAGAGAAAATAAACAGACTAAATATTGAATTCTTCACATTTTCACGGAAGGAAACACTACCTTTGAATTAATTTTATCGGGACTTGATCTTACAAGCGAAAAACTGGTAAAGGAAGAACATATTTCATCCGGAATAAAGTGCATCGACGTGAAAATTATCACAAACAAAGTTAACCAAACGTCCACTACAAAAGCTATATTTACATTGTGTATATTCAACGCGGAACAATAAAACTAAACGAACTGAAGAAAAATCATTCCAGTTTGCTCAGAACCATAGTCCGCTGGGACTTTAAGAGACAAAAACCAGGAAAAATTACACAATGTCATAATTGTCAGCTGTATGGACACGGCTCCATGCATTGTCATGCAAAAGGTTCTTCTGCTAACTGCTCCGGCAGCCACAAAACAACCGAGTGCAAAGAAACTGACGCGATGCGTTGCGCCAATTGCAGCGAACCACACGGATCATCCGATCCAAGTTGCATTAGTCGTAAACAATATCTGGAGATTCATCAAAAACTCTCCTCTCATCAACGTCCAAACAACAGCAAACGCACACCACCTATATTACTCCCACAAAAACCTTTCGATTCATACAGCCGACAAACAAAATTCGACCAGCTGATCGCTCTCTACCATCAACTGCCACGCAGGTCCATGGCGGAAAAACCTCTCATCAGAATACATCAAATACATCTGTAAACAATGAGAGCAACAAATTATTCTCTTTGGAAGAAATAAATTCTCTTTTAAATGAAGTATTAGCTAAGCTTCAAACCGGTATAACAAAAAGTGATCAATTCAATGTAATGACATCTCTTGCTATCAAATACATTTATTCAAATAGTTATGGTAGATAATTTCCTGAACATTATTACTTGGAATGCAAGAAGCATATCAAATAAAATATTAGAATTCTTTAATTATATTATTGATAAAAAAGTTGATATAGCTTTGGTTACGGAAACTCATTTAAATGAAACCAAACCCTTTTCTCACTCAAACTTTAATTGTTATCGTCTCGACAGGAGTAACACAACGGGAGGTGGCGTTGCTGTCGTCATACGGAAAAATATTGTACATTCGGTACACCCAGGCTTACAACTGCGTTGTATTGAATCAATTGGGTGGAAATAGAAGAATTAATAAGATGTCTCACTTTAAGAACGACTTGCAAAAAGTATTTAGATATCGAGGTAAAGTTATCTTTGGCGGAGATTTAAATTGTCGCCACCAATTGTGGAACTGTCTCCGGGCTAATTGCTGGGGTAACGAATTGTGTAATATCAACGAAATGCACCCAAACAATTCAATGTAATGACATCTCTTGCTATCAAATACATTTATTCAAATAGTTATGGTAGATAATTTCCTGAACATTATTACTTGGAATGCAAGAAGCATATCAAATAAAATATTAGAATTCTTTAATTATATTATTGATAAAAAAGTTGATATAGCTTTGGTTAGGGAAACTCATTTAAATGAAACCAAACCCTTTTCTCACTCAAACTTTAATTGTTATCGTCTCGACAGGAGTAACACAACGGGAGGTGGCGTTGCTGTCGTCATACGGATAAATATTGTACATTCGGTACACCCAGGCTTACAACTGCGTTGTATTGAATCAATTGGGTGGAAATAGAAGAATTGATAAGATGTCTCACTTTAAGAACGACTTGCAAAAAATATTTAGATATCGAGGTAAAGTTATCTTTGGCGGAGATTTAAATTGTCGCCACCAATTGTGGAACTGTCTCCGGTCTAATTGCTGGGGTAACGAATTGTGTAATATCAACGAAATGCACCCAAACAATTCAATGTAATGACATCTCTTGCTATCAAATACATTTATTCAAATAGTTATGGTAGATAATTTCCTGAACATTATTACTTGGAATGCAAGAAGCATATCAAATAAAACATTAGAATTCTTTAATTATATTATTGATAAAAAAGTTGATATAGCTTTGGTTAGGGAAACTCATTTAAATGAAACCAAACCCTTTTCTCACTCAAACTTTAATTGTTATCGTCTCGACAGGAGTAACACAACAGGAGGTGGCGTTGCTGTCGTCATACGGATAAATATTGTACATTCGGTACACCCAGGCTTACAACTGCGTAGTATTGAATCAATTGGGTGGAAATAGAAGAATTGATAAGATGTCTCACTTTAAGAACGACTTGCAAAAAATATTTAGATATCGAGGTAAAGTTATCTTTGGCGGAGATTTAAATTGTCGCCACCAATTGTGGAACTGTCTCCGGTCTAATTGCTGGGGTAACGAATTGTGTAATATCAACGAAATGCACCCAAACTTTTCTTTAATATACCCTCCTGATTTTATTTACGTCCCTACATCTAAATCTAAAAGTCCTTCCAGTCTAGACTTTTTTATGACTAATATTTCAACGTACTGCTCCATGCCTTTCACCTATGACAATTTGGGTCGGATCACCTACCTGTCAGTATCAACTTGAATCTCGTATTTGAAGTCAATCGACCTTCGTTATATTATAAATATTCCGCAGCCAATTGGAACCATTTTGCTTCATTTATCAATACCAACTGCAATCAGAATAATGTTATTTCATCGCCTGTAACTACGACTACCCAAATTGATTCAATGTATGCATTTTACTTCATTATTAAACTGCGCTGCCGATTTCGCAATACCTAAGTACCCTAGGAATGATAGTAATGCAATTCCACTTCCTAGTAGTATTTTACTATTAATATGGCTGAGAAACTCAGAAAGAAGAAAATGGATACGTTATCGCTATGACTGCTTTCTTTATAGCACGAAAATGTTAAACAAAGCCATTGCTAACGAAATTAATGAGTTCAAAAATAAGCGTTGGAATAACCTACTGCATAGCTTTGATAAACATAGTATACCATTCTGGAAAGTTTCAAAAATTATTAAAAAAAGAGGTTTGAGTATTCCACCTCTAAGGGTTCAAAGCCAGCTTTATATTTCTCCAAGCGATAAAGCCAATCTACTTGCAGAGACTTTCTCAAAAAATCACCTGCTTACTGCCCATTTTAGTGATCCTGCCACTTCCACTGAAGTGTCTCACACAATTGACAGTCTCTCCAAAGCAAATGTTGAATTATCGGATTTAAGTATACTTAATACTAATAAAGTAAGATCATTGATTAAAAAACTTAAAGCTGAAAAAAGTCCTGGCTTAGATGGTATTAACAATAAGCTTTTAAAGGCCCTTCCTCTCAAATTAGATATATCGAAAAAGCCTTTGATACGGTTTGGCATGATGTTTTAATATACAAACTTATTAAATTATACTTTCCTATGGAAACTGTTAAAATCATCCAGAGTTTTTTAGATAAAAGAAAATGTATAGTAAAAGTACAAAATGTTAAATCCGCAGTACAAAATATTACATATGGATTACCTCATGGTATTGTACTCGCCAAAACACTTTTTAATATATTTGTCTCTGACATTCCAGATCTTGGCAATGATGTGAATATTGCTATGTTTGCTGATGATACAGCAATATTTGCGTCTGCTGCATACTATACGGACGTCTATAATGTGTTTTGTATAAGTCTGCCTTTCAATCAATTCTATTGTACGGGGCTCCTGTTTGGTACGACTGCGCTAGAACTCACAAACTTAAACTTCAAATATGCCAAAATAAAATCATTAAAATTATGCTTAATTTATCACGTTATTATTCAACCCGCAGAATTCACAGCCAAAGCAATATCAACTTTTTACACTTTCTTATAGAAAATTTAACACAAAGATTCTATGGTAATTGTTGAATTGTCGAATTAAACGCTTAGCAAGAAATATGTAAAATAGTTAAATAAAAATATTTGACTAGGGGACATTGCAATATTAGATTTTAAGAGTTGAATAAGGGTTTTTTTTTTGTAGCTTTCCCTTGAATTAATATCTAAATATTTTTGTTGTATCTCGCTCACTCCACTCTTTATTAAATCATAGTTGTAAAGGACAGTTGTCCTAAACCTCTAATTATAAATATTCCTACAAATGTAAACACTATTTGTCTTGCTACATAAATAAACAAATGAATGAATGGCGAACAGATTTTTCGACGCTATGGATACGCTCGGTGATATGGACGTTAAAATCAATTGCTATCATGCTTCTTTACAGTTTGCTTTTCAACTTTTCGATGCGCAACTGAATCAAGAGACGACTTACCATTACCGCAATCGTTGGGAATTAAAATCGTGGAGGAATCCGAAGCAAGAATGAGTGATTCACATGGCGAAGTCTCGAAAGCTATGGTTGATGATCCGTCGATGATTCCAAAATAACCTTCTATCGCTGAAATGAGATAGAACACATGAGGTTGGAATGTTCACTAAGGCATGAAAAGCAACCACATACCGCCAAGTACGGTGATTTTCTCAAAATCTGTCCGGTCACAAAACAAAATAAGCTCCGGAAACATTTTCAGTGCAACGAGCTTGGTCGTGAACAATCCTGGTGTCTGGACAGCGGCTTCTCTTCACATATATGTAAAAATCCCAATTGTTTCTTGAACATGGGAGCAGTCACCGTGGAAAAAATAGAATTTGGCAAGTAGTCCTTCAACAGACATCAAAGCAAGAGGCAGAGTAATGCTGAAACTTCATGAACATGTCCCTGCTCTTCGCACGAATCTCCTGCCCGTAGGAAAAAATTACAAACAGAGGCTACCGAGTCATTTTCGGACAAAAATATGCACAAGTTCTCGATGCAAACGGAAACTCTGCTCCACCCTAGTAATGAGAAATGCATATCATCAAGTTATTCAAGACAAGAACCTGACAGGAACGACTTGCTTCAAATCTGGCATCGACGTTTAAGTCACTTTAACGTGAAATATATTTTGGAAGCTGCTCGGATAGGATCTATAATCGGGATGGAAATCGATGAAATCACAACGAATTTCGTTTGTGACACTTGCATTCAAGGAAAAATGGTGCGTATTCCATTTCCAAACCGATCAAGGCGGACGACTAAGCTCTTGTAAATAGTACACTCCGATGTTTGCGGACCGATGCAGACGTAATCACTCGGAAAATCGAGGTACTTCGTCACATTTATAGATGATCACTCAAGGTTGTGCGAAGTACGATTCATTGAGACAAAAAACCAAGTCTTCGAAAAAGAAGGTGAAAGCAATGTTTAAAAATGGGGCATGTGTCCTCATAAAGAAGTTGCAGACAGATGACGGAATTACCTGGAGAGAAGAGGTATTCCTAGGCGTTTGACCGTCGCATATAATCCCGAACTACACCCTTCTGGAAATGGCTAGTTGTTTTCTAATACAGTCAGGGCTATCAAAACCTTTTTGAACAGAGGCAGTTTCAACTGCAAACTACAATAGAAATCGAAGTTCTTCTAAAGCTCTGAAGGGTAAAACACCATATGAGATGCTATACACGAGTACGCCAGACGTGAGCAATTTTCGGGAATTTGGATCCAAAGTTTTTATTTTGCAAACAACACCTAACAAGGGAAAATTTGATACAAGGTCAAAGGAAGGCATCTTCTTGGGATATGCTGAAGAAAACAAAGGGTACAGAGTTTTCATACTAAATGAGCATCGAGTGGAAGTGTCACGCGATTAATATAATATGTACATCATCAAACACCGTCGACATCAGTAATTTGTCAGAATGCTGACGTAGTGTCTGGTCCCACCGTTGTCTCCAACTTGTAAGAAACTGTACACCACAATGGGATCAGGTGCACGAACATCATCCGACTCGATTCCATGTCTGCTATGTGCGATGATATTTTGAAAGTAAAATAAAGATCAGTTCTATGGCAGAATCTCGCGACTTAAAATTTTTGGAAAAACACGAAGAGAAATATTTGGGCGTAATTCATTATCCTCCTATTGTGGATTCACCTGTGGTAGAACAGACATGTAAGACGACGCAGTCAACTGCGAAAATCTGGAAGGTGGAATAACTTTATGATGAATGCATAAAGCCCATTGGCAGAAGAACCTACCCACAGGGGGAGTGTTAGTGTGTATGTGTGGCTCTACTGCATGCATGACATCTTCACTGAATTCTACAATATCAAATTTGAGCTCTTATATACTTGCCACTACCCTGTAACGACTCCTTCTGAATGGATCATTTTTACTAATCATTTATGTTTTTCGAATAAACTCTTATTATCGTTGTTGTTAATAATATGAGTTGTTTTTACTTTGGTATCATCGTTCCGGTTGGGATTCACGCAAGAAATAGTCGCTCCAACAATATTCACCCCTATTCTCGTGGCTCCCAAAAATATATGTCACTGTGACAAATTTCAATTATCTTATTCACCCACTCTATGCTGTGTATTCAGGGCCTGTTAAGTGTTAAAATTACAACGAGACAACAATTTGAGTACCTGGTCTTCTTAATGGAGGAATTAGCCATCGTAAAAGGATTTTATCGTTGGAGAAAAATGAAGCTTCGGTCCTCCATTGCGCAATTGTGAGAGTTTGTAAAAAGTTTGAGATCATCTAATATGAACCAATGAATAACCACATACAACCAATTATACGACAGACGCGCTCCAACATCCAAGATATGCAACAATGCATTCTAAAACTACAAATATTAGCAGACATAGAAAAAACCATGCAAATGTTTACCAAATACAACAACTGAATGGAGAGTGATGCTACTTGATTGAATTTTCTTGGGGTGAGAATTAGTATGGATTTTTGTCACCTCACTTGCATTCAAGAATTCAAATTAAAGATGTATTCCTTTTATTTTCCCTCTATGAGGCATTTTATTTATTAAAATTAATATGCTGGAGTTACTCATTCCGAAGACACCTTAAAAGTAAACTTACTCTACATATTCTAGTCGCTCGATGTCGTTGAACGATGGCCTTGATGTTGTTCGGTCTCACGTTGGTGTTAGATTCTTCCGCCGCGTCTGGCATGCTGACTGCTCCCCTCCTTTAGTCCACGGCTTCGCGAGGATTTCTGAAATCATCGGTTGTTGCTTAGCGAATATCGTCAATGGTTATAGTTTTTTTTCATCCTTGTTTAATCCCGGATGCTTTTCGCTAATCTGAACTTAAGCTTGATTGGATGTTCTTTTGTAACATGCAAGCTATTATGATTAGGGTTATGATTATTATCACAGCAGCAGTGTAGACAGCAAAGATATGTTTTGTTCCTTGCATTTAAATTTTTTGATGTGCCCTGTGGTGTTTTCCTTCAACTCTTTTCTTCATCATATCTAGTGAAGTTTGTTTGTACCTGAAGTGATGTTCGCTTATTACCAATGAAGTATTTCTATATTTCACCAGGTATTCCATTAAAGTTGTGTGACTTGCTATCAATTACGATATCCCCTTCAAGCCGATTCAGTAAAATGATGCCTGGTTCAGTTTCATCCACATCTTGTACACATATGCCTATTAAAATGTTAGGAATACAGGTTGAATTACTTGTATCTATTAGGTTATTCTGATTACATATTGAAATTGAATTGTACGTATTAGAATTATTACTTAATCTATAATATTTTCGTTTGTAAAAAAATTCACTCATTTGTAAATACAAGCTTTGAGTTCAAAGATATAAGGGTAGCAGATATAGAAAAAGTTCTTAGATTGGTATATGTGTAATTGGACCTACTGAAACGACTTTTCAATGTATCTATGAAAATTGGTTGCTTTCCCATAACATGGAAAGAATCCGTTATTTCTAAGGTAGCCAAAGTAAACGGATCCAATAAATGTGAAGATCTCCGCCCAGTTAAGGCTCTCCCAATATATGAAAAACTATTGGAAAATGTAGTTCCAATTCAGCTTCAGGAATATCGTGAAACTAAAGAAATATGAATAGAAAACCAAACAGGGTTTCGTAAAAAACACTCTTGCGAATCAGCGATAAATAGTGTTCTCATCAGTTGGAAAGAGGATATGGCTTAAAAGAGCATTCTAGACGATTGATAGGGAAATTCTGCTACAAATTCTTCGAAAATATGGTCTTAGAGGCAATGAACTAAAGTGGCTTATGTCTTTTCTAAGTGATAGGACCCATAAAACATGTGTAAATCTAGAACAACTCACGGAGTTCCCCAAGGATCCATAATGGGCGCTCTGTTATTCATCATTTACATCAATGATATACAAAACGAGCTAATACGCTACACTCATTGCATTATTTGCTGATGATGCTCTTGTGTTCATTTCTGGTAGCCACTTCGAAGAATGTTGAAGACTGCTGAAGGAGGACTTAATAATAGTAAACATATGGTTAATGGCAAGCTCAAGATTAATGTTACCAAATCAAAATGTACGACTATAAAAATCAAGTGCAATTAAATCTGAACAAAGATAACGAGCATATTGAACAGGTGTATGAAGTAAAATATCTCGGGGTACTAGTTAATTTATCGCTTAAAACGCACTGAGAATATATAATCGAAAAAGTATCGAAAAGATTGGCTTCTTCAACAGAATTAGAAACAAAATATCTTTGGGCTGTGCAATAAATATATTTATGTAATGATAAAACCTCATTTTGAATACTGTTCGTTTATATTGCTTCTATGTTGTGGTACCTTACTATTGAAACTGCAGCGTTTACAAAATAAAGCAATGAGAACAATTACTAAATGAAATCGATATACTCCTGTGCGATTTATGTTAGATATGCTTATATGGTTAAATGATAAACAAAGAATCCTTGCTAAAGTATTGTGTCTCTTTTTTAAATTAAAGTTTAATATGCTACCAAGATATCTACAAAAATATTTAAGGTATGTAGGGGATTCGCAACCATATTTATTAAGAAACTGTAATGATCTCAGACTTCCACAGTATACAGATAATATGACACAAAATAGTTTAATTTATAAGGGTTGCTAACTGTTTAAATCATTACCATATCATATAAATTTTGAAACGAATATCCAATCATTTAAACGTAATGTTACTATCCATTTTAAATGTCAATTCCCACATAGCTGAAGTTCAATTTTGTTATATTATATCACAATATGAAATTTGAATAATTACAAATAATTTAACCTAACTGAATGCAAAAATGCGCATGTTGCAATTACTTGCTGACATGTGCGTCACTTATTGTTACCGAAATTAACACACACATTACATTTATTTGCCCGCATGTGCGTCTGTGTCCAAGGTTCAGGGGGAGACATAATAATGGTTCTCGTCTACGTCGATGACATTTCGGGAATGTCACAGATCTCGGGGAACATCAGTCGATTCAAGGACGGACTAGGAAAATCATTCAAAATCAAGGACCTGTGTGACGTTCAGTGTTGCCTCGGAATGGAATTCCTGAAACGCGAAGATATACGCCGAAAGATTGGATTGCAGCAAAACGCGTTCTTCGATGTCTGCAGGGCTCCAAAGATATTGGAATTGTCTTCTCTTCATCAATACTAGGACTAACCGGGATGGTAGTCTCAGACTGGGCAACTGCACAGTGGATCACAGATCGTACAGTGGTTATGTTTTAATCCTGGCTGCAGAAGCAATTACTCGGGAGAAGCATCTAACATAATATTTCACTCTCGAACAAAGAACATCGACGTGCGGTATCATTCTGTACTTGATGCACTGCGAAACAACAACATTTCTTTGAGATACCTACCCACAGAGGACATGCGAGTAGACGTGCTCATCAAAGGACTTCCTGGACCAAAGCACAGGAAGAGCTTTCCTTTCACGTAACGAGGGAGACTGTTAGTGTGTATTTATACCACTGATGCATACATGACACCGCCGTTGCGTTCAGCAGTTGCTATCTTCACAGAATTCTGCAATGTCATATTTTAACTCTTATATTTTTGACATTCATTTGACGACTCGTTTTGACTGGATCATGTTTACTAATCATTTATATTTTCCGAATAAATTCTTATTTTCTTTGTTGTTGGTTGGCCTTCACGCAAGAAATATTCAACAGATAGTGGGCCCAGAGTAACCCAGGACAGCCTTAGAGAACCATTAGAAATTATAACCAATTTCTGGAAGTTTCTGGAACCAAGCTGCATACAAAATGGCCGTCTCACGCGTACCAAGAAATGAGGTCCTCATCAAGGA
Source organism: Eristalis pertinax (assembly GCA_907269125.1). NCBI lineage: Eukaryota > Metazoa > Arthropoda > Insecta > Diptera > Syrphidae > Eristalis > Eristalis pertinax. Next base: position 84,147,965 of record OU026145.1, on the reverse strand, counting down.
TAATTACGACACATGGCGTATGCTAACTAACGATTTATGGGGATACGTGAATGGTACTATAATAAAACCAACTACTTACCCAAAGGAGCCTTTAACTCTACGGGCGAATCAACGCTGTGCGCTCATGACTAAAATGCGCAATCGGTTATCATCCTGTCGATTGGATCAGCAGAACTCAAGCTGGTCAAGGCATGTGATACAGCGCGGGATGTATGGCTCAAGTTAGCAGCTATCTTCCAATCGAAGTGGCATGCGCGGAAGGCAACGCTTCTTAAGCAATTGACTCTCCAAAGAATGCGTGAGGAGCACCTGAACAGATTTTTCGACGCTATGGATAAGCTGGGTGATATGGACTTAAAAATAAAAAAATAAATGCTTCTTTACATTTTGCCGTCAAACTTTTCAACTTTTCGATGCGCAATTGAATCGAGAGACGACTTACCATTACCGGAATCGTTGTGAATTAAAATCGTGGAGGAATCCGAAGCAAGAATGAATGATTCACATGGCGAAGTCTCAAAAGCTATGGTTGCAGGAAAATTTCACCAAAAGCAACGTAGACAGCTTACGAACAAAAACAAAAGTTCTGTCGATGCTTCCAAAATGACCTGCTATCGCTGACATGAGGTCGGAATGTTCACTAAGGCATGAAAAGCTACCACATACCGCCAAGTACGGTGATTTTCTCAAAATCTGTCCGGTCACAAAACAAAATAAGCTCCGGAAACATTTTCAGTGCAACGAGCTTGGTCGTGAACAATCCTGGTGTCGGGACAGCGGCTTCTCTTCACATATATGTAAAAATCCCAATTATTTCTTGAACATGGAAGCAGTCACCGTGGAAAAATAGAATTTGACAAGTAGTGCTTCAACAGACATCAAGGCAAGAGGCAGAGTAATGTTGAAACTTCATGAACATGTCCCAGATCTTCGCACGAATCTACTGTCCATACCAGTCGTCGAATAGCTTTTGCCTGTGTATGACATCTCATATCGGCCACTTTCCGCAGTGTATTTTGTATTCAGTAAAATAGCCAAAATTACTAAAGGCGGTGGATCCCCGAATTCAGAGGGTGTTTCCAATCCCTCCGATAAGAAACACCGTAGTATGAGTGCAACTAGTGCGGGAAAGATGGACTAAAGGTACAATCGATTCATTGACTTTCGGCGTATGGTTGATAAAGATAATGACGATATGGACGAAATTATTGCGCCAAGTGAAAGCGTACAGAAAAAGGAGCATGTGCATTTCAGAGATGAAGTATTAAAGAGATAGTCAACTTCTACCTCTCTTGCCCCTTGATTTCATCTGACAGCGTTTTTTATAAAATGTTCACAGACAGCGTTTAGGAATACGATTGATCAGAGAGCAACTGGCTGCTCTAAAGCCTTAAGAAGTGTGCGTGAAAATGAAGTAGTATGCGTGTGTATGGAGCAAACTTCAGGGTGAAACGCGATGGGCAAGGGGTTTTCCACTGGAATGACGACTATCTCGGTGTACATGATTTCTGGTGCATGTCCACAGTTTAATGAAGTCATTAAATTTATCTGATTATTCTATTAAAAAAATCTCCATTGGCATACAAATTTTGTGTGAAACCTTAGAAGCATACACCAGTGTAGTGTCAAATCTTAAAGAAAAGAAATGTCAAATTTTCCCACGACATGAAAAGTGTAAAAGCATTTAAAATTGTTCTGTTTGGACCGGATGACTTAAAGGTTGATTTATTAAAGTCTCAATTGATTGAACTCGGCTTGAAATGCATGGACATAAAATAATTAATAAAAACTATGAACATTATAATGAGACATTCTATTTAATCTCATTAGAGAATGGATCGGTAAATGATTTAAAAAAAACATTACCGATCTGTTTTCTCAAGTGAGTTGGAGCTTTCAACAAAAACTAAAAGGTAAACCGACACAATGCCATAATTGCCAGATGTTCGGACTTGGTGAGCGCAACTGTCACATAAAGACATATTGTGGTATTTGTGCTGGTTCTCACAAGACTGTTGACTGCAACAAAAAAGACACTCTCAAATGTGTTAATTGCAGTGGTTCGAATAAAGCTAGCGATGCTGCTTGCTTGGCTAGATCCAAATACTTAGAGCTTAAAAGCAACTTTGCCACTCGCAAGAACCAAACTCATCAGCTGACAAAAAAAGCTTTTTTCTCCACGAAAGCTTCTGCCACTGTACCAGTACACAACACGCCGAAACAACTTAACTTGTCATAAATGTCTGACTTTCCATCCCTTCCTCATCGAAGTCAATCAACTGTTCAAAGTAAGCAACAAGTGGAAGCCGTCAGGTATGTGCAACTGCCAAGTACATGGGAGAGTGCTACTCATCATTCAAGATGTTTGATCAGCAACAACAACAATCTTTTTACTCTGGATGAATTAAATGTACTTGTTATGGAAATGATAAGTAAATTAGCTTTTTGTAAATCAAAAGCAGATCAGTTTCAAGTTATCGCAGTTAGCTACTAAATTTTTGTACTCTAAGTAATAATATGGTAGATAGTAACTTAAATATTATAACATGGAATGATAGGGGGATTCGAAACAAACGCATTGAATTCCTAGACTTTTTAAATAGGAAAAACGTTCACATAGCCTTAGTAACAGGGACTTGGCTTAATGAAACTTATCGTTTATCCACCCCGAATTTTAAATGCTATCTTCTTGATGGAACTGTTGGAACTGTTGGAACTGGTGGTGGAGTTGCAATTTTTGTGAGGAGATCTGTTATTAGAACACATTTAGCACAAAACTTAAGAATCGAGGTGAGGTTATCAAACCAAAAAACAATTAATGTCTTGTGTTTTTATTTTCCTGGTGCTACTGTGACAAACTTTAATAAGACTATTTTAAGTAATCATCACCGAAAAATATTTTCTTTAAATGATGATTACTTAGTTGGAGGCGGCCTTAACTGTAGGCATAGCGATTGGGGTTTTACACGGGCAAATGGATGGGATAATTTACTTTCAAATCTTAGTGTTGTGTTGCCCATTATATATATATATTCAAGACCTAAAAAATGCTAATTGGAACTAGGACTAACCGGGATGGTAGTCTCAGACTGGGCAACTGCACAGTGGATCACAGATCGTACAGTGGTTATGTTTTAATCCTGGCTGCAGAAGCAATTACTCGGGAGAAGCATCTAACATAATATTTCACTCTCGAACAAAGAACATCGACGTGCGGTATCATTCTGTACTTGATGCACTGCGAAACAACAACATTTCTTTGAGATACCTACCCACAGAGGACATGCGAGTAGACGTGCTCATCAAAGGACTTCCTGGACCAAAGCACAGGAAGAGCTTTCCTTTCACGTAACGAGGGAGACTGTTAGTGTGCATTTATACCACTGATGCATACATGACACCGCCGTTGCGTTCAGCAGTTGCTATCTTCACAGAATTCTGCAATGTCATATTTTAACTCTTATATTTTTGACATTCATTTGACGACTCGTTTTGACTGGATCATGTTTACTAATCATTTATATTTTCCGAATAAACTCTTATTTTCTTTGTTGTTGGTTGGCCTTCACGCAAGAAATATTCAACAGATAGTGGGCCCAGAGTAACCCAGGACAGCCTTAGAGAACCATTAGAAATTATAACCAATTTCTGGAAGTTTCTGGAACCAAGCTGCATACAAAATGGCCGTCTCACGCGTACCAAGAAATGAGGTCCTCATCAAGGATAATTACGACACATGGCGTATGCTAACTAACGATTTATGGGGATACGTGAATGGTACTATAATAAAACCAACTACTTACCCAAAGGAGCCTTTAACTCTACGGGCGAATCAACGCTGTGCGCTCATGACTAAAATGCGCAATCGGTTATCATCCTGTCGATTGGATCAGCAGAACTCAAGCTGGTCAAGGCATGTGATACAGCGCGGGATGTATGGCTCAAGTTAGCAGTTATCTTCCAATCGAAGTGGCATGCGCGGAAGGCAACGCTTCTTAAGCAATTGACTCTCCAAAGAATGCGTGAGGAGCACCTGAACAGATTTTTCGACGCTATGGATAAGCTGGATGATATGGACTTAAAAATAAAAAAATAAATGCTTCTTTACATTTTGCCGTCAAACTTTTCAACTTTTCGATGCGCAATTGAATCGAGAGACGATTTACCATTACCGGAATCGTTGTGAATTAAAATCGTGGAGGAATCCGAAGCAAGAATGAATGATTCACATGGCGAAGTCTCAAAAGCTATGGTTGCAGGAAAATTTCACCAAAAGCAACGTAGACAGCTTACGAACAAAAACAAAAGTTCTGTCGATGCTTCCAAAATGACCTGCTATCGCTGACATGAGGTCGGAATGTTCACTAAGGCATGAAAAGCTACCACATACCGCCAAGTACGGTGATTTTCTCAAAATCTGTCCGGTCACAAAACAAAATAAGCTCCGGAAACATTTTCAGTGCAACGAGCTTGGTCGTGAACAATCCTGGTGTCGGGACAGCGGCTTCTCTTCACATATATGTAAAAATCCCAATTATTTCTTGAACATGGAAGCAGTCACCGTGGAAAAATAGAATTTGACAAGTAGTGCTTCAACAGACATCAAGGCAAGAGGCAGAGTAATGTTGAAACTTCATGAACATGTCCCAGATCTTCGCACGAATCTACTGTCCATACCAGTCGTCGAATAGCTTTTGCCTGTGTATGACATCTCATATCGGCCACTTTCCGCAGTGTATTTTGTATTCAGTAAAATAGCCAAAATTACTAAAGGCGGTGGATCCCCGAATTCAGAGGGTGTTTCCAATCCCTCCGATAAGAAACACCGTAGTATGAGTGCAACTAGTGCGGGAAAGATGGACTAAAGGTACAATCGATTCATTGACTTTCGGCGTATGGTTGATAAAGATAATGACGATATGGACGAAATTATTGCGCCAAGTGAAAGCGTACAGAAAAAGGAGCATGTGCATTTCAGAGATGAAGTATTAAAGAGATAGTCAACTTCTACCTCTCTTGCCCCTTGATTTCATCTGACAGCGTTTTTTATAAAATGTTCACAGACAGCGTTTAGGAATACGATTGATCAGAGAGCAACTGGCTGCTCTAAAGCCTTAAGAAGTGTGCGTGAAAATGAAGTAGTATGCGTGTGTATGGAGCAAACTTCAGGGTGAAACGCGATGGGCAAGGGGTTTTCCACTGGAATGACGACTATCTCGGTGTACATGATTTCTGGTGCATGTCCACAGTTTAATGAAGTCATTAAATTTATCTGATTATTCTATTAAAAAAATCTCCATTGGCATACAAATTTTGTGTGAAACCTTAGAAGCATACACCAGTGTAGTGTCAAATCTTAAAGAAAAGAAATGTCAAATATTCCCACGACATGAAAAGTGTAAAAGCATTTAAAATTGTTCTGTTTGGACCGGATGACTTAAAGGTTGATTTATTAAAGTCTCAATTGATTGAACTCGGCTTAAAATGCATGGACATAAAATAATTAATAAAAACTATGAACATTATAATGAGACATTCTATTTAATCTCATTAGAGAATGGATCGGTAAATGATTTAAAAAAAACATTACCGATCTGTTTTCTCAAGTGAGTTGGAGCTTTCAACAAAAACTAAAAGGTAAACCGACACAATGCCATAATTGCCAGATGTTGGGACTTGGTGAGCGCAACTGTCACATAAAGACATATTGTGGTATTTGTGCTGGTTCTCACAAGACTGTTGACTGCAACAAAAAAGACACTCTCAAATGTGTTAATTGCAGTGGTTCGAATAAAGCTAGCGATGCTGCTTGCTTGGCTAGATCCAAATACTTAGAGCTTAAAAGCAACTTTGCCACTCGCAAGAACCAAACTCATCAGCTGACAAAAAAAGCTTTTTTCTCCACGAAAGCTTCTGCCACTGTACCAGTACACAACACGCCGAAACAACTTAACTTGTCATAAATGTCTGACTTTCCATCCCTTCCTCATCGAAGTCAATCAACTGTTCAAAGTAAGCAACAAGTGGAAGCCGTCAGGTGTGTGCAACTGCCAAGTACATGGGAGAGTGCTACTCATCATTCAAGATGTTTGATCAGCAACAACAACAATCTTTTTACTCTGGATGAATTAAATGTACTTGTTATGGAAATGATAAGTAAATTAGCTTTTTGTAAATCAAAAGCAGATCAGTTTCAAGTTATCGCAGTTAGCTACTAAATTTTTGTACTCTAAGTAATAATATGGTAGATAGTAACTTAAATATTATAACATGGAATGATAGAGGGATTCGAAACAAACGCATTGAATTCCTAGACTTTTTAAATAGGAAAAACGTTCACATAGCCTTAGTAACAGGGACTTGGCTTAATGAAACTTATCGTTTATCCACCCCGAATTTTAAATGCTATCTTCTTGATGGAACTGTTGGAACTGGTGGTGGAGTTGCAATTTTTGTGAGGAGATCTGTTATTAGAACACATTTAGCACAAAACTTAAGAATCGAGGTGAGGTTATCAAACCAAAAAACAATTAATGTCTTGTGTTTTTATTTTCCTGGTGCTACTGTGACAAACTTTAATAAGACTATTTTAAGTAATCATCACCGAAAAATATTTTCTTTAAATGATGATTACTTAGTTGGAGGCGGCCTTAACTGTAGGCATAGCGATTGGGGTTTTACACGGGCAAATGGATGGGATAATTTACTTTCAAATCTTAGTGTTGTGTTGCCCATTATATATATATATTCAAGACCTAAAAAATGCTAATTGGAATAGGTTAAGAACAAATATAAGTCAGAAACTCCGGCAGGTTAATACCGACTTATACCATATAACCTGCAAACATGATGTTGACCTTCTTATATCAAATTTCTCAAAGAAAATTCTAGACTCAGCTAGTGAAAGTATTCCAAAAATAACTAAAAGTATTATTGCATTAAACTTCTTTCTTATGTTTTAAATCTTATAAAGTTACGAAATATGCACAGAATAAACTGGCAACGATACCGGCAGATTGTATACAGAAACGAAGTCAATTATCTAAACAAGATCATCAAAGAGAGTATAGCTCGATTTCGTTGTGGCTCTTGGAATAATAAGCTTAAACACTTAGACAAAAACACTAAGTCGTTCTGGAATACTGTCAAATTAGTTAGAAATAAGAACGGACGGTATACGACAAAAACACTTTAAATACGTATTTTATAGACGTTGAAAAAGGCAATGCACTTGCCCAAATATTTGAGCGTAACCATAACATATCGCGCCATCTGGGTGATATGCATACAGATATTAAAAAAAAAGATAATGAAGATTGTTAATGATAAGAACATTTTTTCCCAAAGTACAGTTCGGGTTTAGGCATTATCACAACACTTCTAATCAAGTTAAGAGAATCTGTATTACAAGTAATCGTATCGATGGTAAATCGACCGGCATGATTTTACTTGACATAGAAAAGGCATTTGACACTGTCTGGCATAATGGTCTCATTTTCAAAATGAACAATCTCAACTTTCATCCTTATTTGTGCAACATAGTTTTCTGTCTGATCGTTGTTTCCAAGTCCATGTTAATAGTGGTGTGGCAGATTTGATATTTTATAATGCAGGTGTACCCCAAGCGTCTGTCTTGGCGCCAACCCTTTACAATTTATATACCCCGGATTTTCCAGAATTATCCGAATGTGAAACTGCTATTTTTGCCGATGACACAGCTACTCGTATATTTTCATCTCATGAGTTCGCTCTTGACATTAAGAACAATCTTAAATATGCGAAGGAAATTATTTTTAGATACTGTGATAAATGGAAGATTAAGTACAATGAAGATGAATTACAAGCTAGTCCCAGCTTTCGGGTGAATGGAATCAACGTTGAGTGGAAGAACTCCGCTAGGTATCTTCGTATTCATCTTGATAGCAAATTAACTTTTCATGAGCACATCAACCAAACTCTTAAGAAAGTTAACATCGCAAAGAAAATTCTTTACCCATTCATCAATAGAAGATCTTTTTTATCTTCCACCAACAAAGTAATCATACTTAAGGTTATTTTTCAAGCCATACGGTTGCCTAGTATGGGAAAAAATCCGCACAGTGTCACATTAAAAGATAAAAATGATGTTAGACCTACCATGAGATTATTCCACCTTAAAACTCCTCAGAAGAGCGGGTGTTGAACTGGTCTATAAAAGAATATTGAAACTGACAGATAAGTTTGATTACTCATGTGTTTTTGCTGACAATACACTATTCAACGACCTAACAAATTGTATTTCTCAAAGTGAATAAATATTATTACATGTTTATATTTTGTAATCTACATGTTTTATTTGTTAAACTTGTTAGTATTTATTGTCCTTTAAATTTATTTATTTATTTATTTATTTATTTATTTATTTATTTATTTATTTATTTATTTATTTATTTATTTATTTATTTGTTTATTTATTTATTTATTTATTTATTTATCTATTTATTTATTTATTTATTAATCAATTTTTTTTTATTTAACTAATTGTTTATTTGTTTATTAATTTTTTTATGTATATATTTATATACTTAGTAGTAAGGTCTATATTGTGATATAATTATTTACCTATCTACTGGTATGAAACATTAATTTACTTATGCTCATTGACATACATATATATTTGTACATATATATAACTATATATATATATATTTTTTTTCTCTTGTATAGAAGGTTTTTTATCGTATTTTAATTCAAATTTGTTTGTTACTTACAATTCATACTCATTCTTTTAGATTTCACAATAATGTAAACACTTTTTTCCAGAAGTGAGATTTATGATATATCAAATCTCTGTATTAGATACTGTGCGATAGCTAAAATCAATGTAAACATTTTATAACGAAATAAGCATCTACCTATAATTACAAACAGAGGCTACCGAGTCATTTTCGGACAAAAATATGCACAAGTTCTTGATGCAAACGGAAACTCTGCTCCACCCTAGTAATGAGAAATGCATATCATCAAGAGATTCAAGAAAAGAACCTGACAGGAATGATTTGCTTCAAATCTGGCATCAACGTTTAGGTCACCTTAACGTGAAAGATATTTTGGAAGCTGCTCGGATAGGATCTATAATCGGGATGGAAATCGATGAAATCACAAAGAATTTCGTTTGTGACACTTGCATTCAAGGAAAACGGTGCGTATTCCATTTCCAAACCGATCAAGGCGGACGACTAAGCTCTTGTAAATAGTACACTCCGATGTTTGCGGACCGATGCAGACGTAATCACTCGGAAAATTGAGGTACTTCGTCACATTTATAGATGATCACTTAATGTGGTGCGAATTACGATTCATTGAGACAAAAAACCAAGTCTTCGAAAAAGAAGGTGAAAGCAATGTTTAAAAATGGGGCATGTGTCCGCATAAAGAAGTTGCAGACAGATGACGGAATTACCTGGAGAGAAGAGGTATTCCTAGGCGTTTGACCGTCGCATATAATCCCGAACAGTCAGGGCTACCAAAAGCAGAGGCAGTTTCTGTACTGCAAGTTACAATAGAAATCGAAGTTCTTCTAAAGCTCTGAACGGTAAAACGCCATATGAGATGCTATACACGAGTACGCCGGACGTAAGCAATTTTCGGGCATTTGGATCCAAAGTTTTTATTTTGCAAACAACACCTAACAAGGGAAAATTTGATACAAGGTCAAAGCAAGGCATCTTCTTGGGATATGCTGAAGAAAACAAAGAGTACAGAGTTTTCATACTAAATGAGCATCGAGTGGAAGTGTCACGCGATTAATATAATATGTACATCATCAAACACCGTCGACATCAGCAATTTGTCAGAATGCTGACGTAGTGTCTGGTCCCACCGTTGTCTCCAACTTGTAAGAAACTGTACACCACAATGGGATCAGGTGCACGAACGTCATCCGCCACGATTCTCATGTCTGGTATGTGCGATGATATTTTGAAAGTAAAATATAGATCAGTTCTATCGCAGAACCTCGCGACGTAAAATTTTTGGAAAAACACGAAGAGAAAGATTTGGGCGTAATTCATTATCCTCTAATTGTGGATTCACCTGTAGTAGAACAGATATTTAAGACGACGCAGTCAACTCCGAAAATCCGGAAGGTGGAATAACTGGATGATGAATGCAAATTTGAATGCGGCCCATTGGCTGAAGGTAGTAGTCAAACTGTGGAAGTATGGGAAAGCGAGCAAGATCCACTCGCAGAGAGCAATGCCGACACTCAAGTTGAAGAAACTTCGGAACGAGAATCTTCAGAGGAAAATTAAAACGAAGCAATACATGCAGAAGATAGGCCAGTCAAACTTCAGTGTATTCTACAGAACATCAAGACTGTTCTACCTGGTCGTCCGAGAAAGTTTCGGAATATGGAACGTGTAAAGAATGCGTTCTTGGAACATGGACTGTTGGCCAAAGAGGATCTCGACTAAGATCTCTCGGGATCGGATGCACAAGAGTGGTACGACGCCATGGCAGCGAAATTGATTTGTATTATTCAGGCTGGAATGTGGGTGTTATTCAATCGGTCATCAGCAGGGTGAACAATAAGTAGCCGCATAGTCTGCGTAACAAGTATGGTCCTGACGGAAAGCTAGAGCTGAGAAAGGCGGGGATAGTCCGCATCGCACAACGACCGGATATAGATTTCACCGATACTTTGGCACAGTAACTCGGCTAAGTTCTATACTTATAGCTACAGCTTTGGCATCTCAATACAAGATATCAATTAGGCAGTTCGATATCATCGGTGCTTACGTGAACGGTACACTATCTGAGGCGGTATTCATGGAAACACTTCAGTACATGATTCAAACAGAGAAGGACGATCGCATACTGAACAAGGCAAGGAAAATGTTATCAGAACATCAGAATGGCAACAAGGTGTGTCTCATGCCAAGTTTTTTACCAGTTTTCTTGGCCAAACAAATCAGAAAGTCCATTCAGATAAAAAAAAAAAAAAACCATAGTCCAAGCCGAAAGGCACAATTAAATTTAGTTCAGAATAGCTTAGAGTACCCGTATAGGGTCAGTAGGTTAGATGTAAGAACGATAGTTAAGTTAGTTAAGCTAGTTTTTGTTATTTCTGTCAAGCATGTAAGAAAAATGAATTATAAAATAAAACAAAAACGAAGAAAAAACAAGGTGTGTCTACTCAAAAAGGTGCTTTACGGTTTGAAGCAAGCTGGTCGCTGCTGCCATGAAAAACTAGACTTGAAGTTTAGGTGCTTGGGATTGAAGCCAACTCAATCGGTTTCTTCTGCATACTTCCAAGGTTCAAAGCACCCTATCGGGAATTGGTAGGTTCATTAATGTACATCGCCATTGAAATCTTCTGTGGCAACACGGGAACGCAGAAAATGCTAACCCAATTTTTCACTCTCGAACGTATCACATCGACGTGAGGTATCATTTTGTACTCGAGGCACTGCGAAACAACAACATTTGCGATGCCTACCCACAAAGGACATGGGAGCAGACGTGCTCACTAAAGGATATCCTGGACCCAAGCACAGGAAGAGCTTAGAGAATATTGGTCTCTTTCCTTTCACGTAACGAGGGGGAGTGTTAGTGTGTATGTGTGTTACTATCTGTGCAGTTACTATCTTCACTGAATTCTACAAAGCCATATTTGAGCTCTTATATATTTGCCACTAGCCTGTAACAACTCCACTCTGAATGGATAATTTTTACTAATCATTTATGGTTTTCGTATAAACTCTTATTTTCGTTGTTGTTAATAATACGAGCTGTTTTCACTTTGGTATCATCGTTCCGGTTGGGATTCACGCAAGAAATAGTCGCGCCAACAATATTCACCCCTATTCTCGTGTCACCAAAAAATATATGTCACTGTGACAAATTTGAATTCTCTTATGCACCCACCCGATGATGTGTATTCCCTTAGTCACATTTTATAAAAAAGTGAGATAGAATGTGAGTGATTTTGTCACTTGCATTTTCGTGAGTGATACCGAAAGACGGTGAAAGGGTCTTTTAAGTGTTAAAACTATAACAAGACAACAATTTGAGTACCTGGTCTTCTTAATGGAGGCATTAGCCATTGTAAAAGGTTTTTATCGTTTGAGAAAAATGAAGCTTCGGTCTTCCATTACTCAATTGTGAGGGTTTGTAGAAAGTTTGAGATCATCGAATAAGAACCAATGAAAAACTAAAGGCAACCAATTATACAATGCTCCAACATCCAAGTTCTGCAACAAAGCATTCTAAAACTACAAATACTAGCAAACATCGAAAAAACCTTGCAAATGTTTACCAAATACACCAACTGAATGGAGAGTGATGCCACTTGATTGAATTTTCTTGGGTGAGAATTAGATTTTTATCACCTCACTTGCATTCAAGAATACAAATTAAAGACCTTTAATTTTATTCCTTTTATTTTCCGTCTATGAGGCATTTTATTTATTAAAATTAATATGCTGGAGTTACTCAGCCCGAAGACACCTTAAAACTAAACTTACTCTACATATTCTAGTCGCTCGATGTCGTTGAACGATGGCCATGATGTTGTTCGGTCTCACGGTGGTGTTGGATTCTTTCGCCGCGTCTGGCATGCTGACTGCTCCCCTCCTTTAGCGATGGCGTCCAACGGCTTCGCGGGGATTTCTGAAATCATCGGTTGTTGCTTTGCGAATATCGTCAATGGTAATAGGTTTTCTTCATCTTTCTCTAATCTGATTTAACATGCAAGCAGAAATCATGTACACCGAGATAGTCGTCTTTCCAGTGGAAAACCCCTTGCCCATCACGTTTCACCACGATTATGCTATAAACGCATGCATACTACTTTATTTTCACGCATACTTCTTAACCCCTTAGAGCAGCGCCATGTTGCTTTCAAGATTTGCCCCCAATAGTGTCAAAAAGTAGCGAGAGTGCCCATGATTGGGAGTTTTCCAATGAGAATGTTCGGAAAGTTTACAAGTTCTTAAAAGAATTATTATTGTTGGTGTTTTTATAAGACATTGCTAAAATTCGGCTAAATATCCAAATCATTTTAATAATAATAATCACTACGGTGATAATGATGCATTTCGGTCAGAACAAATGTGAAAACATTTAAAATATACCAATCTATTGTTTCATATACCGATGAAACTAGTGTAATAAGGGTTAATGGTTTTACGATTGAGTTTTTTTGGATTAAGCCTAGAAGTGCAAGTCATATATGAAACACAGAATTATATTACGGCTTATTATATCCAATATTATATTTTATGTTCGTAATTTTGAATGAATTTCGTATTTGTCATATCAAGTTTTTCAAACAAATTGTTGTGTGCGAACTCCCATATTATCAGTTTTTAAGTTCTTTATATACCTATGGTTATCCAATATTGATAATGTGATAATATTATTTTATTGAATCTGATAATTTTCAAACTTAACGTCGTTTTCCAATGGAATTTTCCAGTCTCAAGTTTCATGCACCTCGTGAACATACATTTTCTTCTAACATTTCGCGCCATTTTTGGTGGTGATTTTTTGGTGGCCATTTTTGGTGGCAGAAATTTGAATCCGATAAGAACTGATATCCAAATGATGAAATCATCAACATCAGAAATCATCTACATCCAGATGTCCAACCCGGGTTTGAGTGTTTACTAAAACACAATCGTGTCCATCTCAGATTTTGCTCTAAAGTCACGCTCACTACTGACAGCTTTTTTTTTATTTTCACAGACAGGGCTTGTGAATACGAGTGATCTAAGAACAACGGGAGCTGCTCTAAGGCCTTACGAAGTGTGCGTGAAAATAAAGTAATATGGGTGCGTTTAGAGCAAAATCAGTAATATCAAGCAAATCAAATTCACCTCGATAAATTTAGGTGGGGGTTATCAGCTGTTCGCTTAGGTAACACGTATTCACAAGCGCCTGTCCGTGAAATGTTATAAAAAACGCTGTGAAATGAAATCCAGGGGGAAGAGACGAGGAAGTTGGCTATCTCTTTAATACTTCATCTCTGCATGCAAGCTAGTATGATTAGGGTTAAGAGTATTATCACAGCAGCAGTGTGGACAGCAAAGATATTTTTTTTTTGTTCATATCATATCATTATGTAGAGATAGTAGTTCTTCTGCTACCATTTCAAGAGGCTGCAGTTGAATGATGGTTGGTACAGGTTTTAGAAATGAAGTTTGTTTGTACCTGAAGCGATGTCCGCTTATTACCAATGAAGTATTTCTATATTTCACCAGGTATTCCATTAAAGTTGTGTGACGTTCTATCAATCGATATCAACGATATCGCCTTCAAACCGATTTAGTAAAATGATTCCTGGTTCAATTTCATCCACATCTTGTACGTGTTGGCTGTTTGTAAACCCGCATGTCGAATTACTGCCTTTTAAAATGTATGGAATACAGGTTGAATTACTTGTATCTATTAGGTTATTCCGATTACATATTGAAATTGAATTGTACGTATTACAATTATTACGTAATCTATAATATGTTTATTTGTAAAAAATTTCACTTCAGAGAAATCCAAAGCTTCTTCTATATTAGTGTAAGGTACTTTATTTATATTTAGAGCATTAACATAAGTTTCAATTTCTTCTTTTGATAAAATTATAGAACTAAGAATGCCAGCTTTATTTGCGTGTTTTGTATTTGAATTTCGTGTTTTGTATTTATTAATTCTTTCTTAATTAATCATTTGTATTCGATAGCTTTATAATAAGTTTTCAGATACAATGCTTTTTTTTGCAGGGAATTTCAAATTGTATTGGATGCAAAGGTAAGATTGTTAATATTTTCATTATACATCTAGTAATTATAATATTTTTTTCATTATTTTCTCTTCCATTAGAATAAGATCATCATGGTCTGGATTTCCAGCGATCCATTTCCATGCTGATCCTATAAAATCAAGGGAAATTTTACTTTTCGTTGGTTTTATATGGTTTAAAAATGTTTTTATATTTTTAATTTCGAATGGTTTTCCTTAACGACTTCCTGCATAACTCTCTCAGAATTTTTTAGAAACATTTAATATTGGTCGAGGTTTTTTTGGCGAATAAGTCTAAAGTATCCTTCCTGCAGTTTGCCAATTAATGCAGCAAGGGTAGCTACCTGTGAATTTGAGAAATCAAGTGTCTGCACTTCTCCGCTACCCCAAGCAGCAAATAGTCTGAAATCAAAATAGCGTTAAAAATACTGTTCTATCTAAGATTACGTTTATGGATTGTTTTATTGTCGATAAGAAAAGTGGTCTAAAGGTCACTTTGAATATTTTTTTCTGCAAACAATTTAGTAAACGTATTCCCTACACGTTTATTAGTCCTAACAAACCTGGTTGACCTGGTTTCTCTTTTCGCATTGTGAAACGTTACGTTTGTTCGCTGAGTTTCAGTTAGCTTGTTTCTTATCTTATTAAATCAATCAATTGAATGAACTGTTTTGTTGTACTTGGCTATAGGAAGTAAAAGGAGTTCGGCAGTGTCAGTAATGTTCTGCTCCAGTTTGCCTATTTCAGTAAGTCTACTATGAACCTTTCTACTTGCCCGTTTATTGTGCTGTGAAAGGGTGGTGTAGTATTAGTTGTCACACCAAATTGATCTCTTAGCATTGTTTGGAATTCAATGATCTGTCGTTATCGCAAACGATAGTTCTAATGTTTATTAAGGATTTCCAAATGGACTTTTTTTTTATTTCAAATTTTTTTAAATTTATCTACGCATGTGAGAAAATGGGATTTATCCGTTGAATATCTATATGCTGTGGCGGGGTATAGGGGATAGTCAAAAAGGCAAAGTTCTCTTCAGCTTGGGACAGAGCCCTTGAAATCATATTTATTGGTCGACCACATTGAGATAATACAACACCCAGCGCATGCTATGTATCGTCAGTGGTTTGGTCGAATGTTTTTTCATAGTCCGGATACAGCAATAGAACATCTTCTGAGGCTAGAATTCTTTTAACTATATCAAATGCCTATAGCACTTCCAAATCTAGTTCAACCTTTACGTACTATTGATTCGTACTTATATTTCCCCAGTAGATACTTCGTTAAAGGCTTTACTATAGAGGCATAGACGAACCGCCTATAGTATCCTGCGAGTCTAAGGAAAGATCGTAGACTGCGGACTGGGTTGGAAGTTTTCTCTCACTATCACTTTCTCTAAGCACGTTTTTATTCCATTTTTCGATACTACAAACCCAAGGAATTCTACATCTGTTCGAAGATATTTTGATTTTTCATGTCCATACTTTTCTCGTAAGATTTAAAAAAAAAAAAAATCACGTCATCGCAGCTTTTAAAAGGCCCATATAAACATGACAACATTTACCAATTTCCTCCCTTATAACGTCATCTATACTACTTCCTACATATCACGCCGGCGACCCATTGAGCAATGGCTGCCTTCCATCGTTGACGGTCCTCGGCACGCTACTTCCAGTCATCAAGACCAAGCTGTCTTGAATCGGCGATTACTTGGTCTTTATACCAGAGATACGGTCTTCCTCTCCTTCTCCAACCAGGAGGCTCGGATTCCAAAACCCTCTTTGCTAGAGCATTGTTGTCTATGCGCTCGATGTGGCCGAGGTAGTGCAGTCGATGCATCCACATCCACATCTTTGTACAGCTCGTAGGATTCGCGGTTATGTCTTGTCCTCCATTCACCTTCCTCTCAGACGTGACCATATATCCGACGCAGAAATTTTCTTTCGAAGGTACCAACAATCAGCCCTGCAGATTTGCTTAGCTCCACCTTTGGCTCTATAGAGCAGTGTTGGCAAAATAAGAGTTTGTAGAGCATTATTTGGATCGAGTCAGAAGTTTTGAGCTTAGTTGTTTTGACAAACCGAAGTAGTATCGGTTGCCAGGGGCGATTCTACGACGGATCCACTGTGAACTCATTTACTACCTCGAAATTGTAGTTGCTGATCGTAAAGATTTATCGCAGGTGGTGTGCGGCGGAACGTTTTTGGTCGACAGCATATATTTTGTTTTGTCCTCACTAACCTTGAGACCAGCTCGTTTCGCATGTTCTTCAATCGCCGTAAAAGCCTCCACTACAGCACTTTGAGAACGCGAGTTAAATTCGTAACCCGAATAACAAACAACACAACTATCTGTCGGGTATCTTTATTGACTGATTATTCATTAATTTCTTAATGTAACTTATGACCTACGTTTACAATACGTTGACTCGCCAACATGATATCGACTCATCAACTTATTACAATTGGATAAATGTCAACGAACGAACCTCAAGCATGCGGTTTAGCTGTGCTTGCACTTTGGTGTGCAATGCTAAGTTCGTTGACTATATTCCAGTCAGCATTTCCTGTTGTTCTGCTCATATACATAACTCGCTCGATCATCTGCGTACCCCAACTGTTGGACCGACTTGTAGAAGATAGTGACTTCCGTGTTTACAGCTGCTCTCCACACTATCTTCTGCAGTGACAGATTGAAGAAATCACATGACAGCGCATCTCCTTGCCGAAATCCAGTGCAGGTTTCTAACGGCTCGGAAATCCTTGAGGCGAACTGCATGGTGCATCGCGCATGTGTTAGCGCAACCGGATAATTCTTTTCCGGGATCCCGAATTTCTGGCCGTAGCTCCAGGATTTGCCTTAGTATGAAGATTTGGTCTATAGTCGATTTACCGGGCCGGAAGCCGCACTGGTACGTGCCGATTTGTGCGGTGTAAAACGGATTTAGACGTTCACACAGTAGGCTGAACAGGATCTTGTAGGCGACGTTGAGCAGGGATATACATCTATAGTTGTTGCAAGAGATAAGATCGCGTTTTTTGTGGATGGGGCATATGATCCTGATATTCCAGTCATCGGGCATGCTTTCGTCTTCCCAAAATCCACAGATGATCCGGTGCATGCTCCATAGTTCACTCTAATAACTAGAAGTTGTCTAGCACTGGCCAGTGGAGAAGGGCAAATGTAGTGATTATTCTAAAGATGGGGAAAAAAACCCAATCCTACCTAAGTGTTGCAGACCGATCAGCCTAACATAATTTCTGCTCAAAATTATAGAGAAAGTTGTAGATTACAACATAAGAAAGGAAGTACTGAATTATCTCCTCTGCATCACTGTCAACAGGCGTACAGAGCATGCAGATCAACAGTGACTGCGCTATACCAACTGACAGAAACTATCGAAAGCGCCCTTGAAGCGAAAGAAATTCTTGGATATTGAAGGAGCATTTGACAAAACATTCCACTATGCGATTATTAAAGCTCTGTACAAGCCTAACTGAACAGAATTGAAAAGGATGTATGAACTTCTGAACACGAGAACAGCTGAGACGCATAGATCAGGAGGTATAATAAAAGTCAAGGCAGTCGTTCACAGACCTCCAGCAAGAGCAGACTTGTTTCGACTAATGTGAAGAGTGATTATTACATGTGCGCAGAATAAAGTAAAATTTTTAAGAACTCCATAGCCTAGCAGTGAGTTATTTTTTATTTATAATTAATAATTTCACAAAAAATAAATTCTAAGCAAAATAGTGCAAGTGGCGTTATGGAATCAGCAGAGCGGCCCGAGCTCTTAAACACGGGTGAGAATGCTGAACCTGAAACATCAGGCCACCAACCAAATCCACAGGAAGAAAGGAGAAAGGGGAGAAAGTAACTGCAACCGCAGTCGAACCTGGTGAAGTGCCGCCCCACTGTAACATCAGGCGATATGAATGTTGCGGGAAAACCTACAGCAAACGTCAAAAAAGAAGCAACAACAACTGCAGCAGCATCAGCAACAGCCTCAACGTCAACAGCTATTGACATCACCGAGGCGAAACAACAACAACATCAACAATACGAGTCGGCAGAGGGCGAGGGGAGATTCTCCTACGGAGGTAGAGAGAACTCCTACAGTGCCCTAATGTCATCCGATTCGGATGGCGAAGAGGAGGAGTCAGTCGTTCACAGAAAGTTGAACAGTTCACACGTGTTTCGACTTCGTAAAATCCAAACATCAACAAATATTAAAGTGAAGTAGAGCAACTGACATCGGGTTCCGCAGTAAGAACGTGGCCGAACAAGTAGAGCCAACGCTTGTGACTCAAAGGAGGCCGGGTTCGAAACCCAGTGGGGGCGAACCTTTTTCCTTTTTTTTTCCCCCACGGTATATAATTAAATCGTTACTGAGTGAAACCCAACAATGGAGGCGAGCGGGCAGTCCGATCGCCTAGAAGTGGACGGGGAAGTGGTTCAACCGGTGGCTGAAACGTCACGACAACAAACAACTGTGTCCCAAGAAGGCACAGCTAAGAGAAGGAGAAAGAAACGGCTCTCCAAAAGCGCGAAGAGACGCAATACCGATGACTCTTCGCAAAAGCGGCAGGAGGAAAAAAGTGCAGCGGCTACGTCATCTAACGAGACAACAGCCGAAGCAGATGATGATGATGTATTCTCATACATATCAGAGGGGAGGGAGGGAAGATTTGCAATCAGTAGCAACAGCTATGAATCAATGCCCTCCGATACAGAAGAAGAAGAAGTGGAGGCCATAATCCGCGCCAAGCAATCGGAAGTCTCTAATCTGAGAGAGGAGACTAACAAACTTCTTCATGAGATCAGAGAGCTCCGCAGAATAACTCTCGAAAGGAGAAGGAAGGAGGAGGAGCAAGCAGTGCTACAAATCGGGCAACAGCAACAAAAGTTGCCCGAAACGAGTCAGCTGCAAAAGCAGATGCAGCAACAACAACGTCAAGCAAATCAAAAAAAGCTGAACCAACAGCCAGCAGCTCAGCAACATCAGCAGAAGCAGAAGAAGACAGCCCAGCAACAACAGCAGCAGCAGCAACATACAGCGACTCAGCAACAACAGCATCCAGCAGTACACCAGCAACAGCCAGAGAAACAGAAGAAACAAAAAGTACCACCAATTAAACTGTACAAGGCGGACGTGATACAAACTGCAAAGGTATGTAGGAGAGCCGTAGGTAGTGGTAATTTTACAATTAAAAAAAACAGAGGATTCGAAAAGTACTCTATTAGCTGCAAGACAGTAGAGCATCATGAAGCTCTTAAAACATGTCTAAATCGTTCGATGATGGAGTTCTTTTCCGTCACACCAAAAGGAGAAAAACTTCAGTCGAGATTATTAAAGATCGCCGCACCGTTCGAAGCGGAGGAGATCTTCCAACTGCTCAGAGAGCAAGTGTGTGATGGTCTCGAGTTCGTCGGGGTGAAGCCCTTCATCACAGTCAAGGCAAAAAGAGAGGGACGGAAATTACCGTTCTTCATCGTACAGCTGTCACCCAATAGCAAAGTAGATAAGCTAAATGATATAAAAACAATAGCTGACTATGATTGCGTATGGGAAATTATTAGAAGGCGCGACGGCATTCTCCAATGCGTACGCTGCCAAAGGTTTGGGCACGCCGCGTAGAACTGCCGAATGCAGCCCCGATGCGTGAAGTGCAGTAATAACCACACGGAGGACTGCCCACTGGGGAAAGAGGGAGCAGCTGACAAAAGTCAGCTCAAGTGCGTATTCTGCGGGAACGCGGGGCACACCGCTAACTATCGGGGTTGCCCTAAGTTTCAAGAGCGGAAAACAAAGATGGTTCTGCAGACGCAGCCCCCAGTGAAAATCCACTCGGGGCAGCCATAACCGTCACCCCTCAAGTGACCTACGCCCAAATGGCGTCTGGCCAGAGGAGCGCGGGAGAGCAGCAGCTACCGAAGGTAGTGCAGCAGCCGTCAGTGCCAAAGGCACACGATCCAGCGCCCGACTGGAAAGCCTCCATTGAAAGGCGTATGGATCGGTTAGAGGAGCAGGTAGGCCAAATTCTGGCGCTCCTGCAAAACCAAGCACGTCACCAGTCATGATGGCTGCGCAGACGGAGAGTACCTATAAGATCCTTGCAGTGAATGCAAATTCATTGATAGGGATCCCACGAAAAAACGAGCTCTATAGATTGTTGGACGATCAAAGCCCAGAGCTATTTCTGATTAGCGAAACTAAGCTAACTCAGAGAGGCACATTGGAGCACAGTAATTATAATGTTATTAGGAGAGACCGGCCCAACTCCAATGGTGGAGGCGGTGTTGCGATCTTCATTAAAAATAACATTAAACACAAAGTAGTGTATAGTAGTGAAGTACGACGGTTTCAGGAGTTGGAGGCCTGCATCGTGTGCATTTCTCTCCGCAGTGGAAGGAAGCTGTACGCGGTGTCGGTCTACTCCTCCGGCTGCCCTAGTTCCAGAACGACTATATCAGAGCTCGATTCACTCTTTCGATGTCTAAGACTGGACTCGGAGGAGAACTATTTCATTTTGGCCGGGGACTTAAATGCCCGACATGGATATTGGGGAAACATAGTTTCCAATTATAGAGGGGACCAGCTTTGCAACTGGTATTGCTTACACAGTGTCGAGTATAGACTAGATTTGAAAGCAACAGAGATCTCGTCATATCCTAGAAGCGGTTCTTACTTGGATATCTTGCTGTTTGACGCAAGACTGCAGCTGACAGACACAAACTCACAAACGGTAAACTGTTTGAACGCTTTCGTGTATCTTAGTGACCATTGCGGACTCAGTGCCGAAGTCAAGATCCCCAACGATATTGCGGAATTAGGAGAGTTTGTTCAAACGTATCCCTACAATTACAGTAGGACACGCTGGGCACGCTTCTTCAGACAAATGACGAGAGCAGTTTCCTCGAATGCGCTCCACATACCGTCCAATAGAAACTTGTCAAACGAGGAGATTGACATGTATCTTATACAATTGGACGAGACAATAAAACGAACGATGGACAGTACGATACCACGGTATACACGCACAAACAACGAAAACTTGTACCGCAATGCGACAATTGACGCACTACATCAACGGAAAAGTAGACTCCTGTCAAGATTAAAAACCTTGTACAGGCAGTTTACTGATAGACGAGATGAGAAAATTAGGACACTGAAATCGCTTATTAAGAAAATTCAAACACTAATTGTCCAAAATTACAGAGTTTCTGTTAACTTGCATTGGAACAATAAGATTCGGGCTGTAAGATCCAACAACCCGAGCATGTTTCCGCAAATAAACAAAATTGTTCGTAGTAAACATAGCGATCTTCCGTGTCTTAAGCTCCCCAGAACGACGGACAACGAACAAATACTGACTACAGCAGGTATTGATCCAGATAACGCCGTACTCGACGATGACTTCTTTGTGGTCGAAGACCCGCAAGAAAAAATGGAGGTACTAGGCGCGGTCTTTCAGGAAGTGTATAAGGTGAATGTGAGTGTTCGCCCAAACCACGACCTGGAGAACTGCGTACAATATAGTAACTCGCAACTTCGAGAAGACATGCAACAATGGCGATCTGAGAACTTCGGCTTTGTCGTGTTCAATGAAGATAACATGGCATATAATGTCATCGCCGACGAAGGGGTTCATCCCCCGTTCATAGCGAAGACAGAGCTCCAAGCGGTCTTCGAATCACTTAAGAAGAAAAAGTCAGTTGGAATCGACGGGATCTCGAACATTGTGCTAAGACATCTCCCCCTAGATGTGGTTAGCATGTACACTATCTTGTCTAACAAGGCTCTGAATAATGCACATTATCCGGAACATTGAAAAACTGCGATTGTGCAACCCATATCCAAGCGAGGAAAAGGTTCTTCGAATCCGTGCAACATCCGGTCAATTAGTCTCCTTCCGAACATCAGCAAGGTATTTGAGAAGGTGATAAATAGAGCTCTGACCAACTGGACAGAGGACAAACATATTATTCCGGATAACCAATGCGGTTTCAAAGCGGGGCATGACACTATTCATGCCGCGTCAAAACTGGTGTCGGATATCCAATGGAACAACGGATATCCAATGGAACAGAAACAATGTACGGGTGCCTGCCGGATTGACCTGGAGAAGGCCTTCGACACCGTATGGTTAGAAGGACTTTTTTACAAGCTCAATGGGCTAGGCATTAGTAAACCACTGCTGTACCTACTGTGTAACATGCTTACTGGTAGAAGGTTCGTCGTCAAGAATGGCAATGTGACCTCTGCTGGTATATTTGAAGTAAAAAATGGTCTCCAACTGGGTGCCGTTAATTCGCCGATCCTGTTCAACATTTTCTTGAGCGATCTGATAAGTTCTCTTCCTCACGTAATTGCGTACGCCGACGACTTGATTGTGTACGGATCAGGTAAAAAGATCGAGGACATCACTACTCTCGCGCAGGGTGACTTCGACTTATTCATGAGAAGTTGCGATGACTGGAAGTTGAATATCAACTTTTAGAAGTCGGAAACCATACTGTTCAGGACCCTGTTGTATAAGGCTTTCGCGGATACAAAAAAGAATTGGCGAAAGTTCTCAGTTGTTGGGCGTCACGGGCAACCACTGGCGCAAAGGACTGTAGTCAGATACCTGAGGATCTGGCTGGATCAATATCTATATTTTAACAAACATGTAGATGCTGCTCTAGTCCGAGCCCGAGGCGCTTTCGCTCTTACAAAGAGACTGTTTTACAACAGCCAACTCGATACGAGTGTGAAGGTAATCTGCTACATGGCCCTCATCTGGCCAATGCTCACCTATGGCTGTCCCGTGTGGTTCAACGTGAGTGCAAGCTTGATGGAAAAGATTCGGGTGTTTGAGAGGGCTTGTCTTAGGGCTTGCCTTCGCCTTTACAGAACACCAGAGTCCCAGTACAAAAAATTCTACTCCAATGAGGTTTTATACAACAGGGCAAACCTGATACTAGTGGACAATTTCCTGGTGAAATTGATTCGCGGCCATACTGCCAGAGCGATGAACTCGACCAATAACCTGATCTCTGGGGCTTACTACCCCAATTCTCAGTACCATGAAAGGGTACGTCATAACGGCTTCGTCCCCCCAGAAGCATTCCTATATTTGGACAAACACGGTCTGATACAAAATAAAAATACGGTACCGCTCCTCTTCCACATCGCCCGTTCGACTGTGGATGGGCGACTCAACCACGACCGTTCCGTCGCACAACGAGCTGAGGAGGGTCTCATCCGGTTCAGTACGGCGGTATCAAGGCGAGATGTTCGGGATGTTGCAATGCAACACCGAAAATTCTGGTGGCTGTGCAGTGAGGGAACTCCCTCATCGTACCCTTTAGACCCGGGTTAAAAACGGGCAGTGCATATCGGTCTTTGTCTTGCAGCTGATTAAACGCATTCTATCATTCTATCAGCCGCAACCTATGGCCGACCTACATATGTTAGGGTAGTTTTTTAGGGTAGTTGTACAAAAAATAAAAAAAAATAAAAAAAAAAAAAAAAAGGTTTACACATGTGTACACTTGGGTACCTATGTGTATACACATGTATATATATTAAGGACATATGCATATAGATGTGCGTATTTCATAAGATACACATATATATATGTATGTATGTTTAGTTTAAGGTAATTTAAGTTATTTTAAGGTAGTTTGTAAGTTAGTAAATAAGTTTTAGTAAAATCAGTTCGGATATTAAGTTTTTTATAATTTTCTTAATTTTAATTTACAGTTCAAGTTATGTTTACTTTCACAAATACATTATTAGAATAAGTCGAAAGACAAAGTTTAAGATTAAGTTTAGCTTAGAGTGCCCGCCTAGGGCCAGAAAGTTAGAAGTAGTAACAATGTTCGTCCAACTAGTTTTAAGCATTTTTGTCTAGTATTTAAGTATTTGTTAGGAATTAAGTTAATAAAAATGAACTAAAATTAAATGAAATGACGAAGAGGAGGAGGATCCGGAGCAATTGAGTGAGATTCAGAGGAAGAGGGAGGAGCTGGATGCCGACATACAGGCCCTCCAAAATAAATTACAGGCCAGGAGAGCGGCCAAGGAAGCTGTACAACAACAACAGCAGCAACAACAACAGCAGCAACGACAACAGCAGCAGCAACAACAGCAGACAACAACAGCAGCAAGAACAAGAACAAGAACAAAAACAACACCAAAAACACCACCAACAACAACAACAACAACATTAACAACAACAACAACAACAACAACAACAACAACAACAACAGCAACAACAACAACAGCAACACCAACAACAACAGCAACAACAACAGCAGCAGAAGAAGAAGCCGCAGCAGCAGAAGCAGCCACAGCAGCAACAACAACAACCGCTGCAGCAGCAGCAACCATCTGCAACGAAGAAGAAGAGATGGCCGCCGATCAATGTTTTCGGGCTGGAGACGAAGGAGGTCGACACTCTGTATAAGTTGGCCACCAATAACTCCTTTCATTTGAAATATAAAGGGCCCTTACGGATGTCTGTCCACTGCTCATCAGGGGCAGACTATCACATTATAAAAGAAAGGCTAGCGGCGGTAGGGGCCGAGTTTTTTTCGTACACCCCAAAAGCGAATGACTCGTTTAGGCTCCTGTTCTGTTAGATGGGAAACATTAATAAAGACGAAGCACGTACTCCAATGTGCTCGCTGTCAGAGGTTTGGGCATGCCGCGGCGAACTGCAACATGGAGTCTCGCTGCGTCAAATGCGCAGAAACCCACAATCCAGGGGAATGCCGTTTAGGGAAGGAAAAAGTCGAGGTCAGGGCTATGCAAACATGCGTACTCTGTAAGACCAATGGGCACCCTGCTAATTATCGGGGATGTCCTAAAGTCCAGGCGAACAGAAAGAGTATAGAGGCAAAGAAACATCTCAAAATATTAGAAGCGAGGTCAGTGCCCCGTGTTCCAGCTACCACTGTTACAGCGGCCGTCTCCTACGCCAATGGAATCAGGAAGGCGACCGGTACAACAGACAGTGCCGAAGGTGACTCCGATCCCAGTGGCCAGACAACCTGAAGCACATCTCGATATGATGGCGATACTGCTCTCTATCCAGTGGAAGATCGCTCAGCTCGAGAAGCAGTTCCAAGAGCAAACAGCGCGAGTAGAATTAACCTTAAGATCCTGGCAGTGAATGCGAGTTCGCTGATTAGGACAGAACGCAAATTAACGCTCGGCAACCTTATGCAAGCCTACAATCCAGACGTGCTGATGGCCAGCGCAACTAAGCTGAACCAGACGACACTCTGTTACAAGAATTACCACGTAGTTCGAAGAGACCGTCCCCAATCCTTGCGAGGGGTCGCTCTCTTAATCAAAAAAGGCCTCTGTCATAAGGTCATGTATAGCAGTGAAGTGCGAAGACTTCAAGTGCTAGAAACGTTATTGCACGCATTCCTCTTGAGGGTGGAAAGCGGTTATATGTGATCGCGATCTACGCAGCTGACAATCCTGCACACAATCGCAACTTCATTTCAGAACTCGATACTCTTTTCACTAGCCTTCGACTGAGCTCGGAGGAAAACTATTATATCATTGCTGGGGATTTGAACTCCAAGCATAGAGAATGGGGCAATAGAGTGCATAACGACAGGAGGACCCCACTGTAGAACTGGTTGGCAGAGCACAATATTGAGTTCAAACTAGATTTGCTCTCAACCGATAGGCCATCGTACCCCAGATCCGGATCCTATCTGGATCTGTTGCTGATCGACAGACGAATGAAGATACTAGACGTGGACAGACGCACGGGTTATGTCGGAGTTGGAGACCACCAGCAGAGGAAACGACATACACTCATTCGTCCAAGGGGACGAGTCAGCAGTAATAAACACCAAACGTTCATCCGACCAACGAAACGACTCAGCAGTAATAGATACCCCACACTCATTCCCCAATAGAGATAAGTCAGCAGCTATTATCAATACCAGGAAGAAGACAGCCCAGGCGAACATGCAACTTTCTCCGAAACAATAACAATTCAGTTAGGACCACAATGAGTATCGAGGCGAGAAAAGTAGAATTAGGAATTTAGTCTTAAGACACGATTCATTCAATAAAGTTCGTTCGTTTTTAAAAACTCAATCCGCTTCAATCCTCATTTAACTCACGGGGAACTGTTTAACTGCGGTTGAGTACGAGAGTGATCACTGCGGACTCTTCGCTGCTATTCAGCTCCCGAACGAGGTGGAAGATCTGGAGGAGTATGTCCAGAGGAATCCTTATAATTACAATAAGACCCGCTGGCCTCGCTTCTCCAGGACGTTATCCACAGAACTACGTTCGAGTGGGATCAATCCTCAATCAAACAGAAACCTGACGAACGAAGTGGTTGACAGGTACCTCATACAAATGCACGACATAATTAAACGTACCATGGACAAGACTATTCCGAAGGTAGTACAATTCGATGACAGCGTTTATCGAAATGCTACCATCGATGCACTTCGCGTGCACAAAAGTAGGCTGCTGTCAAGAGTCAAACTCTTGCACAGGCGGTTTACAGATCCACAAAACGCGGAAGTCAGGGAATTGAAGTCGGAGATCAAGAACCTCCAACAGTTAATACGTATGAACTATAGATTGGCTGTAAGCTTGCACTGGGGCAATAAAATCCGGGCTGTACGATCTAACAACCCGGGTATGTTCCCACAAGTAAATAAAATATTTCGGAGGAAAGATCAAAACCACATTCAGGCCGTTAGACTTCCCAGAACGACAATTAACGAACAATTACTGACTTCAGTTGGCATCGATCCAGATGGGGCAGTACTTGACAACGACTTCTTCGTGGTTGAAGATCCCCAGGAGAAGGTGAAAGCAATTGGTGCTGTGTTTCAGCGAGTGTATACGGTCAACGAGGTTAGTAGGCCGAATCACGATCTGGGGAACAGAGCCTTGCTAAACCACTTCTATCTCCGCAACGAGATAAGTCAATGGCGATCTGAGAATCCTGGTTTTACCAGGTCCAGTGACGATAACATGCCAAATAATGCCGTCTTCAATGATGGAAATCACATCTTGTTTTCAAGAAGATCTTCAGGGTATCTTTAACTCTCTGAAGAAGAAAAAGTCGGTGGGAATCGATGTTATACCAAATATTGTGCTTCGCTATCTTCCCCGAAGCCTTGCAGATTTACACAACACTGTTCAATGTCTTCGGTCAATCAGTCTTCTTCCTTGCATAAGCAAGGTCTTTGAAAAGATAGTCATAGGAGTTTTGAAGCAATGGGCTGATGAAAATAAAGTCATACCGGACAACCAGTTCGGTTTTAGGGCGGGGCATGGTACCATACATGCCGCGTCAAAGCTGGTATCCGACATTCAATGGAATAAAAGCAAGAAGCAATGCACGGGTGCTTGTCTGATTAACTTGGAGAAAGCGTTCGACACCGTTTGGGCGTCTTTCTCAAGCTGGTCAGGCTCGGCATAAGCAAATCATTGATCTATGACATGATAATAGGTAGAAAGTTCGTCGTGAAAAATGTCTTTGACATCAAAAATAGGCTGTAACTCACCGCAGATCTTATAGGTTCCATGACGCATTTAATTGCGTTGATTATCAACTTCCTGAAGTGCGAAACTATACTTTTCAGGACCCCGCTTTACATGGCAGCATGGGATACGCGCACAAACTGGCGTAAGTTCGGCAAAGTTGACCCGCAGGTACGGCCGTTAGATGTGAAAAGTGTAGTAAGGTATCTAGGCATTTGGTTGGACCAATAACTGTATTTTGGCAAACATATAGATATTGCAAGAGGTTTGTTTTACAGCAGCCAACTTGACACCAGAGTAAAGGTAATCTGCTACATGGCCCTCATCCGGCCAGTTATGGCCTACGGTTGTCCACTGTGGTTCAATCTGAGTCCTTCCCAGATGGAAAAGATGAGGTTGTTCGAGAGACAGTGTCTTCTCCGGTTGTATCGTACACCCGAGTCTGAGTACAAGAAGTTCTATTCTAACGAGGTCCTGTACAACGAGGCAAACTTGAACAGGATAGATAATTTTATTATTACACTGATCAGAAGGCATATTGCACGAGCTATGACTTCTTCCAACAGTCTGATCTTTGGGGCTTACTACCCCAATGTTATGTACCATGAGAGAGTGCGCCTAACCGGCTTTATTCCTCCTGGAGCGTTCCTCTATCTCTACACAATTGGCCTAATACAGGATCCACAAGGATGTCCTGTCATCTTCCACGTCGTACGCCGAACAGTGGACAGGCGACTTCAATACGAACGGGATGTCGCTCGCAGTCACGAGGATCTCCTCCGGTCCAGCAGAGCGATCTCCGCTCGAGACAGGAGAGATTCTGCCAAAGAACGGCAATTTTACTGGTGGCTTTTCAAGATGATGACGCGATAGTTGACCATGGTGGCCAACTTACATAGATTATAGGGTAGTACTTAAGAGAAAAAAAAATGAGAAAATATATATAGAACAAAAAAAAAGGTGCACTACGGCGTATACATAACATATACGCCCTGGTGCACGTGTCCGTAAAGTTACAGACATAGTTAAGATAGTTTTTTAAGTTTTAATGCTAGGTTAAGCTAGTTTAAGGTAGGTTAAGACAGATAAATTAAGCTAAGTTTTTACTAGTTTTCTTGGCTAAACAAAAAAAACAAAAACAGACTGAAAAAAAAAATAGAACATAGACTAAGCCGATAGGCAAACTGAAATGTATATCAGAATAGCTTAGAGTACCCGTATAGGGTCAGTAGGTTTAAGTATTTTTGTCTAGCACGTAAGTAAATGAATTAAAAATAAAACAAAAATGAATTAAAAAAAAAATAATAATAATAAAAGTCAACACAACAAAAGGATGTCCTCAAGGAGGAGTTTTATCTCCCATAATGTGGAGTCTAGTTGTAAACGAACTTCTGGAGACACTAACAAATCATGGCATCAACTGTCAAACATATGCTGATGATATAGTAATTATAGCCAGAGGCAGGATGGAGGATATCATCGAATAGCGACTAAAAAATACTAAAGAGTGGTGCCTGTCAGCTGGACTAAATCTAAATCCAGGTAAAACCACAAGAAAACATAAAGTGAAACGACTAAAACAAATTAGTCTGTCAGGCACAATACTGGCTCCTGTAAAAGAGGTAAAATAAATCTTAGACAGCAAACTCATCTGGAAAAGACACACTGAAGATTTCACCAGGAAGGCGACGCGTGCTTTGATGATTGGGCTGCAGTCCAAGTATCTTAGGATGGATGTACGTAGCTATTTTTAGACCAACAATCACATACGGTGCAATTGCATGGTCCAAAAAAACCAACCGGAGAAGCGCAAGAGAGACACTCAACAAAGTTCAAAGGTTGTCATGCCTCTGTATTACTACTGGGGCTGACTCCATTGCATCTGGTGGTCACAGAATGTACAAATAAAAAAATCATGGCAAAAGAATTGATAGGAAAATACAGGTGCATTCTGTTATGCCTCGCAAGTGTGGGGGCTTATGAGTATGAAGAAATTGAAGCATTCCAAAGGAACTTCACTAAAAAACTCTTCAATCTCCCATTAAATACACCTAATTACGCTATACACTTAGAAACAGGTCTACCAAAACTGTCAACGGACACACTGAAGTCACAGGCTGACTTCATACTTAAGATTTGCAGATATGATGATTTAAGAATAGCAAAAAAACTGTTTTTGTACGAGTTAAGGAATTCAGGTTGGTGGTATGGAAGGTGGCAAACTATTAGTAACGACTGTGGCGAGACCCTACATATTATTTTGAGAAATAAACTAATAAACCGCATTATTCAAACAAACGAAAACAACACCGGAAATACGTTAAAAATAAAGCCTCGAGAGTCAGAAAGCAGGATACTATACAGTCAACTAAATTATGATCTGAACCAAATTAACTATTTTCATGACTCGTTCAGTTATGATGAAGTATCTCTGTATTCAAAGGAAGATTGGAAGTTCTTACACTTTCCTATAATGGAAAGTTCAACCAATTCTGTACGCTTTGTAATCTGAAATCGAAGGAAGACTGCTTTAATATTACAAGTATATGCCCAATATTCAGACCACAAAGGATAGCCTTCTTTGGAAAACAGACATTGACAATGCTCGAAACCTTACAACTTTTAAACGAATGTGAATGGAAAATTCTTATCAGTTTTTTAAAATCAATTTATAAATATAGAATGCTGTTAATGACTGAATATGCTTGAATTGTAACTTAAGTTTGTACTTAAAGATATAAAATCCACATTTAGAATTCTGCTAACCAGGCTGACCATAGCTCTAAAATTCATATTACATATCTATCTTATTTGTTATGAATTATTACTAAATGAATTATTTACTTACAGGTGCATTAAATCCAGACAATTCGATGCACTAGTCAAAAAAATACCACTCCTGGCCATTCAGAAGGATGACGCAATTAGAAAATTTAATTTCCAAAAGGAGTTTACTATTAAGATCAGCACCAAACAAGACTGGAGCAATGAATCCATAGTCAACAGACTGAGCAGCAATCCGGTAAAATGTTATACGGATGGATCAAGAACTAATGAAGGAACAAGAGCAGGAGTATTTGGATCCCGGACAAATTACTACGAACCGATGGGCAATTGCACCAGTATCTTTCAAGCAGAAGTCTTTGCCATAGACAGATGAGCTCAGATCAATCTTGACAGGCACTATACCAACTGTGACATAGCAATAATGTCGGATACTTCACAGTAGTGACATGTACAAGTGGTTGACGTTTCTTTTCATTTGTCTGATTCAACTCGCGAGTCTCCTATTATACACAAGATTTTAACGCTCAAGAATATAACTTCCGCTTAGAAGACACAAAGCCTTCATTTTTAATTTCATAAAGTGATTCTCCTCCGTAAATTTAGTTCACTATCTTGCATTTCTGTTTTTGCTCCGATTCGGCTTACTCTCCCCATACTGAAACAATGCCTCTGGAAACAAGACGTGGTCGCTCACAACAACAACCAAAACAATGCTCATCCAAAGGGAACGACTCCTCTCTCATCGAGCTGAGTGAGCAACACAATGCGAACATCGCTGACAAACTGTGGGTTCGTATTGAGAGCGAACTAGAGAAATGGGCGGAGAACTTTACCATACAACTGGATACAAAGCTTGCGGCTCTCGAAGATCGGGTAAATTTGCAGATCGCCGAAACAAAAGAGATGCTTTAACAACATGCTAAGCAAAGCACCGAATGTATTTTCCGGCTTGAGCATCGCGTAGATGCCATGGAGAGAGAGCAAATATGCTCTGATGCTGTTTTTTACGGAGTGCCTGAAACTCCGAACGAGAGCCTGGAGACTCTCTTCAGCACCATTTGCTCCAGCATTAATATCCCGCCTCCAAAGCTGAATAGGATTTTTCGAGCGAAGACACGTTTTCGAGCGAAGACACGCCCCACAACACCACTCAGCCGGTTGATGCTAACATAATAGTGAAGATATCAAACAAGCGAGAGAGGCAACATCTGATGAGAGCGGCAGCCTTTTACAAAAACAAAAAGATCCCGCTGAAACTCTCCGATATAGGTTTCACCTCATCGAAAAGCTTCTATATTAGCGAAAGCTTAACAAAAAATTGTTACCAGCTGCAGAGAGAAGCATTAAAGCTTAAACGCAATCATCTCTCAACAACCGTCTTCCCCAATAATGGACAAATTCACGTACGGAAATCACATAAGCAACCGCATGTTTTGATTCAAAACATGGACCTCAAAAACGTAGTATCGTAGTTTTTCAAAACACCACTCCTCCCTCTCAAACTTTCCCCCATAGAATTGAACTCTATTGCCGTTGAATATGTAACCTGTGCCAAGAATCTTGGTATAATGTGCAACAGTAAACTAACATGGACTAACCATATAGACAGTGTAGTGTCAAAAGTATATGCGTCTCTTAGAGGTTTGTCTATTAGCAAATTCATACTCCCCACCAATGTCAAACTAAAACTTGCCAAAGCACTCATAGTACCTCTCTTAACCTACGGCTGTGAATTGTTTTCAGACTGTGATAATTTGTCTCTGCAAAAATTGTTAAAAGCAATCAATGCGACTGCACAGTATGTCTTTAACCTCCGAAGATTTGACCATGTCTCGGACCAACGTCGCATTCTCCTTGGATGTGAACTGGAAGCATTATTATTAGCTACAGATCATGTATCCTACTCTTCAAAATCAACCTAACTATCTAACTATCTATATGAAAAATTAACTTTTTGTCGATCGAGTCGTAATATGACGTTAAAACCCTCTGTTCATACATGTTTAACATCGCTCAGGCATTTCTTCATTCATGCTGTGCATCTTTGGAACCATTTACCTTCCAGGCTCGTGTGGGAATGTCTACAGAAGCTTAAGAAGCTGAGTAGGAATAACAGAGTAAAGGTCTGTTGGATACCTGGCCATACAGGGAAATAATGAAATGGCCGACTCCCTGGCTAGGAAATGAGCATCGAAACACCTTATAGGCCATGAACTATTATGCGTTGTAAGGGATCACGTGTTCAGGGAAGATTTCAGGGAACTAGAAAGAAGGAACCGGGCAGATGCATGGAATTCTGCTCATGGTATGAAGCAGGACAACTCTTGGGTCAATATAACCGCAAGAGGTTTGAAGCATGTAGCAAAATGAGTAAATACAACCGCCGTATCCTAACAAGCTTCCCAACAGGACACTATAAACTCAGGGAGCACCTAAGGAAACTAGGAGTATCAGAAGAAGGTCTCTGAAGATTCTGCGGAGAATCTAATGAAATTGCAGAACATATACTGGGATTTTGTGCGGCGCTAGCCCATAAATAATCTTCAATAATAATAACATAATAATATAATAATAATATATAATATAATATAATCTTCAATACAACTCTGAAAATAGCTGCATGAGAGGGGAGCTCTTAAGAAAGTAAAGGTGTGAATAGGGGGCACAATAGATCTCAATATCGCGGTGCAATTTACCCTCAACAATAATAATAATAATAATAATACCTCATTGATGGACGAGCGGCAATGCAACCACATCTCGTTGGCGTTGGTGATCGACGTAGGCATATCGGAGAGTCTCTCGCTTAATTACGGATGGCGGTTCGACCGTCAGGAGATCGCTATGTTGCTGTGTGGATTCTTTTGCGGGGGAATTTTGTGCTACTTATGACCAGATTACGTCCTGTCGCAAAGTCATACTGTTTCTACAGTTAGTAATTTGAAACAGATCTAATGAGGAAAGAGAATCAACAACTTCAATTTCTACGTCAGAAGTGACATTGAATGGGGCTAGAATTTGTTCTTCTAATAGACACCAAATTATATCTACAATGTTAAACTCACCTAACACACGCAAATTGAAATGGTTTTGAGTTTTAGACCTTTTTATTAATATCTATAATAAGATAGTTACTATGATGTCTAATGTAATTTACGATAAAACAAATCGGTGAATTACTTGAAATAGATCTACTACAATGTTTTGAACTGACATAAACACAGAGTTGCTTAAAATATGGAGAAATCGTTGGCATATCACACTATATGCCAGAAAGAATATTACGTATCGCGATGAGTACTCCTCCGTCCTTGTATATGCCAAATTCAACCGGCGATCAACCATGCGGTAAATAATATATGATGAATCAAACAATTCAGATGATAGGTAATATTCGTTCAACCAAGTTTCCGTGAGAATGATGTAATCATATTCATGTAATGAAGAGTTAATGAAAACTTCATTTGTTTTGGTACGCAATCCACCAACATTCTGCACACGTTCAATTTGTTAGGACAAAGGAGAAGATACACCTTTCAAACTTAAGCATTTTCCTTCTGAACGATGAACCAGTCGTTTTTTGAATAGTAAATAAACTTCTTGATTTGAATTCCAACAGGCCAGATAGATGAATTCAAGGCTTCGTCAAAGGCGTAGGCTGGAATACTCAGTTTAAAACTGAGAATATGCAACGAAGATATTTCTTCATCTTTTTTTACCAATTTTTTGCATTGAAGCACATTTTCAGGTAGATTAAGTTTTGCAGCAGCATACGAAATTACATTTTCTTCACTTGCACTTTTTCCAAAACGGGAGAGGTGTAAGAAACGAAGTTTAGAAACTGATGGTACAATCGTCTCAGCAGCAGTACCAAAGAATTTCGGAGTTCGTTGAATTTTTCGGTTTTTATTTTGCACTACTTGTGCCCACCTATCACTGGAGACAGTATGTTGATATTCGATGGTACGTGGATGATCACCTTCTGCTTCTTGATTAGGGGGGATATGATTCGAAGAAGTTGACGGATACATTCAGGAACTGGCGCATTTGGTAAAAAACTGACTTCCACTGTATTTTAATTTTACATCACGTTGCTGCAGTGCCAAGGCAAATTATGATCGGATTCTCCGCAGAAGGCAACACATTTTTTATGAAATTCATTGCCACAAAATCCATCGCACTTAATAAAGTTTTCGTGAAGTAATCTAATGTCACACTTTGCACAGCTTTCCATTTTGAAATTAATTTAATTGCCAATTTTTTTTTTTGGAAAAAAAAAATATAAGTTGCAGAGGAGACAATTCTGAACAACTTTTGTTCTACGACTTTTCATGTAACTCACCTGGGTATGTGAGAGCTGACTTTACGTAGTGAGTGCCTTTTTGGCCACGATGGGCATTACCGACAAAAAAATTTAAGAGTTGTATTTGTATGGGACATTTTTTTTTTGAAATAATCGAGGCAAGTGATTTAAAAAACGAAATTTGGATCAAAAACAGTTACTTTCACTGGTGAGGCACAGATGAACTTGACGTTTACGGCAAACATATCGAGTTCGTGAGTCGCATACAGGCTTTTTGCATCGATGTTGTATCGTCCTCCGGCAAGTGGCCGATTGTGTCTAGACGTACATCCTTCTGTGGCAAATGAGCAACATTTATTGAACCCCGCTTGGCTGAGATCTCCAGATTTCCAGATTTTCCAGCCAACAGTATCCCGGATTTTGTTAGACACTTCCATGATAAATTCGTGGCTTAGTAGTATGTACTGTAAAATGCAAGTGGAGTCGATATGACATCCAAGCGATGATGATGGCACATGTGGTAGGGTCAAGCTGATGCCGATGCGACATCGAACCCGGCATGCGTCAATTAGATCGACGCCGCCCATGCACCGGTAGTATTCGTGTATGACGTTGGGGCACTCGAACTGATTCCACCGATTTACACAGGCGATTAGACAACCTAAATTGGGATCAACGCGGTGGTCATCTTCACCCGATTATATCTCAAAACAATAACGAAAGCCGCTGTTGTCACAAAGTAGGAAGAGAGAGTATTGCGTCGATATACAATTCCCAAATCGATTGTACCCGCGATGTATCGAAAAACTGTCTTTACTCTGGCATCTTCGGTCGTCGGATTATCAAGTGATCTTGATAAAAATCCTACGCTGTAAGCCAAGTCCGGTCTTGTTCCAAGCATCAGATACATGAGGGCACCAACTGCTTGTCTGTACGGAAAATTGTGTTCCATGTCTTCAACTTTCCGTTTCCGAAGCTTCTGAACTTTTCATCATTGGTATTGAAATCGGCTTGAATTTTGAAAAACCAAAATGTTCAAGTATCCCCTTGCATGTGCTTGCTGGCAAACTTTAATGTAATCATTTTGCACATTGAAATTCATTTCACGTTTAATTTCTATTCCCAAAAAATAATCAGTTGATGCAACTAATGCACCATCACATATAAGGCTAAAATTATCTTTTTGCACTTTAAGTTTTGTTAAAATAGTTTTCACTTTAGTTGTCTAAAACAAACATAACTTGTCAATACTGTCACTGAATACAATGATTGATTTGTTGTACTACTGGCTGTAGTTTCCGGTTTTCAATAATTGTTTTCTCTTGAACCTTGAAGTGTGCACCTCGTGTTTTTAGTATTAACTAATAATAGGTTATGGGCCCATACACTGTCGTAACAATTGACAAACTAAAAGGTAGAGAACATTTCGGTGTGTGTAGGGTAGCCGCCAAGTCATATTTGGTGACTAAAGGGCTATGGGGTTGTATGGAGAAGGAGCCAGCGGCTAACAACGCTGATGAACAGGAGAAAGATCTAAAGGCCAGATCGGCGTTAATTTTGGTTATGGAATCGCAAAATTACTCATACGTAGCAGATGCAGACACAGCAAAAAGTGCGTGGGAAAGCCTAACAAGCGCCTTTGAAGATAATGGATTATGCAGAAAAGTGGAACTTCTCAACCATCTTGTACAACAAAAGCTCACGGACTGTGATAATATGGAGGATTACATCAATCAAATGGTGACGACATCTGTGAAAGTCAGAGAAGCGGGTTTAAAGATTGACGACGAAATTGTTGCATCTTTAATGCTGGCAAGACTTCCAGAAAATTTCAAGCCGCTGCTGATGGCGGTCGAGAATTCATCAACGAAGTTGACTACGGATGCAATCAATACTTTATTATTACAGCAGAATTATGAAAGTGCAAGCGGCTCAGCGGGACAGGCAATGGTTGGTAAGCTAAAACAAAAACCAAAAAGGACATCAGAAGGAGAAGCAAGGAGATCGGAATTAAATGAGATTTGGTACGTGGAGCATCGGTCCACATGACAATGCGTGAAGAAATTTTTGCAAAATCCTAAACCCAGCACACCAAAAGAAATAGTTGTTGCCGATACACATCCGTTAGTCAGATTGGTGACGTTAAGATGTCGCAGGTCACCAATAGAGGGAAATTGAAAGCTGATGTCGGTAATGTACATCTGGTTCCGAATCTTTGCACCAATCTGTTATCGGTTAGTCAATTAACAAGTAAGGGTAACACAGTTTTGTTTAACAAAATTTTTTGTCAAATCTTCAACAAAAAAAAGAGCTTGTAGCAACAGCAAATCAAGTAAACGGAATGTACCAATTGAATTGTGAATTACCAAACAGAAATTATAATTTTGCTGTACGTACATTAGTTAATTGTCAGTTGTGGCACCGAAGGCTGGGGCACATTTGCGTAGAAACTCTTAGAAAGGTAAAATCGGCAGCGGACAGAATAATTACTCAAGGGGGAAAGTTGGAAAATTGTGTCACATGCCTCAGGGGAAAGCAAACAAAAGCTCCGTTTAAATCTGAAGGACGACGTGCAAAAGAAGTGTTGGATCTTATCCATTCGGATGTATGCGGTCCACTCCCTCTTAAATCATGGACTGGCTGTAGGTATTTCGTCACATTCTTTGATGATTTTACCAGGAAAGTATTCGTTTTTCCAGTTAAACAAAAATGATATTTTTGATAAATTTAAAATGTTCAAGTCCTTTGTAGAGAACGAACTTCGAATAGGATACAAATTCTACGTACTGACAATGGTACAGAGTACACCAACGGAGCTTTCGAAACATACCTAGTCGCAAGTGGGATTTTGCATCAGAAATCTGCACCCTACACACCACAACAAAACGGTGTGGCTGAACACCTTTACAGAAGTTTAATTGAACGAGTGAGATGCATGCTACATGCCGCCCACTTAGCGATTTTGGGCAGAGGCAATAATGACTGCGGCATATATCATGAACAGAATCCCATGCTGGGACGAAAAAACAACAACACCAGAGGAATCTTTCACAGATATGAAACAAAATCTAAATAACTTACGAGTGTTCGGGTGTAAGGCTATGGTATACACTCCACAAGAGAAGCGCAAGAAACTTGACTCCAAGCCTATGGAATGCATTATGTTAGGGTACTCAACGGAGTCAAAAGGATATAGGCTTTGTGCTTTGTGTGTTTTTTGAAAATGAACATTTTAGTTTTGATAAAAATATCAATGAAAGGAATTATGTAGAGTTATATGCAGGTGACAATGCAGATGATGAGGTTAAAGTTATTGAATCAAGGGATGAGATGGAGGAGGAGACGGTTGAAATTGACCAGTGTTTTGAAGAGGAAGCTAAATCTCAGAAAATACCTATTACGGCTGAAAATGAAATTCGTCGATCTGAACGTATAGCTCAAAAACTAAAGCAAATTGAACACGGTCTCAGTGCGGAGTTTATCGGCGATCCAGAAACTGTCGATGAAGCCTTGCGCAGAGAAGATTCTGGTGAATGGAGAGAAGCGATGGAAGAGGAATTTCGTTCTTTGCAAGGAAATAATACTTGGGGTTTGGTCATGATGCCAAAAGGAAAATCGTGGACAGATTGTAAGTGGGTCTTTAAATCAAAAAGAGATAAAGATGGTAAAACTGTTAAATACAAAGCTAGACTTGTGTGCAGGGGTTTTTCTTAAAAGAAAGGCATTGATTTTCACGAAACCTTTTCTCCGGTCACACGTTACTCCTCAATTAGATTCATCATTGGGCTAAGTGTTAAGTATAATCTGAAAAATTCTCAGTTAGATGCCGCCACTGCTTTTCTCAACGGAGAATTGGCAGAAGAAATCTATATCAATCAGCCAAAAGGGTTTGATGATAAAACAGGCAGAATTTGTAAATTGAAAAAATCTCTACATGGCTTGAAGCAGTCTAGTAGAGTATGGAATGAAAAGTTAAATTCAGTTCTTGTAGAGTTTGGATTGAAACGTCGTGAAGATGATCAATGCGTTTACTACTGGATACAGAATGAACAAATGATGTTTGTTGCTGTATACGTTGATGATGTTCTCATATTTTACAACAACAAGCATCAGGAGGAGGAACTGAAGAAATTGCTTAAAAATAATTTTAAAATGAAGGACCTAGGGGAAGCGTCTTCTATTCTAGGAATTAGAATATCTCGCGACAAGTCAAATGGGTCTATACCAATCGATCAATCAGATTACATTGCAACAATTTTAGAAAGATTTGGGATGAGTCATTGCAACCCAGTAAGTACACCCCTTGATCCAAATAAAAAAATATAGTCTAAGATGTGTCCCTCACCAGAGAAAAAATAACCTATTTTAAACGTACCGTACATGGGGGCTATTGGTAGTCTATTATTCGCTGCACAAACAACTAGACCTGATACCCAGTAAGTACACCCCTTGATACAAACAGAAAAATATAGTCTAAGATGTGTCCCTCACCTGAGGAAAAAGAACCTATTTTAAACCTACCGTACATGGAGGCTATTGGCAGTATATGATATATGTTTTGCTGTTAATTTACTTAGCAGGTACTCTGGGAATCCAGCAATGGCTCACTGGACGGCATTAAAATGAGTGCTTCGCTACCTCAAGGGAACTATCAACAAGAAACTGGGGCTTACCCCTCAGAATGACGACTTGAAGGGTTATTGTGACGCTGACTGGGCTGGCGACTAAGACGGCAGAAAATCAACGTCAGGATACATCTTCACTATGCAGGGAGCTTCGATTTCCTGGTCTTCAAAACGGCAGTCCACGGTTGAACTTTCATCAACAGAATCAGAATTCTTATCGATCATGATGGCAATACAATAGTCGATGTGGCTCAAACGCTTGGAGGTAGAGTTTTTTTCCCGAGGCATCCAAAGGAATGGTCATCTATTGCGATAACAAGAGTGCTGTCCAACTTATTAAAAATAACATATATTCTCCAAGAACAAAGCACATCGAAATTAAAACACAATTCATTAGAGAAACAATTGTTAAGAAGTTCATTAATCTTCAATTTGTACCTAGTATTGAAAACTTAGCAGATTGTTTAACCAAATGTCTTGTAAAATCTAAACTTGAAAATTCAAATAATTTAATGAATATTGAATAACATTTTAATGGAATTTTTAGTTGAACCTTGTTTGTAAACTATTTTTTTGAATGAATTATTTAATAGGACGATATAAAATTATTATTATGTAAATAAGTCATCCTGGGAGGGTGTTAAAATAGTTTTTACTTTAGTTGTCTGTAGTTTCCGGTTTTCAATAAAAACTTTCTTCTTCTCTTGAACCTTGAAGTGTGCACCTCGTGTTTTTAGTTGTTCAATTCAGGATTAACAAATAATGAATTTAAATTTCGATAAAAAACTTCCGATACGCAAATTCCAGTGCCTGATTGAGTCCATACAGATTTTTCTTCAACTGACATACCTTTGTAATCTCCTTAAGTTATCCATACAAAAACGCTGTTGAGACACCAAATTGAGCAAGATGCATTTGCTGGCTCGATTTTAGACCCTTTGCTACTTAGACATTTAAGTTAAATTGTGGAAGAAAACAGCGTATTCCAAATAACCAATTTGGTTTTAAAAGTAAACACTCAACTATTGACCAAGCACATCGTAGAACTGATGGAGTAGAAAAGGCATTTGAACAAAAGCTTGTTTGTTCAGCAGCATTTCTTGATGTCTCCCAAAGCTTTGGCAAACACCTTTTTAGTATTCTAGCGAACTATCTCTCTGATAGACTCTTCCGAGTAAAACATGGAAATGCATTTAAAAATGTAAATGCTGGTGTACCGCAATTTACAACGCAAATTACAATGCGCACTGGATCAGATACACGAATGGATGAGCTTCTGGCGAATTGTCCCTAACGAAGGCAAATCTGTTCATATCAATTTTACTTATAGGCACGTTAATAACTTGCCAGTCTTTCCAAATCGTGTCCAAATACCTTTCGGTAATGAAGCGAAATACCTTGGGATGACTCTTGACGTAAAACTCAAGTGGAAATAACACGTTAAGAAGAAACGTGCAGAACTTGACAAAAAATACGAAGATATGTACTGGCTTATTGGTTAGCACTCCAAGCTAAGTATTGACAACAAATTGCTTGTATACAAGCAAATCCTAAAACATGTTTGGACGTATGGCATACAACTTTGGGTTTGTACCAAGGCAAGCAATATGAATAGTATACAGACTTTTCCAAACAAGGTGCTTAGTACTATTGTTAATGCACCATGGTATATCAGAAACGGCGATAACCACAGAGATCTAGAAATTTTACCAGTCCAAGATGAAATCAAAAAAATTGCTTACAAACAAAAGCGCCTCCTGGAAGAGCATACATACTCTGCAGTTTATTCGATCCTTAAAGAAACTAACGTCTTGCGCCTACTTTAAAGGACTAAGCCCCTTGATCTCGTGCGATAGCCTACACCCACCAATTGTTGCGGTGTTAGCAGGAACATACATTGGAGAGTGTACTTCGCTTAGTTGTAGTCGAACATAACATTTAAAGGGAGGTGGTTCTATGGTCGAACTTTCGCCATAGAGTCTTGACGAAGATTTCCACCCACCCAACGAAAAAAAAAAATAATAATTTGGTGGCTCGCAGCAATGCTTAATAGGGATCGCATTGTTCTCAACTTTGCCACTGCACTGAATGATTGCCTATAATCAACACCATGACGTTGGCTGAAACCTTTCACAACTAATCTAGCTTTATACTTGTCAATACTGCCATCAGGATTTGTTTTTAATTGAAAAACTCACTTACATGGGATCGCCTTAGCACATTTAGGTAGTTGTGTCAACCTCCAAGTTTTGTTATCTTTTAATGCAGTCATCTGACTGTCCATTGCTTTTCTCCATTCGTTAGCTTCTTTACTATTAACAGCTTCTTGGAATGTTCCAGGATATTCTCTCTAGTTAATAAGTTCTTCCATTGACATGACTTAGTCTTCGAGGTATTTTGGCCTTTTAAGTATTGAACGATGCCTACGACGTCTTTCTAGTGACTCTTGAATATCCTTTTCGACTTCCTCTTCGGGTTCGTTATTTGTGTCGACTCCAGTCTCAGTCAGTCAGCACTTTCTTCTATTTTACTATAATCTTCAACAATGTCTTGGTTGTTTTTTTTTACACATCTCAGATAGGAAGCTGAACTCTTTCTTCACATTCGCTGAGTTTTTTCCTGGAATTTCACATCTCTATATCTTCTTTTCTACAAGATATTTAGCTGCTTTCTTGTCCGTCTTTCGTCGTTTTTGTTTCGGAATATGAATATAACGGACGGATTCGATTATACATAAATCATTTATTCTTGACTTCTTTCCCATCCAAAGCTCATAGGAACTAACTCCACTTTCTGATGATTTTCCTGTTCTGTTAAGGATATATATGGCAGAACTTACTAGCTCTGCTCAGATTGCTTCTGGAAATTTAACGTCCGAATTTGAATATTTTAAAAATTCTTGCCATTTCGAGAATTGTACGATTCTCACGCTCTGTACCACCGTTTTGCTCAGGTGTATATGGTGCTGTCTGTCTTTGTGTTGTTCCAGTTTTCTGAAGGATTGCTCTGACATCTGCGTTGTCAAACTATCCGCCGTTATCACTAAGTAATTCCTTAATCCGATGATTTCTGATTTCTCTTTAATAACGAAACCAAACCGAAATTTTGTATAACTATCCTTAGACACAACTAAATACTGTCTCTTTGTAAAGGACTCATCAAAAGGTCCACAAACATCTGTTGACATCAGTTCTCCAGGCTTCACAGATTTCTTCCTGATACTAAATGGTAGTCAATGAATTTTTCCACAGAAGCTTGGCTCCCAAAGTTGCTTATCTAATTCTTTTCAAGAATTTCCTTGAAGTGTCGCTTATCTTGATGTCCCCATCTCTCATTATATGCAAAGTTGAATTATCTGCCATTACAACATTAACCCTTGTCTCTATGTCTGGGATAATTGTCTTTAGATTTGCTTTATATAATGTCCCGTTTATCTCACGAGTTTTCCATTGATTTTAAGTTGT
Source organism: Eristalis pertinax (assembly GCA_907269125.1). Classification (NCBI taxonomy): domain Eukaryota; kingdom Metazoa; phylum Arthropoda; class Insecta; order Diptera; family Syrphidae; genus Eristalis; species Eristalis pertinax. Next base: position 84,104,492 of record OU026145.1, on the reverse strand, counting down.
TTTCGACTTGAACACACTATTTTGATTTCTATCCTGTGCCGATAGAACAGAAAATAAGTTTCTAGATATGTTTGGAACATACCATACGTCATTTAATGTCAATATTAAATTATTATGATTGACAATTGAGGTAATGTTGACTGTTCTTATTCCAGCGCTTGAAGTTGTTCTTTTCCAACTGCCTTTACGTAATAGGGATTATCAAACTGATTGAATTCAACGAAGACATCCTTCCTGTTTGTGTTATGTTTCATTGCTCCATTATCAACCCACCAATCCAAGGAACTCCATTCAGCTACACAGATCTCATCACAGAAAAAAGAGCTACATTTGTGTCGAGTGCATTAGTTTGCACATTACCATCTGTTTTACTTTTCGATGGGCGCCCGTCAGATATCCATCTTTTACGAGTTCGAACCCAATGACCCTTCCTTTTGCAATAATTGCACAACTTTGATCCTCTCTTTTCTTTTTACTTGAATATGCCACTAGAGCTTCTTCAACGAACTTTTCTTTATCTACAGTTTCATCCTTCGTTGGCAACATCCAGCTAGACCGAAATGTCTCGAATTTTGTTGGTAAAATGTGTAAAATCAATCAACAAGTATTAAATTAGGTAGAGTTATTTATTTCAGCTCACAAACTTTTCAATTTTGCCATGTGTGTGGACACATCTTTGCCTGATGTCCAATCAAATGGAAGGAAATCATATTTTGAGCAACTGCTCTTTTGAAGTTGCTTAAATTTTTTCTTTTAGGGCCCATGTTTCACAAGCTATCTTTTGATAAACAGCATCACTAATTGAGCTTCTTATCATTGACTTTGCTTAGCTGCTTGCCTTACGGAAGAGATCACTTCTTTCTTTGTGTTTCCTTCTTTCACCTTCGGTAGCTTCTTCACTTATGGGTCCTGGTTTCAACAATTTCCTGTCTATAACATCCACTGCTCCCTCATGGTAATCCAATAAGTCTCTTATTTTACTTTTCCAAATTGGCCAGTTTGCTTCTCCAGACAACGGTTTAACATGCTTTGCCAAATTCATCTTTATTTTACAAATACTGCTGGGAGCATAACATGTTAAAAAAGTTGAAACCAGGAACACATAATTTCTTGATGAAATGTTCGAGAAGAATGAATTTGAAAAAGGGAAAAAGGACGTTTGATATTTCAATTGTTCGTACAGTTTGAAGAAACAAAAATAAATTACTTTGTGTATCATATAGTCCTGAGTACTTATGTCCATTAAAAAACAAAACCCTGCACACGTTTACTCTGATAGTTATTAGAGTGATGAAAATGGGTTTTTATTTCAATCAATCTTCAATTGACAGATATAGAATCATCCTTCGGGAGAATGCACAATTTTTGAACTGGTCGCACTAAGCTCGTGTGCTCCTTTTTATTTTTTTTTTTCTTGTACAACCCATGCCGTGAAGGTGACGATACCGCTACCACGATAGATCTATTGTATCGGAGGGTTGAAATTATCCCAAAAGACGTACTACTTCCTGAAGTGTTCATCCTCTTTGAGGCAAAGCCGACAGACCTTGTCTTCACAAAGGTTTAAATTGTATGTATGACCTGTAAGAAAGCTTGTTAGCAATCTTAATTTTCTTTGTTAAGATTGAGTACTTCCTTTTATGAATAAGGTCTGATTAACCGTTTGGATTGCCTAAGACCATGACCATGTGTCCACTGGTCTATGCGAAGTTTGTTTTCCCATTCGTTAATCAGAGTTGTGGCTGTTTTCTAATTAACAGTCCAGTACGGCTCAGGACCGATGAATGCAGATTCCGAGCCAGCTCTCTCGAGCTCATCTGTGGACTAAGTTGCCAACTAAGTTTCAGTTTGCTGAGGGTAGCAAGGGATTGTAGAGCGCCATAACTTTTGACGTTACTTTTTTGGAATCCAAAAGGTTAGACGAGAGTGCCTTAAGTGCTGCTTGACTGTCCGAGAATATCAGTATATTAGCGCCCTTAATGTCTTTGTGGAGGATAGGATAGTATACGACCCTATTGGCACGGAAATCTGTTGAGTATTCATTAATATGTAATAGAGTGCTTGGATCTTGTTTGCACTCACTCACTCTCTCTCTCTTGCTTGTCATCTTACTGTTCGCAATAAAATCTCTTGCACGCACTTCATGTTCAGAAGCTGATCTCGCTGGTTTTATTTTTCTGCGTCGACGTCGGTGCTTTTCAGCAAAATCCTTGTGTTGGTTCCAAGGACTCCTGCTCCCGCTATAGATTCCATCTTTGATCAGACTGCGTACCATACCAGACTTCTAGGGTCTTGTGCTGGGACACCATTGGACCAGCTAGTGCGGTCTCAACTTCGAAATTCCTTCCGAAACAGTGTTGCGGTATTGTACAAATTATGTCGCTATTGGGGATCGAGTTGAGTATGCCGAGGTGACCTGTTAAGTTACCTGGTTTATAAAAATACTCAAGCTGCAGTTTGATGGCATATCTAGCAGCTGTCTTCCTAATGAAGATTGTTAGTTGGAGTGTTTTGGGCCACCAAACAATGGCTGCATATCAAATATTGGGTCTCGTCATCATTGTATAAAACCAAAGAATGATTTTGGGAGAGAGGCCCTAAATCCTGCCGTATAGACGTCTACTGGACCACAGCGCTCTGGTAGCACGCTCTAGAAGGGCACTAGAAGACCGTTCGTCTTACATGGTTTCAGATAAACCTTTTTTTTTTCTATTAATTTTTATTTAATAAATCATAATACAGTTACATATTGTACAAAAATGCTTAAAATTAGTTCGACGTACAATGTAACTTTTTCTAACTTACTGGCCCTCGGCGGGCACTGTAAGCTAAACCTAATATTAAACTATGTCTTTCGACTTAGCGTGACATTCCATATGTTTAACTAAAGTGTGTACTGTTAAAAGAAAAACCTTAATGACAGACTTTTTTTAAATAAAAATTATATACTAACTTAACTTAAACTAAACGTGCATACATATAACCATGTATGCATATATACATGCACTTAATATATACACAATAGCCAATTTTTTTTTTGTATTACATATACAACTTAACAATACCTTAACAACTAGCTATGTAAGTCGGCCATAGGTTGCAGCTGATCGCTTTTAGTCTAATCCAGACAGGGACCGACTGAGCCCCATAAGGGAGTGCGCACTATCCTTTCTACACCAGGTCTAAAGGGTTCAACGAAGGAGTTGCCTCACTCCCCAGCCAACACAATTTTCGATGTTGCACTGCAACATCCCGAACATCTCCACTTGATACCGCCGTACTAAAACGGAGAAGACCTTCCTCAGCTCGTTGTGCGACGGAACGGTCGTTGTTGAGTTGCCCATCCACAATTGAATGGGCGATTCGGAAGAGGAGCGGTATTTTGTATCAGACCGTGCTTGTCCAAATGGGGGAATGCTTCTGGGAGGACGAAACTGTTATGACGTATCCGTTCGTGGTATTGAGATCAGGTTATTGGCCGAGTTCATCGCTCTGGCAGTATGCCCTCGAATTATATTCACCAGGAAATTGTCCACTCGTATCAGGTTTGCCCTGTTGTGTAACACCTCATCGGAGTAGAATTTTCTGTACTGGGGCTCTAGTGTTCTGTAAAGGCGTAGGTAAGCCCTCTCAAACACCCAAATCTTTTCCACCAAGCTTGCACTCAGGTTGAACCACGCGGGCCAGTCATAGGTCAACATTGGCCGGATGAGGGCCATATAGCAGATTACCCTGGCATCGAGTTGGCTGTAGTAAAAAAGTCTCTTTGTAAGAGCGAAGGCGCCTCGGGGTTGTGCTAATGCAGCATCTACATGTTTGTTAAAATATAGAAATGTATTTAGCCAGATCCCCAGATATCTGACTACAGTCCTTTGCGCCAGTGGTTGCCCATGCCGCCCAACAATTGACAACTTTCGTCAATTCAGAACAGTATGGTTTCCGACTTCTGAAAGTTGATATTCAACTCCAGTCATCGCAACTTCTCATGAATGAGTTGAAGTCCCCCAGCGCGAGACTAGTGTCCTCGTTTTTTTACCTGACCTATACACTATCAAGTCGTCGGCGTATGCAATTTCGTGAGGAAGATAACTTATCAGATCGCTCAAGAAAATTCTGAACAGGATCGGCGAATTAACGGCACCCTGTTGGAGTCCATTTTTTTACTTCAAAGATTCCTGCAGAGGTCACATTGCCATTCTTGATGACGAACCCTCTACCGGTAAGAATGTTGCACAGTAGGTAGATCAGTGGTTTACTAATGCCTAGCCCATTGAGCTTGTAAAAGAGCCTTTCTAACCATACGGTGTCAATGGCCTTCTTTTTGCTGCTTATTCCTTATTGCGAAGGTGCCTACGGCCCATTCGACCTTGTCTTTCCTGAAGATTTTCCCAGATAGACTGTTATCTTGATCTATCGTGATCTTACTAGCTGCTCAGCAACCACTTGATTCTGCCGGAAACATATGATGCACTTCTTGATGTGTGATTTGACTGCCTGTCTTAAAGTGTTCATCCAGTATAAATTCTGGATATACTGAATTCTCTGGTGTGCATCCCTGATGATGTGACTGCTCAGCTTGCTTGACTAGTAGGATCACTGGATGCGCAGTTGAGTAGGGCAACTCACCATACCATAAGCGTCCTCCTACTCTTATAATCCCGCTAGAATCTACGAACGGGGCCAGTGTTGAAATTTCGCTTGATTTGTGGACTGGGTTATTTTTCGTCAGCTGCCTTAGCTCATCTCCATATTGAGTCGCTTCAGTAAGTTTTACGGATTTGCTCGATCTCTAACGCACTGCTCACCTGGTGCATCAGTTCAGATATAACGTCCGCTGCACACAGCTCCAACCTTGGAATGCAAATCGTTTTCAAAGGCGCCACTCTGGTTTTTGCTGCTACCAGAATGCAATCTGGCTGCCTGTCAGATGGCCTTGACCGCACAGGTCGGCATGGATGGTGGCTTCGGATAGCTGCTGGTCCCACTGCACTCCTAAGCGCCATAAATCCTGGATGATGATTTTAGCACGCACTATTACAGGCGTAAGGTATCCTTTAGGGTCATACATGGGTCGCCGGCCTGATAAGTAAGTAAGAACATGTACCTTGCGAGCTCAAATGCGCCTTCTCGAAGCGAAGAAGTAACCTCTCTGCACAAGTTGATCATCTGCTCTTCATCACCTGCCACCGTTTGATTGCGCTCTTGATTGTTATCAAGAGCCCAAACTTGTGCGCCGAGTAAAATGTCGGTTCTAGCGGGTTCATCTGACCGAAATCCACTGTTTGTCCTTGTTGTTTTTCTGTAATCGGGAGGCACGATGATATTTCTTGTTCGTAAACATCTTACAGATCAAGGAGAAGTAAGGATCCACTTCCGATATTATACTGGCAGTGCACCGTGAGTTGCACTTTGACTTCAGCTCCAATACCGCTCAACTGCAACTCGCACCTTTGTTTAGCGATCTCCATGCGCTGGATACTCTGCTCCGTAATCAAGTTGACTTGACTTCCACTGCCAAGAAGTGCCCTCAGCTGTAACGCTCGTCCTGCCCCGACTCTCACAGTTACACGCGCTGTTACTAGGAGTGCTCTTGTTCATTTAGACCAGCTCTTCATTTAGCCCCGCACTATTCACGGCTTCAACCACACCATTGCCCTTTGGTGTCGCGTAGACATTGCCCATCGTTTTTGCTGTGCATGGACTTCACTGTGGTTGCTATGCGTCACGCTGCTCTTTGGTCGCTGCCATAGCTGACCCTTGGGGCTTTTGAAGCCACTGCAACCGCACTGTTAGTACTTGGTGACTTGTGTTCCACACAAAGAATAGGATAGGATAAGAATGTGGGTAGACGTGCGGAAGTACAATTCGCAATTTCGGCGAAAGAAATCAAGTCAGCATAGAGTGTGTTGCACGCTAGAGTTTTGAGCTCCTCGCGGCAGCTCGTGACCAGCTTGGACTTGATTTCTTTCGCCGAAATTGCTTTGTTGGCCGCTTGACTGTCAATTAGAATGGTAATATCAGCCGGTGGCATTTCCAACATTTTTATCATTCTGGCCGCTTCTTTGACTGCCAGGACCTCCGCTTGAAAGACGCTGCCATAATAAGGGATTCTGATAGAGCAGTGCATGTTTAACAATTCAGAGAAAATGCCATCAATTTTCAGTCCGCTGACATAAACAAAAAACAGCTGTCAAAAAACAAACATTCATTTCAAGTGATAATCCTAATAAATATAAAAATATATTACTTAAAACTACAGTGGGAACGCAAAATTGCATTTCGAAATTTTTTCACAGAAATGTTTAATTTTGGTGCCGTGTAAACGTACTATTGCACTTAAACCTTAAATTTAACTTAACCAATTCCTTGTTGCTAGTAAATATTTAAGTCGTACTTAACTACGACCCGGTATTTTTTAAGTGCAAAAGAAATGTATCTTGGCATTTGCAATAGAAAATAGCGGTCTTCTGTAATTTTTTATTGCTTTAAGCAAGCATGAATTCCTCTGAAAACAGCAATGGCCCACGTAAAACCTTAATGTGACAAGTACTTGATTGATAGGTACATTCGAATTATTTCTAACATATTTGTGTTCATGTAAATGTTGAAATGAATATGGAAAACCGTACCTAATGAAAGGGCATTCAAAATTTGATTCTATCTGCTGTAATCAAGAAGATAATATTGATTGTTGATTATGTTCGTTTATAAAACAGGAGTTCGTCAAACTATAAAAATATTGAATTCATGCTTTGGATATTGTCCAATTTCTTCTTCTGGCCATCGTTCTCCAGTACACAACTAGTGAAAAAAATAAGAGGCAAGAACATAGATTCCAGAATTCGAGTGAATAAAAACAGCTATACAATTATTAAATCGAGTGAAATCCGCCTTCTCGAAGCGAAGAAGTAACCTCTCTGCACAAGTTGATCGCGTGCTCTTCATCACCTGCGCCAGTAAGCATGTCGTCGACGTAGACATTTTTTGTTATTGCCTTGAATGCCAACGGATACTCGCTCTTGTAATCCTCTGCGCATTGGATCATTGCATTAAAAAGCTGCTCGATGTCATGCCATATGTGACAACCGTTAACCAGAATTCTCGTAGATCATCGTCAGGCTTCTCTCTCCAGAATATTCTTTGAAGATCCCACTGGTTTCGATCGATTCGCACTTACCTGTACATCTTTGGACGTCAGTAGTTACCGCCATTTTGAATCCCCGGAAAAGTGTTATGATTGCTGCTAAATCGTCCTGAATTTTTCTGACAGTTGCACGTCGTTCAAAGATATCCCAATGTCACACTTACATGAAGCATCGAAGACGACGCGATAGATCTTCGTCACGCAATGATTCGGGATGTAATATGCAGGTTCATTCCCGTTCGGCTCTCTGTTCACTGCTCTAATGTGATCCAGCGCTTCGTATTCGCACATGAAATTCACATACTTATCTTTCTGCTCTTGATTGCTGCTCAGTTTCTTCTCAAGTTGGTAAAACCGCTTGATTGCTGTTGCTCTTGAATTGCCCAACTTCAGTGCTCTGGTGTTGATAGTAATTGTAACGACGATCCATCCGGATGGGTATCGGTAATGCGTGCTGCGAAAGTTTTCCTCGACCATTCATCATCAGGTGACATCAATGCTGCTCTTTTTATCTCTTCGAACTCCCAAAATCCTTTGAGGGGCTGATTCAGTAGCCCATCAGCTGTTTGCTCTGCTGCAAACATCGCATGCTCGTTTTGCACTCGCTACAGCCCAAAACCAACCCATCCGAGATGAGTATCTTGCGCCGTCAAACCAGTTTGGCCGTTTGATTGCGCTCTTGAAAACATCTGTCCAAACTTGTGCGCCGAGTAAAATGTCGGTTCTAGCGGGTTCATCTGACCGAAATCCACTGTTTGTCCTTGTTGTACTTCTGTAATCGGGAGCCACGATGATATTTTCTTGTTCGTAAACATCTTACAGATCAAGGAGAAGTAAGGATCCACTTCCGATATAATACCGGCAATGCACCGTGAATTTCACTTTGACTTCAGCTCCAATACCGCTCAACTGCAACTCGCACCTTTGTTTAGCGATCTCCATGCGCTGGATACTCTGCTCCGTAATCAAGTTGACTTGACTTCCACTGCCAAGAAGTGCCCTCAGCTGTAACGCTCGTCCTGCCCCGACTCTCACAGTCACACGCGCTGTTACTAGGAGTGCGCTTGTTCATTTAGACCAGCTCTTCATTTAGCCCCGCACTATTCACGGCTTCAACCACACCATTGCCCTTTGGTGTCACGTAGACATTGCCCATCGTTTTTGCTGTGCATGGACTTCACTGTGGTTGCTATGCGTCACGCTGCTCTTCGGTCACTGCCATAGCTGACCCTTGTGGCTTTTGAAGCCACTACAACCGCACTGTTAGTACTTGGTGACTTGTGCTCCACACATAGAATGCTACTGTGCTTTCTGTTGCACCTGCTACATGCTCCATGTGGGCAGCTTTGTGCAATATACCCAGGCCTCAAACAGTTAGCGCACAATTGCCATTTCCGGACTTCTGCGTTTCTGCCTTGAACTGAGAGTACCAGGAAATTTGCACCCATGTTCAGACATCTAACCCAAGCGCCCACAATGAACCCAGATGGACATTTGCCTCATTGATCACGTTGCGAATGCTCGGATGTTTTGGCTCTTCTTTTGGAGTGGCATGCAACGTGTTCAGATGCGCATCCACGATGTTCTGTTCATTGTCGTAGACTTCGTTAAGTTTTGCCCATGCTTCAGAGTAGTTGTCTTCGGTGATTCGCCATCTTCAAGCACGCCAGGAGGTTGCAAAGTGCTTCGGATAGCTCCCTAATTTTACACACATTGTATAACGCTATGTTAACGTGAATCTCTGCAATGTACAAATTCTCGTCACTTCGTTATGTCGCCCTCGAACATCATGATTTTGGTTGGTCTCTCCTGCCGATCCAGGATCACTGAAGGAGTTGATGCACTGTCAACCTCTGTTCTGGTGGACTTTCCTTACTGTACCTCTGCCATTCGCTCTCTCATCTTCGCTGTGGTAGTGTGGAAAACATCCTCTACCTTGCTCAGGTAACCATCGTGAATGTCGAGTTCAGCCTGATCGATTGTTTTCTCTACAAGCTCCCGCAAAAGCTTATAGAATGAATTCTCCGCAGCTGATAAACACTGCACAATGTTATTATTTGCTAATTGCTGCACGCGCAATTTGTTTTATTGTCTTGTTAACACGAATGTAGTGACAAATTCACTGCACAACTGCACTGATTAAATCCTGCTCGTTCAGATCAATAAAACAAATTCAAATCGAATTAATTGAAACTATTTATTTTCATAAAAATGCAACTAAAATGTACTGTGTAATATGATTATACCGAACTGTTCGATGTTTCTGATTAGAGCGATGGAAAAGGGGTTTGCGTCGTCATGTATATCCCATTGTGTCACACCGGTGGTGTGTCCCGTTGGGTAGCGTAGTCTGCAATCGGGTCGATCGAAAGCTATCAGCGATTTTGTTTTGTGTGCCCTTACTTCGCACCGCACACACGATGTCGTCCCATTGCCTGCTGCTCTAAGGATTTTTGTGTGTTTGGTCATGGCCACGTAATACTCTACCTGCGGTCTGAGATGCCGCTAAGACTATTGACTTAGGTCGCGGACATCTGGTTCCCCTTGCTTCGGTTGCTCATACGCTGATTGTCGTCCCTTAGAACCCTGTGTTTCATTCCACCACGCCATCACTATTTGAATTCGTCACGTCTATTTCTTGTCTTTGCAATACTATAAACTGTGGAACTCTTTTCCAATGACAATTCGAACTATTTCTAATGCCATTCGATGAAAAAATTAATTTTTTGATAATTTTTCATTATTAACTAAAGTCCTGATGTATTGCGTTATTGTTAACTATTTTTCTTTCTGCGTCTTTCTGCAACTTTTGCTGGCAGTACACGTAAATCTACATCGTAGCCAAGTTGAAGTACATTCACACCGCACCTAAATCCAACACTTCGGCTAGTTTCAACATTTCAGCCCAAATGTTCAGCAGTTTGCCATACATTTTCCAGCATTTCGAATTGTTGGATTTTAGCGATATGTCTCAATGCATTTGCAAGTTTGTTAAATCGAACCAACCCTTTTTTTCCAAATTCAGCACGTCATTTAATCACTTTTCAGTCCGCTGACATAAACAAAAAACAGCTTCCAAAAAACAAACATTCATTTCAAGTGATAATCCTAATAAATATAAAAATATATTACTTAAAACTACAGTGGGAACGCAGAATTGCATTTCGAAATTTTTTCACAGAAATGTTTAATTTTGGTGCCGTGTAAACGTACTATTGCACTTAAACCTTAAATTTAACTTAACCAATTCCTTGTTGCTAGTAAAAATTTAAGTCGTACTTAACTACGACCCGGTATTTTTTAAGTGCAAAAGAAATGTATCTTGGCATTTGGCATTTGCTGTCTTCTGTAATTTTTTATTGCTTTAAGCAAGCATGAATTCCTCTGAAAACAGCAATGGCCCACGTAAAACCTTAATGTGACAAGTACTTGATTGATAGGTACATTCGAATTATTTCTAACATATTTGTGTTCATGTAAATGTTGAAATGAATATGGAAAACCGTACCTAATGAAAGGGCATTCAAAATTTGATTCTATCTGCTGTAATCAAGAAGATAATATTGATTGTTGATTATGTTCGTTTATAAAACAGGAGTTCGTCAAACTATAAAAATATTGAATTCATGCTTTGGATATTGTCCAATTTCTTCTTCTGGCCATCGTTCTCCAGTACACAACTAGTGAAAAAAATAAGAGGCAAGAACATAGATTCCAGAATTCGAGTGATAAAAACAGCTATACAATTATTAAATCGAGTGAAATCCGCCTTCTCGAAGCGAAGAAGTAACCTCTCTGCACAAGTTGATCGCGTGCTCTTCATCACCTGCGCCAGTAAGCATGTCGTCGACGTAGACATTTTTTGTTATTGCCTTGAATGCCAACGGATACTCGCTCTTGTAATCCTCTGCGCATTGGATCATTGCATTAAAAAGCTGCTCGATGTCATGCCATATGTGACAACCGTTAACCAGAATTCTCGTAGATCATCGTCAGGCTTCTCTCTCCAGAATATTCTTTGAAGATCCCACTGGTTTCGATCGATTCGCACTTACCTGTACATCTTTGGACGTCAGTAGTTACCGCCATTTTGAATCCCCGGAAAAGTGTTATGATTGCTGCTAAATCGTCCTGAATTTTTCTGACAGTTGCACGTCGTTCAAAGATATCCCAATGTCACACTTACATGAAGCATCGAAGACGACGCGATAGATCTTCGTCACGCAATGATTCGGGATGTAATATGCAGGTTCATTCCCGTTCGGCTCTCTGTTCACTGCTCTAATGTGATCCAGCGCTTCGTATTCGCACATGAAATTCACATACTTATCTTTCTGCTCTTGATTGCTGCTCAGTTTCTTCTCAAGTTGGTAAAACCGCTTGATTGCTGTTGCTCTTGAATTGCCCAACTTCAGTGCTCTGGTGTTGATAGTAATTGTAACGACGATCCATCCGGATGGGTATCGGTAATGCGTGCTGCGAAAGTTTTCCTCGACCATTCATCATCAGGTGACATCAATGCTGCTCTTTTTATCTCTTCGAACTCCCAAAATCCTTTGAGGGGCTGATTCAGTAGCCCATCAGCTGTTTGCTCTGCTGCAAACATCGCATGCTCGTTTTGCACTCGCTACAGCCCAAAACCAACCCATCCGAGATGAGTATCTTGCGCCGTCAAACCAGTTTGGCCGTTTGATTGCGCTCTTGAAAACATCTGTCCAAACTTGTGCGCCGAGTAAAATGTCGGTTCTAGCGGGTTCATCTGACCGAAATCCACTGTTTGTCCTTGTTGTACTTCTGTAATCGGGAGCCACGATGATATTTTCTTGTTCGTAAACATCTTACAGATCAAGGAGAAGTAAGGATCCACTTCCGATATAATACCGGCAATGCACCGTGAATTTCACTTTGACTTCAGCTCCAATACCGCTCAACTGCAACTCGCACCTTTGTTTAGCGATCTCCATGCGCTGGATACTCTGCTCCGTAATCAAGTTGACTTGACTTCCACTGCCAAGAAGTGCCCTCAGCTGTAACGCTCGTCCTGCCCCGACTCTCACAGTCACACGCGCTGTTACTAGGAGTGCGCTTGTTCATTTAGACCAGCTCTTCATTTAGCCCCGCACTATTCACGGCTTCAACCACACCATTGCCCTTTGGTGTCGCGTAGACATTGCCCATCGTTTTTGCTGTGCATGGACTTCACTGTGGTTGCTATGCGTCACGCTGCTCTTTGGTCGCTGCTATAGCTGACCCTTGGGGCTTTTGAAGCCACTGCAACCGCACTGTTAGTACTTGGTGACTTGTGTTCCACACAAAGAATAGGATAGGATAAGAATGTGGGTAGACGTGCGGAAGTACAATTCGCAATTTCGGCGAAAGAAATCAAGTCAGCATAGAGTGTGTTGCACGCTAGAGTTTTGAGCTCCTCGCGGCAGCTCGTGACCAGCTTGGACTTGATTTCTTTCGCCGAAATTGCTTTGTTGGCCGCTTGACTGTCAATTAGAATGGTAATATCAGCCGGTGGCATTTCCAACATTTTTATCATTCTGGCCGCTTCTTTGACTGCCAGGACCTCCGCTTGAAAGACGCTGCCATAATAAGGGATTCTGATAGAGCAGTGCATGTTTAACAATTCAGAGAAAATGCCCGCACCTGTGCCTGTTTCCATCTTCGATCCATCAGTGTATACTTGGATGCTCGAATTATTGATGGGTTCTTTTGTGGTCCACTCTTCCCTCGTCGGGAAATAGCATCTGAAGGGTATTTCAAAGTCGAGGAAAGGTAGTGTATAGTCACTTTCGGACTGTTCTATTTGTAGTCTTTTTAGTATACTAGCATGACCAATGGTACTTGACAGCCAGTATTTTGATGAATGCTTCTAATGGCACTTTTATCAGCGTTAGCTTGCATGTAAAGGTCAAGTGGGAGAAGGTTGAGTAGTATCTCCAGGCCCGCGGTTGGGGTGGTGGAGATAGCGCCTGTAACTCCAAGACATGCTAGTCTCTGTATTCTAGTAAGCAGCCTGAGGTTGGTGGATTTCAGTGCGGCCTGCCACCATACCACGCTGCCGTATGTCAAGATTGGCCTTACAATCGCTGTGTACATCCACAGAATTGTCTTGGGGTTCGGACCCCACTTTTTGCCGAATGTCGTGTTGCTCAGGTATAGGGCACAAGCTGCCTTCTTGACTCTTTCCATTAGGTTGAGTTTCCAGGTTAATTTCTTGTCTAGCATGATCTCTACGTATTTCCCGCTATCCGCTAGATTGAGGGTCGTGCCTTCAATTGTTGGGGGGTTAAAACGTGGAATGACCCTTTTGTTGGTGAAAAGTACCAACTCATTTTTTTGAGGGTTGATTCCTAGACCACAGGATTTCGCCCATATTAGGAGGGTTCTCATTGCGTTCTCGATTAGCTCGCTAAGAGTCGGGAGAAATTTACCGCGAGCACCACGTCATCAGCATAGGCAATTGCTCTGGTTCCCGTTAGTCAGAGCTCTTTTACCACTTCATTAATTACTGGTACCCATAGGAGAGGGGATATAACTCCTCCTAGAGGAGTTCCTCTTGCAGCTGCATCTTTAATTGTATAGTCTCCTAAGTTACCATTAATGATTATCTTGCTGAGCAGACTTACTATCACTGTAGTAAGTGATTGCTCCAGTTTGGCTTTTTCAAGGGCGGACTTAATTGCCGTGGTCTCTACATAATTGAAGGCTCCCTCTATGTCTACGAAAGCAGCGAGTGCATATTCCTTGGCATGTAGGGACTTTTCAATCACACTAACCACTTCGTGTAGTGCGGTTTCTACGCCTCTGCCCTTCATATACGCATGCTGTGCCCTTGAGATGGTATTTTGCGGGAAGCTACTGCGGATGTAGATATTGAGGAGCTTTTCGAACGTCTTCAAGACGTAGTCCTTCGCCGTGCAGTCGCTGGTCTTGCCGGCTTTGGGAATGAACACTACTTTTAATTCTCTCTATGCAGCCGGAAAATATCCATAGACCAGGCTACTGTGGAATAGTTTTGCCAGTATAGGAGTAATAATGTCTTTTGTCGTTTGCAGCATGATGGGAATAATTCCATAGACTCCCGGTGATTTATACGAATCAAAGGAATCGATGGCCCATCTGATTCTGCTTGCGCTGACAATATTGCTCGGAACGTTGTTATCACTAACTGGGATCTCTACAGCTGTCGAGAGTCCACTTTGCGAGCTGCCCGGGAAATGAGTTTCCATAAGAAGTCGCAATGTGTCATACGATAACTGAGTCCAGTTACCTTCATTGTCTTTTATGTAACCTGGAATCGTGGGGCTTTTTGAAAGGAGCTTCCTCAGTCTGGCCGTTTCCGAGGTTTTTGCAATATCATTGCAGAAGGATCGCCAGGAGTCTCTTTTGACTATAGCTACAGCTTTTTTAAAATTCCTGAGGCTATCCTTATAAGCAGTCCAATCACTAGCTGACCTGGAGGCTTTAGCTGCATTGAATATAGTTCTTGATTTTCTCCTTAGAACTAAGAGGCCTTTGCACCACTATGAGGGAGGTTTCTTATTTGATGATGTTCTTAGAGGACAGGCTTTCTCTTATGATTCTGAGTTTGCCGTGAGCTCTAGGTCAACAACACGTTCCTTGTTGATCTCTGTGATGGGTGTTTAGTGAGTTTCCTGACTTCACACTTAAATCTACCCCAGTCTGTGTTCTTGGGGTTTCTAAATTTACTGGTCTTTGGTCTTACAGTGTTTACCGTGAAGGTTATGATTCTGTGATCTGAGAACGAAGGGGCTCCTGACACTTTCCAGTGGCTAACTGACAGAGTGTTGGATTTGATACCCAGAGTCAGGTCAATAACCTCCTCCCTATTGCTGGTCACGAAGGTGCATTCGTCACCAATATTCTTGATGCTAAGGTTGTTAGTAAGGATGAAATCAAAAAGATCGTTACCTCTGTCATTTCAGTCCGAGCTTGTTGTTGTTGATACCATCAGCAGCGGGGAGTCATGTTGGCGCTCAAAGTGGGTTCGTCACTAAAAGTGGGTAGGAGGAATAGGTTAAATTCTCAATATATATTCTTATCCTACTTACGTTACCGTTTGGGTTAGAGAAATAGGTGGTCACTCCTTTATTGTTCAGCCCCTGTACTCGACTCCGGCAAAGCCTTGACTCTTGTACAAGAGCGATGTCCATCTCCCCGTTGAGAGGAGGAAGATTAGATTGGCGCTGGCCACCTTACTGTGGTGAAGGTTTATTTGTACCACTTTCATGGCGGCCAGGAGGTTATTTACCGTTCTTGCTGCATGTTGCCAGGATTCGCAGCTTACAGCGGGTAATACCCACTCTGACTTTGAAGTCCTGTAAACGCAACAGTTGCAGCGATTTTTGGTTTAGCAGTGTGTCCACGTCCATACCGTTTTCGGTGTGTTCACCCATCTCTATAATTTCCCAGTCCTGACTGTGCAGGTCTGGGTTGAGATTCTGTAGGCTACGCTCTATCCAGTCCTTCGGGACGTATGGTCCCTGGTAGTGGATGCGGCCTTTGGGTTTAGTCATATTAAGGATTGCCTCTTTATCTACGACACGTAGGTCGTCATTTGGCCATGGGGCCACCGTGTTGGCAATGAGTTGTTCAAGCCATTCAAGGGTTTCCTTATTGTGGCATTGAAGGAGCTTGTAACCCTTGATTGTGGTCAGCTGTCCGAAGAGGGGAATGATTTTCTCCTTCTTCAGGATGGCGTCATTCATACCAATCACGATTCTCAGCTCGGTGTGTTTCCATTGGTCGTCCGAGAGCTTACGCTCTGGATTGCCAAAGTCAACCACTGCGACTCTTTCCCTATATTTAGCTACTTCAGCGTACTTTGGTCTTTTTGACCTTTTTGAGGAGTCTGGGTCTGAAGCTAGCGACACGTCATGGCGTCCCCGTTTTGAGGATTGTTGACTTGCTGCAGAGGCCTGGACCTTTTCTGCGCCAGTCGATGGTTTACCGGCTACATCATTGGTCGAGGTAGGACGGAGGTGTCCGCTCTTCCTTTCCAGGGAGTTAGCCGTTCCTCTTTTTGGGGATGCCACGCCTACTGGGCCACTTTTTATATTAGCTTTAGCTTGCCCGGAGCAGCCTGGGGTTGGTTCAGGGTCGGCAGTGGCCGGGCCCGTCGCAACCTTCGGTCCTACTTCCTTGGCAGCTCTCGAGGAGGTGGCGTGTTGGCCTACCTTCCTAGTAGCGACCAAGGTCGGTATCCTTGGCTTACTATCGCCTGTTCTGCACCATGCGTTCGCGGAAGATCGAATGGTCGCTTCTGCTCTCGCGAGTTTGCCCTTTTCCTTCTCTGAGAGAGAATTAGGATCGCGATCAGCATTATCTTCGGGGGTCGGCTTAGGGGTCATGGCCAAGTCCATGAGGACATCCTCTCCTAGACCTTTCAACAGGTGAGACCGCCCCTCGCCTGCTCCGAATTGCTTCAGGTCCCATCAGTGCTTCGTCACCCTTGACCTTCTGCGGATTGGTCATTGAGCAAACGGCTGGTTGATATTTGATCTCCGACGCCTCCTTTGGATCCACCGTTGGGCGAAAGGCGTATGGCCTATCCGTCCCATTAGAGGATTCCTCTAGAAAGTCAAGTGCTCTTTGAAGTCTTGTTCTTTCTTCTTCCCTGAGCTCCGTCTTGCCCTTGAGCCTACTGATCGTCCGTCTGCAGTTGCGTATTTCACTGCGCAGGGAAGTGACGGACGATGTTAAGTGTTTGGATGAGCAGGAGTCATCATCAACTATGATGAGGTCATCAAAGCTGATCTCAACTGTTTCACTGCCAGCTGCCCCCGAAATTTTCCTGACTGGGGATAGTAGGAGGATGTTTTCCTCCTCTTCCGTTAAGGGCTGTTAGTTTCTATTAGAGTCGGTTTTTTGGAGGTCGCTGGTGCCCAACTCAATTGCATCAGCCTTCCTTGAAGTTTTATTGTTTTTTAAATCAATTTTGGTCCCACGAGTATGTTGGAAGGAGTTGTCACACTGTACTCACCCCCTGTATACAGTGAAGAGGGCGTATATTAAAACCAGATTGCCTCAGGTATCCGGAGTTCACCGTTCGAAGACATACTAACGCAATGCCATTCATACCCAGGCACGGTTGTTAACACCTGGAATTGCGGGTTTTATTGAGTTGTTCCCCTCTAGATCCGCTATATTTAGTTGACAGCAGGGGCACCTCGTGCCGGGTGTGACGGAGTCACGTATAGCGGTCTTGGAGGTTGCCCTCCCTGATTCACACAGAATCTCGCCCCCAGAGAATGCTATTGTGCTTCCTGTTGCACCTGCGACATGCTCTATGTGGGCAGCTTTGTGCAATATACAAAGGCCTCAAACAGTTAGCGCACAATTGCCATTTCCGGACTTCTTTCTGCCTTGAACTGAGAGTACCAGCAAATTTGCACACCGATAGAGTGGATGTGCTGCTTTGCACATGCTGGCTATGCTTTGCTTGTCCCAGCTGTACTCCTGGGGCTCTGCTCATAGGCTTTCTCCATGAAGTTTTGCGTTTTGTCGAAGAAAGTCGATTCCATTGCAGTTGCTCGTCGCTCCAAAAATTTTAGAAACTCCTTCAACGTTCCAATTTTTCGAACATCCTCTCTTCTCATCTGCCACGCACGATTGGTCTGCTCCTCAGCATATTGATGATCATCAGATCCCATGTTCAGACATCTACCCCAAGCGCCCACAATGAACCCAGATGGACATTTGCCTCATTGATCATGTCGCGAATGCTCAGATGTTTTGGCTCTTCTTTTGGAATGGCATGCGTGTTCAAATGCGCATCCACGATGTTCTGTTCATTGTTCGTTAAGTTTTGCCCATGCTTCAGAGAAGTTGTCTTCGGTGATTCGCCATCTTCAAGCACCCTAGCAGGTTGCCCTCTAAGTGCTTTGGATAGCTCCCTAATTTTACACACATTGCATAACGCTTTGTTATCGTGGATCTCTGCAATGTACTGATCACGAAATTCTCGTCACCTCGTTATGTCGCCCTCGAACATCATGGTTTTGGTTGGTCGCTCCTGCTGATCCAGGATCACTGAAGGAGTTGATGCACTGTCAACCTCTGCTCTGGTGGACTTTCCTTACTGTACCTCTGCCATTCGCTCTCTCATCTTCGCTGTGGTAGTGTGGAAAACATCCTATACATTGCCCAGGTAACCATTGTGAACGTCGGGTTCAGCCTGATCGATTGTCGTATGTTGTAGAGAAACAAGCGCTAGATGCTCCCGCAAAAGCTTATTGAATGCATTATCAGCAGCTGATAATTTGGCTGTCAGCAGCGATTCACTTGCTCGGCTCGGGGTTTGGACCAAATGCTCAGATCAATAAAACAAATTCAAATCGAATTAATTGAAACTTCACTCTTGTGTTAGCAGTTGAAGTGAGTGCAAGTGTTTATCCCCATCGTGTATACTTAAAGAAAAAAAAATTCCAACAAGCGAATTCGTAGTGACTCTGGTAAAGGCGATAATCGCCCTCCCAGCAAACAGTCTTATTTAAGTTCGAATATAAATTATTCAACAATGGTGAATAATACGAATTATTACGGTATGCTGGACGACTCCGGTGAAAGTGCGGATAGTATTAATAATGAACGTTTAAACGCCATAAAAGATAGTGTCCCTCCAATAGTTGTGATAAAATCAACAGGTGAACGTGTTCGTCGCGTATCGAGTGACTTAAAAAACATATCGCTCCCCAAAAAATTATTTCTCCATCTTTGGAAAGCTCAGACAAAATAAAATCGGAACTGATCAGACTAAATATTGAATTCTTCACATTTTCTCTGAAGGAAAAGCGACCTTTGAGAATAATTTTATCGGGACTTGATCTTACAAGCGAAAAACTTGTAAGGAAGAACTTATTTCATCCGGAATAAAGTGCATCGACGTGAAAATAATCACAAACAATGTTAACCCAAACGTCCACTATAAAATCTATATTTACATTGTGTATATTCAACGAGGGACAATAAAACTAAACGAACTAAAGAAAAAATATTCCAGTTTGTTCAAAACTATAGTCCGCTGGGACTTTAAGAGACAAAGGCTTGAAAAATTACACAATATCATAATTGTTCTCCACCATTAACTGGCACGCAGGCTCATGGCGGAAAAACCTCTCATCAGAAAAATACATCTGTAAACAATGAGAGCAAAAATTTATTCTCTTTCGAAGAAATAAATTCTCTTTTAAATAAAGTACAGTCTTAGCTAAGCTTCAAACCTATATAACAAGAAGTGATAAATTCAATGTAATCACAGCTCTTGCTATCATATACATTTAGTCAAATAATTATGGTATATAATTCCTTGAACATTATTACTTGGAATGCAAGAAGCATGTCAAATAAAATATTAGAATTCTTTAATTATATTATTGATAAATAAGTTTATATTGCTTTGGTTACGGAAACTCACTAACTCGTAAATGAAAACAAACCCTTTTCTCACCCAAACTTTAATTGTTATCGTCTCGACAGGAGTAACACAACTGGAATTTCCCGGGTGGAAATAGAAAAATTGACAAGATGTCTCACTTTAAGAACGACTTGCAAAAAATATTTAGATATCGAGGTAAAGTTATTTTTTTCGGAGGTTTAAATTGCCGCCATCAATTTTGGAATTGTCTCCGGGCTAATGGCTGGGTAACGAACTGTATAATATTAACGAAATGCACCCAAACTTTTCTTTACTATACCCTGCTAAATTTACTTACGTCCCTACATATAAATCTAAAAGTCCTTCCACTCTAGACCCCTTTATGAATTTTACGAACTTTACTTAACCTTAACCTTTACGAACTGCTCCACGCCTGTTGTGTCTGAACACAAACTGTTTTGACAGTGACAGCTGCACTGCGTCTAGCAACTCTGAATACAATTTTTTTTGTCAGACTGTCATGGCGTCAACTACTTGAATTGAATAATTCGCGTATGAATTGAATATCGTTGTACTCTGTTCCTATAAATAGTTCTAAACTCGAATTAATAAATCATAATGAATTGTAAGATAAATGAAGTGTTTATTTAAAATAAAACGGGAACATTTTGCTGGCGACGAGGATGGGATCTGCATAACGCGCATGGTATTTAAAGGTTATCCAACGGAGATTAAAATACAGATCCAAGAACTATCAACGATACAACCACATGGCCGAAGAGTCAAAAGAGGTTAAGTGTGGAATTTCTAAAGATCAGACTAACGACATTAAATTTTCTAGTTCCCGAAGAATGGCTTCAATTGGATCCATTGAACCATTTGATATTACTAACCCATCTAAGTGGGGTTCGTACAAAAGACGTTTCGAAATGTTTTTGCTAGCAAATGGCATCGCTGACAAAAAGCCACGTTTTTAACAATCTGTGGATCACAGTGTTTCGACTTGGTGGAGTCCCTCTTGTCCCCGCAAAAGATTGAAACGACGGAGTGTGGTGAAATTATGGCAAAATTATCATCGCATTTTACACCAACTCCATCAGAAATAGCGGCATTTTATAAGTTCTTTAAAAGGGATCAGCAATTAAATGAAACGGTGGCTGAATATATTGCTGAGCTTAGGCACCTGATCATTGATTGTAATTTTGACGGGAAGACAGTCGACCGAATGCTTCGTGACAGACTAGTGTGTGGATTGCGGAACACCAGTCTACAGCAGGCGTTGCTAGCAGAAAATTCAATTACCCTTCAAACAGTACAGGAGAAAGCGATCGCAGCGGAGACAGCGGCGAAGAACCAGCAAGTCATACAAGAGAATTCAGCACGAGTAAACTTAATTAGAAATAAACAACATAAGAATTATGCGAGTACATCGAGCACAAGTAAAACCAGAGCAGGCAGTGAAGAGCAAAATATAATCTGTTACGGGTGTGGGAACAAGCATTACAGAGCAGAGTGCCCATTCCGTTCGGCGAAGTGCAACAGATGTGGGCGAGTATGACATATCAAGAGAGTGTGTAAGTCCAAGCTCAATGAAACCGGCCCAGCAAGAAATAATAAGCGGCATCAAGTTAATTCCATTACTCAGCTGTGGAAAATTTGTGTGTCAAGTATTCAGACTTATTCTCTAAAGAACTTGGAACATATACAGGTGAAGCGGTGTCCCTTAGTTTGGACCCGGCAGTTAAACCAATTAAATTGCCCGCTAGGAAGATTCCCTACTCCCAAAGACTGTCAGTTGAGGCGGAACTAAACAAACAGGTTAGACAAGGCATTCTTGAGCCTACAGAATATAGTGATTGGCTGACACCGATAGTTCCAGTAACGAAAGCAGATGGAGCTGTGCGAATTTGCGGGGACTACCGGTGTACGGGCAACAAAGCACTGTCACCACATTGTTTCCAGACACCTTCTATTGTGGACATTCTTGCGGCTATCCCAAAGGGGAATAGATTCGCGAAGATCGATCTGGCGCAAGCGAAGCAGATGCCTGTGGACAAGGCAACGTCAAAGGCACTTACAATCATTACTCACAAAGGTGCCTGCCATATGAAAAGATTACCCTTCGGTATTTCTACTGCGCCGGGTATTTTCCAGAAGCGCAGGAATTTTTGCGCGGATTAGCAGGAGTCGTCGTATATTTCGACGATGTGTTCATCATAAGTGAAGACTCAACCCAGTTGACCAAGACTGTGGAAAAGGTTTTTCAACGGTTTCAAGGAGCAGAATTGCGGCTAAAAAGAGAAAAGTGCAAATTTGATATGACATCCGCCGCATTTCTTGGATATGATGTGGATTGTCGAGGAATCCGTCCCTCGTTCAGCAAAGTTAATGCGATCTTGGAGACACCAACGCCCGAGAACAAGAAGCAGCTGCAAGCTTTCCTCGGAATAATTAATTCTTATCATTCATTTTTGAGAAACAAGGCAACCATCGGGAACCACTGCATAGATTTCTGGACAAAGGCGCAGAATGGCGGTGGAACACAAAACATGCAGAGGCGTTCAAAAACTTAAAGACACTGTTGACAGGTGAGAACGTTCTTATCACGTATGATGAAAAGTTACCTCTTTCAGTAGTGTGTGACGCATCTCCGTACGGAATTGGTGTTGTCCTCCCACACACTATGGAGAATGGGAAGGAACGTCCCATTTCATTCTATTCCCGCACCTTGACGTCAACAGAAAGAAATTATGCCCAGATTGACAAAGAAGCATTGGCCATAGTGGTAGGCATAAAGAAGTTCCACAATTTCCTTTACGGCAGAAATTTCACAATCGTGACAGATCACAGACCGTTGATTAGTTTCTTTAGTCCTGAGAAACCAACTCTGATTACGCTGTCTCCTCGAATGCTGAGGTGGAGCTTATTTTTGAATGGGTACAGTTTTAATATTATTTACAGACCAGGTAACAAGAACACCAACGCAGATGCCTTAAGCCGTCTTCCTATGAATGCAGCGTCCGGAAAAGGCACAAGCTATTGTCCATCCCTGGGAAGAAACGCCGAAACCATGGTCTCGGTTACACGTAGATTTTACTGGCCCTTTTCAAGATATTCTTGTTGATTCCTACTCTAAATGGTTGGAAGTGAAACTGGTATCGATAACAAGTGCTGCCTGCGCAATAGGAAGCCTACGCACAATATTTGGAACGTTTGGATTGCCAGACTCTATTGTTTCTGACAATGGGTCAGCATTTACGGCTGTGGAATTTAAAGAGTTCTGCCAGAAAAAATAATTTTGCATATTCACACATATTGCACAGCACCATTTCACCCGTCAAGCAACGGACAAGCCGAGCGTATGGTACGCACAACAAGGGACTATCTGTAACGAAACACTGCGGGGAATATGCAGCTTCGTATTGCTAGATTCTTACTTCACCAGCATACGACACCATCAATAGCGACAGGAAAATCACCAGCTGAATTATTATTCAAGAGGAAACTCAGTACAATTTTGGACAAATTACATCCCGATAGGAATCATATGCGTTCAACGAAATCGACAGGACCCAATGTCCAAGAATTAGGAGTACAGGAACCAGTGTGGGCGAGAAATTATGCAGAAGGGGGACCACGGTGGATATCTGCAATCATATCAAAGCAGACGGGGCCACTTTCATATACGGTGACCTCGGAGACGGGTAACATCATGCGAAGACATTTGGAACAACTACGAACTAGGACGCCAGACTTGGCGGAAACTGAGAAGGAAGACGTGCTGTCCATACTCGATACAAATGGGGTGTCATCTAGCGAAGGAAGACGAGAAGAAGAACTAGATAGGATAGCGAAACTGAGCCTGAAGTATCCCCGCTCTTGCGTCGATCCGAAAGACTTCGAAAAATGAAACTGAAGCTCAAACTACGACTGGAGGGGTATTGTGTCTGAACACAACCTGTTTTGACAGTGACAGCTGCACTGCGTCTAGCAACTCTGAATACACTATTTTTTGTCAGACTGTCATGGCGTCAACTACTTGAATGGGATAATTGGATAATTCGCGTATGAATTGAATATCGTTGTACTCTGTTCCAATAAATAGTTCTAAACTCGAATTAATAAATCATAATGAATTGTAAGATTTGAAGTGTTCATTTAAAATAAAACGGGAACATTTTAACGCCGTTCACCTATGACAATTTAGGGTCGGATCATCTTCGTGTCAGTATCAATTTCAATCTCTTATTTGAACTCAATCGACCTACGTTATATTATAAATATTCCGCAGCCCATTAGAACCATTTTGCTTCATTTATCAATACCAACTGCAATCAGAATAATGTTCCTTCGCCTGTAACTACGACTACCCAAATTGATTCAATGTGTATGGATTTTACTTCGTTATTAAACTGCGCTGCCGATTTCGCAATACCTAAATACCCTAGGAAAGAGAGTAGTGTAATTCCACTTCCTAGTAATACTTTACTAATATTTTACTTTATTAATACGATTGAGAAACTCAGAAAGAAGAAAATGGATACATTATCGCTATGACTGCTTTCTTTATAGAACGATCAAGTTAAACAAAGCCACTGCAAAAGAAATTAATGAGTTCAAAAATTAGCATTGGAATAACCTACTTTATAGCTTTGATAAATATAGGAAACCATTCTGGAAAGTTTCAAAATTACTAAAAAATGAGGTTTGAGTATTCCACCTCTAAGGGTTCAAAGCCAGCTTTATATTTCTCCAAGCGATAAAGCCAATCTACTTGCAGAGACTTTCTCAAAAAATCACCTGATTACTACCCATTTTAGTGATTCTGCCACTTCCACTGAAGTATCTCACACAATTGACAGTTTCGCACAAGCAAATTTTGAATTATCGGAGTTAAATATACTTAATACTAATGAAGTAAGATCATTGATCAGAAACCTTAAAGCTAAGAAAAGTCCTGGCTTAGATGGTATTAACAATAAGCTCTTAAAGGCCCTTCCTCTCACAGGCTTACGGTACTTAACTGCAATTCTTAATGCATGCCTTAAACTCACCTACATCCGTGATTGTTTGAAAACAGCTTTGGTAATTTCGATTGGCAAGACTGGTAAACCAAAAGACGACATCAACAGTTATAGGCCAATAAGCTTAATTAGCAAATTAAGTAAGCTATTAGAAAAGATAATATAAGAAAAGATTGACAATCACTTAACTGTAAATAATATACTCCTCGACTATCAATTTGGGTTTCGGCGTTCTCACAATATGTACCATCAAATCATAAGGATTAAGGAACATGTCAAACATAAATTTCAATCCAAAGAGTCCACTGGATTAGTATTATTAGATATTGAAAACGCCTTTGATACGGTTTGGCATGAAGCTTTAATATACAAACTAATTAAATTATTCTTTCCTATGGAGACTGTTAAAATCATCCAGAGTTTTTTAAATAAAAACAAATGTATTACATATGGATTATCACAATGCACTGTACTCGCCCAAACACTTTTTAGCATATTTGTCTTTGACATTTCAGATCTTGGCAAGGATGTGAATATTGCTATGTTTGCTGATGATACAGCAATATGTGCTAGTACATAAATTCCTTTACAAATGGAAAAATTTAAGTAAACGCTACGAAAACGAAAGCAGTTAGTTTGGTTTACACTTAGACGAAAAGAATGTAATACATCAAAATTCTTTACCCCATTACAAATAGAAAATCGAAACTTGGTACTGACAATAAGCTTATTTTGTATAAGTCTGTCCTTCAATCCATTCTACTGTACGGGGCTTGTGTTTGGTACGACTACGCTAAAACTCACAAACTTACACTTCAAATATGCCAAAATAAAATCATTAAAACTATGCTTAATTTACCACGTTGTTATTCAACCCACAATATCAACCAAAGCAATATTCAACCAAAGCAATATCAATATCAACTTTTTACACTCTCTTATAGGAAATTTAACAAAAAGATTCTATGATAATTGTTATATTTCAAATAATGTACTTATCAAATGCATATCATTGTGAAATTAAACGCTTAACAATAAATAAATATGTTGATTAATATGTAAAATAAGTTAAATACAAATATTTGACTATGGGACATTGCAATATTAGATTTTAAGAGTAAAATAAGGGTTTTTTCTTGTAGCTTTGACTTAAATTAATATCTAAATATTTTTGTTGTATCTCGCTCACTCCACTCATTAAAATCGTAGTTGTAAAGGACAGTTATCCTAAACCTCTAATTATAAATATTCCTACAAATGTAAGCACTATTTGTCATTCTACTTAAATAAACCAATGAATGAATGAATCTGAAATTGAAACTATTTATTTTCATAAAAATGCACTAAAATGTACTGTGTAATATGATTAAACCGAACTGCTCGATGGTTGTGATTAGAGTGATGGAAAGGGGATTTAATTTCTTAGCGTCGTCATGTATATCCCATTGTGCCACACCGGTGGTGTGTCCTGTTGGGTAGTCTGGTCTGCAATCGGGCCCAAAGAAAGCTATCAGCGATTTTCTTTTGTGTGCCCTTACTTCGCACCGCACACACAATGTCGTCCCTTTGCCTGCTCTTTGCTGTTCTAAAGATTTTTTGTGTTTGGTCATGGGCACAGAATATGACATATCTCAGCTTGCATATGAAGTACTGAACACCACTCTGAAAACCTTAATTTTGCTCGGTCCCTTAAAGCCCTGTGTTTGATTCCACCACGCCATCACTATTTGAATTCGTCACGTCTATTTCTTGTCTTTACAATACTAAAAACTGTGGAACTCCCTTCCAATGATAATCAGAACTATTTCTAGTGCCACTCGATGAACATGAAATTGTTTGATAATTGTTCACAATTAACTTAAGTCCTGATCTATTGTGTTATTTTTAACTACTTTTCTTTCTTTCTGCATCTTTCTGCAACTTTTGCTGACAGTACACTTAAATCTACATCGTAGTCATAGTACATTCACACCGCACCTAAATCCAACACTTCGGCTAGTTTCAACATTTCAGCCCAAATGTTCACCAGTTTGCCATACATTTTCCAGCGTTTCATACATTTTCCAGCATTTGGATTTTAGCGATATGTTCAATTTCCTCACTGTATTTGCAAGTTTGTCAAATCGAACATACCTCTTTCCAAATTCAGCACTTCATTTAATCGCTTTTCAGCCCGCTCAACAAAACAATCATTCATTTCAAGTGATAATCCTAATAAATATAAAAATATGTTTTCGATTAATTAAAATTATAGTGGGAACACAAAATTGCATTTCGAAATTTTTACTATTGCTTTTCTGTTATATTGCGGTTGCATGGAGAGAAGTTAAAGTAGTTTTCGTACCCAAGGCTGGCAAGACCAGCCACTGCAGGGTGAAGGACTATAGACCTATAAGCCTCACTTCCTTCGTCTTTTGAAAGGCTCCTCAATATCTACATTCGCAGTAACTTCCCGCAAAACACCATCTCTAGGGCACAGCTTGCGTATATGAAGGGCAAAGGCGTAGAAACCGCACTACACGAGGTCGTTAGTGTGATTAAAAAGTCCCTGTATATAGGGGACTTTTTGTCAATAATGTAAAGACCACGAAAATTAATTCCGCCCTTGAAAAAGCCAAAGTGGAGCAATTACTCACAACAGGGATAATAAGTCTGCTCAGCCAGAGAATTATTAATGCTACCCTAGGAGACTCCTCAATTAAAGTTGCAGCTGCAAGAGGAACTCCTCAAGAGACGTTATATCCCCTCTTCTATGAGTACTATTAATAAATGAAGTACTAGAAGAGCTCAGACTAACGGGAACCAGAGCAATTGCCTACGCTGACGACGTGGAGATTATAGCTGGCGGATCGCGCGATATTTCTAGGGATTACTCAACTTAATGGAAAAAGTCAAGAAGGCAGTGAATAGATCTGTTTTGACCTAAAATGACGTGATACACTGAATGATAGTGAACAAGTGATTTTATTTGAAAATTTATGCAGTTTATATACAAATAGTTGGTCATGAAAATGTGGGAAAATTTATTGTGGTTCCATAGCTGCCGCGTTAATTTCCCTTGCTAAAATTCTCCGCCGAAATACGAGTCCAATGCCTTCAGCTGGAGGAATTGATACGGTGGAGGCGGAACGCACTGTGCAAAAGGTGATGAGTGTGTAGAATGGATTGTGGGAAATAAATGATAAGCTATGAAAGTGGAAATGCGTTGGGACAGGTGGAAATATGGTTCTATATATAGCTTTATTGTTCTTCGGTTATATATACACAGAATATTTTTCTTATTCTAAGCATCCTCCCCAACCTTGGGCTCATGTAGCTTAAACTCTTGTTCGGTGGATGGCTGAGGTTTCTGCTGTTTACATCTCCGGATGATTATAACTAGTGCAAGTATCACTAGCGATATATAGCATATTAAATAATGGTGTATATCATGATGTGTAAGTTGTCCGGGAAGCGTTTGTTGAGCTTTTAAGTCCAGAATTCCTATTTCAATGATTGTTATATCTTCATCGCATCTCATGATAACGTTTTCTGGTAATGGCTTCGAAACTGCTGCGGTTGGTTGCGCAAGAAGGAACTAACTTAAGTCGTTAAGTTAAGTGCTGGCACAAGGAACATTTTGGATTCCGTGACATCGAAATTATGTGAGCTGATGGTCATGGTCGATTGTCTGATAATGCAGTTGGGAGCTAAGGTCAGCAGTGCTACTCCTTCTAGCTTAGTGTCGATGACATCGGATCCACAAACAATTGAGAATATTTCCTCATGCTTAAATGCGAATATCCAATGATTTGGCATATGTAACTGAATCCAGATCTTTCCCAGCTTTGATTTTTTGATTCGCAGTAGGTGGATAATGACTTCCGATGGTTAAGTAAATTAACCTCGCACTGATGTTCCGTGGAGTGGGTATTAAAAATAGGATGATGTTGCTTCCACAGGACCTATTGATCTGATGAACTGTTGAACTGATGATGTTATATGCATCTCCGAAATTCTTCTAATGAGATAGCAAAATATTGGTCCGGAAACGGTGTGATTGCTATGAATGTTGTTGAGGGCTGGATGAACACAAAATAATCTTTGTTTAACTGGTAAAGTTATGACTTTGTAAAGTTGAAACTTTTGTCGGTTTAGCAGTGGTAACTTGACATCAAAGATTATGTTGGAAGGAGTTACACGAGTATTGACCGTTAAAAGCTCGTATAATTTCGGTAAATCATCTTCGCCATAATCAGGGATAGTTAGGACGTCTGGTAATGATTTGTGGATACTGTTGAATTCCTTCAGCAATTGTTTTGGTGAAAGAAGTAATGGGCTTTTACCTTGGTGGGTGTTTGTAATTGCATCCAAAATTGCTGATTGAGTTTGTTGGAAACTATTCATAACTTGGGATACATAAATAGCCACATAGTTGAAGGTTTCCCTATCCAGCCGACTCATATTTGTGATATTGTGGTGGATTTGTGTTAATTGATGATTTATACTGAGAAACTGATCTCTTATAGAACTAAGTTGTTTGGTTGATGTTTTAATTTGTTGCATTTACTCCGTAGCACTTGAAAGCCTTCCTTTAAGGAATTATATTCTTCCCAATATGAGGTCATGTTAAAATATACGTACAGATTCCATTCGTTACTGTTTAAGCTTACTTTTCCTAAACCTTCGAAGTACATGCCTGTATTGTCGATAAATTTCTTAACTTCCACTGGGCTGTAAGCTTTCGTTGATCCAAATGTTGTACAGATTACTAGTAAGCTTATCAGTAAAGATGAGAGTGGGTTGATTCCAACTTTTCGCTTTTGTTGCGATTTTACGGTTTTGAGCATTGTTGCTTGATATAGTTTTGTTAGTTGGAGATGTGATCGGCAGGAATCTTCCCTTTAATGGATGTTGTACAGTTGGGTTCTTTGACATATTAACCCTTACAGCAGGATCTACAGCTTCTACCCTTGGTTGTACGTCTTTCGGTAAGGGACAGATTTTTTAAGAACATTTATCCTTTCCTGGTATTGTCTTTATAACTCTCTCCATTCGCCATTGAAGAGGAGGCAAGTTGTCATTTTTTATTAGTACCAAGGTTCCTAGTGGCACGTCTTCTTGTGGATGTTTCCACTTATATCGATTTTGAATTTCTTGCAAATATTCTTTCGTCCATCGACGCCAAAATTCTCGATGAACAGAGGTGACCAGGTTCCATCTTGTTGCATTAGATGTATTCAGTGGCCTGCACTCTACATCTACAATTGCAGTCAAAGGAGCACCAATTAAGAAATGCCCAGGGGTGAGCACTTCCAGGTCATTTGGATCTGTTGACATGGGCGTCAGGGGACGAGAGTTGAGAATGGCTTCAATTTGTGCTAGAGTTGTCGTAAGTTCCTCTTGGGTCAGGGATGCACCACCAAATACTCTTTTCATATGGTGTTTAGATGATTTGACGGCGGCATAAGTCCATAAGCCCATAAGCCTCCAACATGAGGTGACCGTGGCGGTATTGTTTTCCATTCAATTCCCTTATCAGCACAATGTGTATTAATGATATGCTCACCTTCCTTTGAAAACAGCGAGGAATACAGTTT
Source organism: Eristalis pertinax (assembly GCA_907269125.1). Classification (NCBI taxonomy): domain Eukaryota; kingdom Metazoa; phylum Arthropoda; class Insecta; order Diptera; family Syrphidae; genus Eristalis; species Eristalis pertinax. Next base: position 84,074,339 of record OU026145.1, on the reverse strand, counting down.
GTTCAATTCATTTCGTGCTCCTATGATGTTGATGGTGTTGTCAGAGAATATCTTTACTGGACATCCTCTTCGCGCAGTGAATCTGTTCAGAGCTCCCACAAAGGCTTGAGTAGTCAAGTCAGAAACTAACTCCAGATGTATGACCTTTGTTGCGAAGCAGACGAACATTGCCACATAGGCCTTTGTAGGTTTTTTGCCCCGGATTTTGTAATGAATGTATAGTGGTCCAAGAAAGTCGATGCCTACATTTATGAAGGGTCTGCTTGGTTGAACACGTTCTGAAGGCAGATTACCCATTAACTGCTCAATACTTCTCGGCTTGGCTTTAAAGCACCGGTTACAGTTGTGCACGATGGATTGGGGGAGTTGCTTCCCTCGAAGAATCCAATATGTTTGGCTGACTTTGGCAAGTAAGGCTACATGCAGGTCCATGTAGATATTCTTCATGCAACGACGTAATTATTTTTTTATATATTATATGGGTGGCGCTACAGCCCGTAGAGGGCTAGGGCCTAGCTTCTCAGCAACCACTCGTGTTGTGCGTGCTATTGTTCTATCACGAGTGGAAGGGACCTACAGTATTATGCCGACGTCATTATTAGCTTTGTAAATTCGTGTGCGTCAGGAAGTACTAGCTGATGCTCCGCCTCATATGGAAGGTGTGATGCGTCTAATCTGCCACCAACGCGTATTAAACCCCGATCGTCAAGAAATGGAGATAACGGGCTTAAGCAACTTTTATCCGACACGAGTTTTGTTGTTTTTAATGAATGAAGTTCTTCGGAAAAGCTTCTTTCTTGAATGTACCTGACTATAGTTAGTTTTGCTGCTTTTAGTTCGTGTACTGATGGTGTTGAACTAAGCAATTTGTAATTTTAATTTACTAAGCAGTTGTTCTCATCAAAGTTGTGGTGATTTATTTTGTCTAGGAAATGGTCGCCAGTTTTGATAATTGTTAGTACAGTTTTTATGTGTTTTATTTCAGGAAGATCTTCTGCTGCTGGTGGTGGGTGAGTCGGGCATGATGATCGGCTCCCTTTCAAAAGGTTTGGTCCTGTCAACCACGTAGGTTCTTTCAAGAACTGGTCCGGAAACAAGCCATGGGACAAAAAATCTGCTGGATTAAGTTTGGAGTTGAAGAATTTTTTGTATATATGAAACGCGATTGGCCACGAATGTCTGCAGTGGTGACTGAGAGTGAATCCATGACAATAAGATCTGTGAATCAGTCCATAAGATCGTCTCGTCGATTGTTGTTGGAATACTGACTTTAAAGATTTTTATGAGTTGGACCATAAGTTTGACTGCGGGTGCGACCCTGGATTTTGAACATACCAACTTTACATTTACTTCTTTGTGCTTGTTCATGGATCTTAAGTATACTGCTGCTCCATATGCTCGTTCGGATGCATCCGAGAAAGCATGAAGCTCTATATATATTGCATCTTGCAGTATCGTATGTCGGAATTTTTACTTCGTTGAGAAGTAAATGTTGTCTGAAGTTTACAAATTTAGTATGTAGTTCCTTGGATAACGCAACGTCCCAGTCGAGTTTTAACCTGCATAGTTCTTGTAGGAAAATTTTCGCCATCTGGTAATATGGTGCGTTTGGTGATTCTGGAGGCTGGTTTCCACTTCGTTTTGATGATAAAGTGATCAGAGGATGGAAGTTGAAGAGGATGGTAAGTTTTTAACGGTTGATCCGGTGATTTCCTCCAGATGATACGTTGAAACCGTTTACTGTCTTCATCTATAAGCATCTGGCTACACATTTTTGAAATATCAGAAGAAAATACATATATAATAGTCCTGAACCGTAACAAAATTGTAAACAGATCATTTTGTAAGGCTGGTCCAGGGTATAGCATTTATTATTCGAAGATTTGGCGAAAGCATCGAATACGACGCTCAGCTTTGTTGTGCTACTTTCAGGACGCAGCACACAGTGGTGTGGTAAAAAATAGCGGAGTTTTGTTGTCATCTGCATTGTGTTTGATTTCGGTCATGTGATGCGAGATATTCCTCCATAAACGCGATATATTGCCTTTGTATATCTGGATTTTTAAGAAGCCGTTTCTCCAAGCTGAGGAATCTACGTACAGCCATTTCTTTGGACTCCCCAAGGCTATCGGTGTTGTTTGCGAAAGGTAATTTCACAATATAACGCCCGGTAGATGATCTTCTGGTTGTATTGACAAAGATATATTCGCAATGCCTTTCGCTCGTAGTCAATGTTTATTTTTTATTATTATTTTTATTTTTTTGTTTATTTTTTTTTCAATTCATATACCTGGAAGTATATTGGAATGCGCTGATCATTGACACGTTACATTTGAATTCAAATATTTTGCCTTTGAAATATTAGAAAATAGGTATAGCAAAATGATTTTGTCTATCGATTACTCAAACACTTTATTTTGATAATTAATTCGAATCAATGGTGTTGGAGCAGAAGTCATTACTTGAAGCATTTTAGTATTGGACTCATATCACATATAAACTGTGCAGCAAAATTTGAAAATTTGTCCCACATATCCATTATACGCAGTTCGTGAAGATTTGCTTTAATTCTTAAATGCAACTTGTGAAATAAACTTCTTTTTCACATGTTATAATACTATTTAATTTGCTAAACTTGACGAACATCACTCATGGAATTTTTCCAGATCGTGGGCAAGTTAAACACCAGAAATAAATAAGTAAGGAGATATTCAACTTCTTCTTCTCTTGCCCCTTGATTTCATCTGACAGCGTTTTTTATACGCTTTTTCGGCCCCTGTCTGTGAATACGTGTGAGCTCTTGTGAACAGCTGGCGAACAGCTGATACCCTTCCCCAACCATAGTATTGGGGTGAATTTCGCTCGTTGCTTGAACTTTTTTCAAATTTCGGTGTCAAATTTTCAACACAGTGGGCAGGGATAAGCAAACGAACAAAGCTCATGTTCATAAAGTAGCGAGTTGCAGTCTGAGGTAATAGGGAAAAATAATTCTGCCATTGTTTACATTAATTATTTTTGCATTAATTATTAATGAATATACGACTTCATGTATGTATTTTTGCATATGCATAATATCGGAAAAAAAAGCATTCACACGAAAAATGTGTACCGGCAACTAATAATAGCAATATTATTGAAATATTTGCTTGAATCACTTAAAACAAACAGCTTCTTTGCTTATTTTACTTGTTTTACAGAAATAGGGATGAAAGTTAATTGCAAATTTGGAATTCCACTACTAACACATTTTTCTCCGGTGTGGACTAGGGGCAAAAATGGCCGAAGTTGAATATCTCTTTACTCATTTATTTCTGTTAAACACATTGGAAATGTATTTGACACTCCTACGGGCATAATATGATTTGAAGGGGTAAACAGCTGATCAAAAGACACCACTTGTGAAAGTATGCGTAAAATATGGCTTCCAAATAAAGAAGTATGCGTGTTTTGCGGTAGATCATGGTATTTTTGGCTGGAAAGTTGAATATCTCTATTAGTTGATGTCTGGTTTGGTTTCGACGTATACACTTGGCTGAACGTTGGTTATTCTGTTCAACACGAATAATTCTAGATTGAAGGCAGAGATTGGCCTTTTTTCCGCTTTTTAGTGTATTTTCTCCCATCCCAGAAATCTCAATTGGTTCATGTTTGAATGCCAGTTTTAACTTCTTGGCCTAGTTTTTGGTAATGAGGTTGATTTGTGAGCCTGAATCGAGCAACGTGCTTTAACTGGCTGGTTCGTTCGGTTAAGGACGTCCACAACTGCTGTTCCAGAAAAACGTACATATTGCTCGCAGAACCATTGTCTGTTGCCGACATCCTGGTTCTGTTGTCGAATTTAATTGCGTCCTTGGATCATAATTCGGGATATGAAGTAAGGTGTGGTGAAATTACTTACACTTCATGCAATATAAAGATTTACAGTTTGGCCTTCGAGGAACGTGAGCAGGCTGCTAAAGGTTTGTAGATCACGTGGTTTAGCGAGGGATTGCTCGTATAGTCTATGCGATTCCTTATCTATTTTAGGAAGAATAAGGTGAATCAGGAGTGGATCCCAGTCGGCGGTCGATACTAATAAATTGCTGATGCCGAGAAGGCATTCCTTTGTGGTATCGTGCAATCGTTTGACTGCTCCAAAAGAGACGCCAGTAATCGCCCCTTGCCCCAATAGTTTATGGAGCAAAGGTGAAAGTAGCAGTCGCTTATTATCATTGCGATACTTGTGCGTTGACCAGGCGGATTCGTAGTTGTTTTCAGATACTTGTAAGTGCTGGATCGATCAGTTTTGCTGCTTCTCCAGACAAATTAGCTGTCAGGTAAAACATTTTTTCCACTTGGCTTATAGGCTGTGTATGTATGAGCTGGTAGTATAAATCATGAAATTCCTTCCAATGAAGATAATTTCCATCGAAAAGCGGCAGCGTTATGTTTGGAAGCTGTAGATTTAGCTGAGGTTTGTCGCCTGTGGAGGTTGATAATTGGCATCCTGCCTTACTATCTAGACTTTCTTGAAGTTTGATCAGAAGTGACTGACATCTTTCCTCCAGTTCGGAAACCTTGTCACTGGAGTAGTCAGAAGCCTCTTCTTCAGCCATTATTTCCAAATGACGCGTGACTATGATTGACCACTGCTCGTTAATGCTGGCAAGTTTCTGGCGATAGTAGGCATTCGACCGGCCATCCAGTTGACCACCAACATTCGACAGAAATTTGTCAAGGGAACTGATAGACGCTATTTGCTGCCTTATAAACTTTGGGAAAGACTATTACCAAACGGATTTCCGGTGCTACACTCCCAAGGTCTGCTTGGGATTGAAGAATGGCGGCCTTATAGTTTCTGTAAGCTGCTTCCACCTGTTTGTGGTATTTCTTTTCGAAGTATGAACAGTTTGGTTTCTCCTGCCTATAGGGTTGGAGCTGCATATCGCGACTTTCGAAAAGACCCCATTCGAATTCCAACCGCTCGAGACGAGAGTCCAAATACGATTTTGTTCGTCTACTAGGTCCATCCTTCTTGAAGTTGCTATATAGCTTGGTGATCTTCTCCGCTGCTTCGGATTGTTCTTTGATTAGAGATTCCATGACCCTTAGTAATAGAAAATCATAAAGTCGCTTCTAAAGTCGAATTTTGTTAGGTGTAGCTAAGGTAATTTTAAGTTTCCGTAGTAATAAATCAGTTTTAACAAAACTGAATTTAACGTAATCATTGTGAATAAACCTGTCATATTCGCTATTGTGAGCTAGCACAGCCTGTCATATTCGCTATTGTGAGCTAATAGCACTATACGTCACATTAAACTATCACTTTTAAATTCGACTCAGATACGACTCGGCCACATCTAAATATTTGTCGATTTTAGAAGTGGGTTGCTCGTTTATTACTACGGATTTCGTGTTAAACTCGAGTTTACGTAAAACTCGAGTTTAAATTCCTTTATTACTAAGGGCCCATGTCTCTAATCTATCACAACCGGTAGGAAAGCAATATGGCTTTCGTGGCACGGATGTCAGCAAGAAATTGATTTGGCGCTTACTGCTGATGGGGGGAAGCAAGATCACGTCTGTTTGTATGTACCAGTGTCTGAAGCCCTGGCAACGCTTATGTCAAGATTGCGATTTGCCCCTTACCGCTGGTGGGGGGAAGCAAGTTCACGTCTGTTTGTAGGAACCAGTGTCTGAAGCCCTGGCAACGCTTTTGTCAAGGTGGTGATTTGACCCTTACAGCTGGTGGGGTGAAGCAAGATCACGTCGGGGTCACCAAAATGAATAGTGGTTCTATAGCCGAAGTATTAATTTTCCTCGCCAAAATTCTCCGCCGAAATACGAGTCCAATGCTTTCAGCTGGAGGAATTCATACGGCGGCGGCACGCATTGTGCAAAAGGTGATGAGTGTTTAGAATGGATTGTGGGAAATAAATGATAAGCTATGAAACAGGAAATGTGTTGGGACAGGTGGGAATATGGTACTATATATAGCCTTATTGTTCTTCTGCTATATATATACAGTGTTCTTGGTGTCAGAGGCGCTATCTCCACTACCCCGACCGGGAGCCTAGAGGTACTATTAAACATTCTCCCAATTGACCTCTACATGCAAGCTAACGTTGCTAAGAGTGCCATTAGAAGCATTCAATCTAAATGCTGGCTGTCAAGTCAAATTGGACATGCTAGTATACTGAATAGACTACAAATAGAACATTCCGATAATGACTACACTCCCTTTCCTCGACTTTGAAATACCCTTCAGTTGCTATTTTCCGACGAGGGAAGAGTGGATCACAAAAGTACCCATCAATAATTCGGGCATCCAAGTATATACTGATACAAACAGGCACAGGTGCGGGCATTTTCTCCGAATTGTTAAACATGCACTGCTCTATCAGGATTCCTAAATATGGCAGTTTTTCTCAAGCGGAGGTCGTGGCAGTTTATTATCCCTAGTTTCTAGGATTTATATAACTTTATGTTTTAATGAAGGTTTTTCGGTAGCTTTTCCTTCTATAGTAATAAATAATTAATTCTGATATATTTTCGTGCAATTTATATAAAGTAGTAAGGTATACACATCTCTGTAAATTGTGCAATGTAGTTTTTAAGGAAAATGTAAATTTTTTTTAGCTACAATAAAGGAAGTAAAGGTCCTGGCAGTCAAAGAAGCGGCCAAAATGATAACAATGTTGGAAATACCAACGGCTGATATTACCATTCTAATTGACAGTCAAGCGGTCATTAAAGCAATTTAGGGGATAGGAATCAAGTCTAAGACGGTCGCGAGCTGCCGGGAGAAGCTCAAAACTGTAAGCGTGCAACACGCGATAACTCTATACTGGGTCTCAGGACACAGGGACATAGCCGGCACTGAGACAGCATATGAACTTGCCAGAAAGGGTTGCGTAGTCGACCCATCCCAGGCAATCGAATGGATTCAACCACCACTGGCAGATGTCAGGAAGGTGGATGATAAAATTCTAGAATTAGCAAGAAAAAGGTGATTCAACCTTACCACCTGTAAGACTACTAAGGTACTATGGCCCGATATAAATATAACTAAAATCGCCAAACTCCTTCAGTGTGGCAAAAGCCTACTGAGGAGGGTGGTCGGAGCTCTAACGGGACATAACCATCTGAAGTACCATGAAACAAAAATAGGACTGCGGATGCGGCGATGTGGAAGAAAGAGAGGATACTCCTCACTATCTCTGCTACTGCCAAGCCTCAGCCAACTGCTATACAGGGCTATGGGAGAATTTTTCTTCCATGACCTGCAAGAAATCAATAACATCCGACTATCTAACTTCCCCTCTGGGCAACACAATGGGTCCAAACGGACCTAAGTGAGACGTGCTTCCGCACGTCTACCCACATTCCTATGAATTGAAAAAAGAACTTGGTTCAATAACTTAGATCAGTTTGCAAAGAACCAGAAGAAAAAAATATTTCATCCATTTTTTACTATGTATTGATGTCGTTTGCTGCAAACATTTTTTGTGCAGACGTTGCATATAAAGACGTACTTGGTAGAATCGAACAGACCATCTAGTTCATTGACCAATTCGTTTTCAGCCTGATATGCCTGATATGTATCGAATGACGTTCTGTTGGATCATTAAAGAAACCCGTTCCCCTTTTTTTCAAATTCACAAGTTAAAACACAATAGTGGGTTCTGCGAAATGTCAAATCAATCATCAGGGCTTTAATCACGACTATCGTCCACTCTATTCTCTTCAGTGATATCGTCGATAGTTTTCTTCACGTAAAACCATCATTATCGTCTCGCCCGTCACTTATTTTGCATACAGTTTGAGGGCTTTGAGAACAATGTCTCTTACTTAAAAATGACATCTGTGCTCTTATTCCTCTCAAATTTCACCAACAGATTCTCATTTCAACTTGTGCCCAAAACTAATACATATGCGCCCTATCGCTCTAAAATCGTCACAAAAGTGAAGAATAAGATATGTATACATAATTATTCTCAATTTGTATGAAACCGATACTGAAATAGCTATCGCCAAAACGATAGTAACGGACAGTTTTCTAGCTAGCGAGACGATTGTCGCCTTACGCGATTAGAGCCCAGCCTTTTTCATTATTTTTAAATTGTCGCTAGTTGCCCACTGATTTGCAATTTGATTACGCAATATTCCATATGAACCCCTGATTATGACAGTGTTTTCAATGTTGGAAATACCGACGGTCATTGAGAAATTTTGGCAACAGAAATCAAGTCCAATCGGGTAAAACAGCTGGATGGCGCCATTACCCTGGTTCGAATACCGGTAGAGGCAAAGTTGATAGGGTTTTATACGGTTTTCGCAGTCCTTTATTACGTTTATGAAAACACCCTATCACTACGAACCAACATAGTGGTTCTAAGTGTGCTCGCGACTTCACTGGCAGCCCACTCTATCTAACCTAAGTCCAATCCGGTCGCATGCCGAAACGAAGAGCTCAAGGCTCTCAGCACGCAGCACTCAAGATGACATGATCATAGAAAAAACCGATAAGTGAAACCCTCTGTGAAACCCTGATGCTATGCCCAAAGATGAAACTTCTTCAATGCGACACAAAGTTGCTATCGATGGATAGCTGGAGACATTTAGACATTATTTAAAGAAAATTATTTAAAGGATGCCTTGCCCTTATTTATGTATTTAAATAGTTATAGCAAGACATAGTAATTTATATGGTATTAGTCGTCACTTGCAATATTCCACTGGTGCTCATTATTTTCCTTCCATAATGTTATTTTACTATCGGATCCTGTAATAGCCAACATTTTACCAGTAAAAGAAAAGCTTACACTCCAGACAACATCATCAAATACATTAAGGGTTGTTGGTGTCCACGAAACTAGATTATCGCTACTCCAAACGATAACATGTCGATCTTGCGATGCAGATGCGATCAACGTTTTACACCCTCCGTAAGTTGGAGCCCACTGGACTTCTCTGACCCAATCAGAATGTGCTTCCAAACGAGTTTCTTCAAACCACCGGTTGTTTTTTTGTGCCCAAATCTTAACACAGTTGTCACAGCCTCCACTAGCTATTCGCCGGCAAATCCCCTCTCCACTTATTGCAGCTGCAACAGACCCTGGACACCATGAGACACTATTACAACCTATTGCATGTGCATTTGGTATTTTTTCTACTTCCCAACTTCCACAATCTGAGTTGAAAGTTAAGAATATGATCGATCCATCAGAACTTGCACAAGCCAGTATCATCCCATTATCATGCGGTGCCCATGTAATAGAGTTCACGGAAGACTCGCTGTTGTACTCGTACCTTACGGGATAAGTAGATATTAGGTTAAAATTTTATGGAAGATGTTCAATCTTACGATTTAAGCCAGTTACCCGGAGATTTCTTCCAAATAATAACGCTACGATCGTAAGAACAAGAGGCTAAGCAAGTACCAAACTTGGGATGTGCCCAAGCAATTTCCCAAACAGGACCTTGATGTCCCTTCAAATCTGCGACGTGCACACAAGCTTCATTTTTCACATCAAAAATTTTAACGATATTATCCGAAGAACATGTAGCCAAATGCAATCCATAATAATCTAATTCACACGAGTGAATCACATCATCGTGGCATGTTTCCACCGTATTAATTAGTGAAACCATATTTTAAAAAAATAATAATAAAACTTAAACAGGAATTTAGGATATGTGTTATATAGATAGTAAATCAGAAATCAACTTATAGACATATTCAACTTTCCAGTCAAAAATACCATGACCAGAAATCAGAGATGAAGTATTAAACAGATAGTAAACTTCTACCTCTCTTTTCCCTTTGATTTCATCTGCCAGCGTTTTTTATAAAATGTTCACAGACAGTGTTTATGAATACGATTGATCAGAGAGCAACTGCAGGCTGCTCTAAAGCCTTAAGAAGTGTGCGTGAAAATAAAGTAGTATGCGTGCGTTTAGAGCAAAATTCCGGGTGAAACGCGATGGGCAAGGAGTTTTCCACTGGAAAGACGACTAAATCGGTGTACATGATTTCTGCCAGAAATCAACTAATGGAGATATTCAACTTTCCAGACAAAAATACCATGATCTACCGCAAAACACGCATACTTCTTTATTTGGAAGCCATGTTTTACGCATACTTTCACAGATGGTGTCTTTTGATCAGCTGTTTACCCCTTCAAATCATATCATGCCCGTAGGAGTGTCAAATACATTTCCAATGTGTTTAACAGAAATAAATGAGTAAAGAGATATTCAACTTCGGCATTTTTGCCCCTAGTCCACACCGGAGAAAAATGTGATAGTAGTGGAATTCCAAATTTGCAATTAACTTTCGTCCCTATTTCTGTAAAACAAGTAAAATAAGCAAAGAAGCTGTTTGTTTTAAGTGATTCAAGCAAATATTTCAATAATATTGCTATTATTAGTTGCCGGTACACATTTTTCGTGTGAATGCTTTTTTTTCCGATATTATGCATATGCAAAAATACATACATGAAGTCGTATATTCATTAATAATTAATGCAAAAATAATTAATGTAAACAATGGCAGAATTATTTTTCCCTATTACCTCAGACTGCAACTCGCTACTTTATGAACATGAGCTTTGTTCGTTTGCTTATCCCTGCCCACTGTGTTGAAAATTTGACACCGAAATTTGAAAAAAGTTCAAGCAACGAGCGAAATTCACCCCAATACTATGGTTGGGGAAGGGTATCAGCTGTTCGCCAGCTGTTCACAAGAGCTCACACGTATTCACAGACAGGGGTCGAAAAAGCGTATAAAAAACGCTGTCAGATGAAATCAAGGGGCAAGAGAAGAAGAAGTTGAATATCTCCTTACTTATTTATTTCTGGTGTTTAACTTGCCCACGATCTGGAAAAATTCCATGAGTGATGTTCGTCAAGTTTAGCAAATTAAATAGTATTATAACATGTGAAAAAGAAGTTTATTTCACAAGTTGCATTTAAAAATTAAAGCAAATCTTCACGAACTGCGTATAATGGATATGTGGGACAAATTTTCAAATTTTGCTGCACAGTTTATATGTGATATGAGTCCAATACTAAAATGCTTCAAGTAATGACTTCTGCTCCAACACCATTAATTCGAATTAATTAGCAAAATAAAGTGTTTGAGTAATCGATAGACAACGTTAAAGTGACAATACGAAATTATTCAAGGAATTAAGTTGTTTTCTGTAAATTTGTGTACTTATAAAACCAAAGAACAATAATAAATACATACGTGTGTGAATTTGCAGACTTTCTATTTCATTATTATTGCATTATTATGAATTGTGAATGATTATTTACAAACTGAATTCAACCACAAAATCATTTTGCTATACCTATTTTCTAATATTTCAAAGGCAAAATATTTGAATTCAAATGTAACGTGTCAATGATCAGCGCATTCCAATATACTTCCAGGTATATGAATGTACCTTTTGAACACGATCTGTGTTTTAAGCTCCTCCTCCTTTTTGGGGTGAAACATATGGATTTGAAATAACGCTCAAATAACGCGCGCTTTTTAAACAAAATGCTCTGCTTCACCTCATTATTTCGAAGGGGACGACTTTCAACGGTACGAAACGCCTCTCACGTATTCACAGATGGTAAAACTACAACAAGCTGTCAAACAAATATTAAGGGCATGAGACGAGGAAGTTGGATATCCCTATTCGTTGATTTCTGGAGTAAATTAGAGATAGTATAATTTAGAGATAATGGAATAAGGTGATATTCAACTTTCCAGTGGAAGATCTCCTGTGCAGTGAAGTTCACCTCAGATTTTGACCAGAGAGGAAGTATTAAAGAGATAGCCAACTACCTCATCTCTTCCCGGTGATTTCATTTGACAGCGTTTTTATAACGTTTGACAGCTAGAGGCTTGTGAATACCAGAGATGAAGTATTACAGAGATAGCCAACTTCCTCGTCTCTTCCCCCTATATTTCATTTGACAGCGTTTTTTATAACATTTCACAGACAGGGGCTTTTGAATACGTTTGACCTAAGCGAACAGCTGAATACCGCCACCTAAATTCATCGTGGTGAATTTTATTTGCTTGATATTACTGATTTTGCCAACTTCGAGTCGGGATCGGCCATTAAAACAAATATATGTAAAGTTGGAAAGAAAGAAAAACGTGCTCCGAGAAAATAAAGCGCAATTGCAAAAGGAAAAGCAGAGTTTTTAATTAATCCTTGCTACAAATTAAATAAAGGAATTATGAGGGCATGTAGTACAATTGTCTTCAGAAATAATGTTATTAAAGGGAAATCATCAACATCAGAAAGCATCTACAACCAGATGGGTTTGGGTATTTACCAGAAATCATGTACACCGAGATAGTCGTCTTTCCAGTGGGAAACCCCTTGCCCATCGCGTTTCATCCGGAATTTTGCTCTAAACGCACGCATACTACTTTATTTTCACGCACAATCTTTTCTCTCATCTTAGGGAACGAATAATGCATACGCATCTGTTCATGAGACTTCGATACCCCTAAATGCCCCATCTTCTCATGTACATGCCGAATAAGATTAGTCTCTAAGTCAATAGCGACATACATGCGTAGTCTACCACGGCGATCCTTACGGAACACTATTCCATCCTTCAAAACGTAAGAATCTAACTCTTCTGAACACAACTTCTCTCTCAGTCTAAAATCACTGGGTCTGTGCCTTGAGATGCTCTTAACTGGCAGTCAATATAATCGGGATTCACCGCCGCCACCACATAACATCGACTGAGGGCGTCGGTATGTCCCATCTTAGCCCCGTATCGGTGCTTGACCTTATAATTATAATTCTCTAGCTCTAATGCCAATCGGACTATCCGTGGGTTAACGCTCTTCTTGTTCAAGGTTAGCGTAAGAGAACTGCAGTCTGTTACCACTGTGAATTGAATTCCTTCTAAGTACACCCGGAAACGTCGAAGGGCCGATATAATGGCTAACGTTTCTAGCTCAAAGCTATGGTACTTGGCCTCTTGGACTGAAGTACTTTTAGAGAAATAGGCTACCGGATGGTATCTCCCGTCATCCTGTCGCTGCAGAAGAACTGCACCGTAACCAAAGAGCTTGCGTCACAATGAAATGCCGTTTCACGCGTTGGGTCGTAGATTGCTAGTACGGGTGGGGATGTCAAGCTACTGTTCAATTCTCGGAAAGCACGCTCACACTCGGGAGTAAAAACATAAGGTTTATCTTTTTGCAGGAGATCATATAATGGTCGTGCAATCCTTTAGAACGAGTTTACAAATCGGCGAAAATACGAACTTAATCCAAGGAACGAATACGAATGATTAGTTAAAGAACGTTTATCAACGATTGAAGAACATTTTTTTTCGGAATGAGAAACACATTTGTCTCTTGGAATTTTTAATTTAATACTGAAGACCTGAAATACATCAAGGATCAAAGGCATGAACGTAACTTTATCTGGAATAATCATAAGTGAAATTTTATTTATTCTGCCGGCAATCATAAGATAACACGAAAGCGTACCATAGGTATAAATCTTGACGTCCCCAAGTCCCCGGTAGTTCGAATAACTTAAGCTCCCCACTTGATGGTCCTGAGGAACAACAGATTTTCTTATAAAACTAACCGGACTACCGGTATCAAAAAGACACTTAATGTTAGCAAAGTTTGTGCAGTTAGTTTCGTTAATAATAAAAGATAAGCTTACCAACTGAACTGAGTTCAATGACTGCCCTAGCTCGTCGTCGTTGGAGTCGTCTTCGGAAGTTGCCCCGCGTGTTCTTCTGCTTATGGTGCATACCCTCCTTCCTTTTACAGCTTACAGACTTGTAGACGTGTAGGCATGACCCAGGCGTCCTCTTCTCTTTTGGACAGTTGACTGCAATATGCCCATAGCTCGAACAATTGAAGCACCTGATTGGACTGTCAAGTGACATGGTGTCAGAACTCTTCGCTGTTGAAGTGGCAATTGCCGATGGTCGTGTTGCGCTTGCGCTGGTTCGAGCCGTCGTAATTGGCTTGACTGCACACCTCTTCTCATAGCGTGGCAGCAAGCACTTAAGTTCCGCAATTGACTTGGCGGCATAAAGGATGGAAACGGTTGATGATGAGTCCGCAAGTCCGTCGACGATATGCTCGATGAGGTCAGCTTCATCCACATCCGAATAGGCGGCGATCTCTTGCATAGAGAGAACATAATGCAACAAACTCTCATCACGTTGACGCACTCGGCGGCTCAGCTGTCGGTAGACCTCTTGTCTGGTCATGCGCTTGTCGAATTCCTTAACCAGGAGTCTTCTTAGGCTGTCCCAATTGTCCACTAGTGCAGTTCGTATTAGCATCTTCGCAGTACCCCTCAGAAGTCTCCTTTCACAAACGTATTTGCTCCTGTCGTCGCAACCTACTGACAGAGCCACGTCCTCAAAGTCGGCGATCCACTTTTTGATGCCGTACGAATCGTCACTGCGTCCTCTATAGCGCGGAAGTCCACTCGTCTAGTAGATGATCTTAGCTCCGTTTCTCCAAGCTCTCGTCGCAAGTCTGCTATACGTTTACACCTTTGAAGACGGGCCAATTCACGTTCCTCCTCCACATCTGAAGGCGTAGCGGCGCTACTTGCAGTCCCACCTGAGGTTGTAGCACTGTGGAATAGAATTGGCACAACTGAAGTGACGGAAGTTTCGGCACTAAGTGTCGCTGAAGTCGCAGTAGCGGTGCTCGCAGCTCCTGAAGTGGTGGCAGAAATATCGGCAGTAATCACTGAAGTCGTCGGAAGTGCTAAAGGCGAAGCGTCATCGAAGTCTTCGGAGTCGCTGCGATCCTCCTGTTGTTCATTTGTGCGCAACTCCTGTTCGAAGAGAGTGCGCAGCAGGGTTGACGTTACCGAGGGTGGCACGGTCACACGCGCTTCTTGAAGGGCTTCTTGAAGTTGTGCTTTGGTTAATTTTTTGCTGGACAATATGAGATTTCGATGGTTCCTCACGCTACGTTGAATTGTTTAGTATGTGTACCCCACATCTGATGTTGTAGTTAGGATTAATTAAAAACTCCGCTTTTCCTTTGGCAATTGCGCTTTATTTTCATGGAACACGTTTTTCTTTTTTTCCAACTTTACATCTATGTCTACGTGGCGATCTCTTCCTTTTTTTAATGGCCGAACCTGACTCGAAGTTGGCTGCGGTTCGTAATAATCGATAACACTGCGCAGCTGAACTGAACACACTCATTCAGCATTTCAAACTCCATATTTACATACATATGTCATCCTAGAACTATCTGGAAATAGTGTTTCCAGATTTTCCTTTGAAAAAGGTAAACCTTTTTTTGAAAATTGAAATAAAAACTTAAAAACTACATGTTGCCTAATCATTTAGAGTATATTCGAATCAAAAAGAGTGCCACCAAAAAGGAAATGTATTTTCAAACAAGATCTACAAAACGAATTCCCTTTTATCTTGAAAACGGAAAAACCAGACATAGTTAAATGTTGTAAGTGTTTATCTACATTTTCTAATGCAAGTGGTGGAAGGTACGACGTACTACAACCCATTAAAACTAAGAAACACAAATGCTATGATGTTGTTGCCGTCTCCAGTAAAAATTTTAACAGCTTTTATAGTCAAACGTCTGAAGCTTCAAAGAAAAATGCCATCAAAGAATGTACTTGGGCTTACCACTCTGTTCAACGCAACCACTCATTTAGATCGAACGATCGTACATCAAAACTAATAAAAAGCTGTTTTAATGAAATGTATTCATGTGCCCGCACAAAATGCGAAGCAATTATTTGCAACGTTCTTGCACCTAATTCGATCGCAGAAGTTAAAACCGCTCTCAACGCAACTAATTCATTGACAGTTTTCGCTGACTGTTCTAATCACGGTAGTTTAAAACTTTGCCCACTTTTAGTGTGTTATTTTACCCCAAAAACTGGTATCACTATACAAATTTTGGAAGTTCAGGATCTGCCGGGAGAATCGTCAGACATCATCTGAAAATACATAGGAGACACCTTGGATGTTTTTTCAATAAAGGAAAAATTACTTGCCATTTGTGCAGACAATACCAACTGCAACTTCGGAGGGGCAGCTAGGAAAGGTAAAAATAATGTCTTCTCTAAACTTCAAAAATCTATTGGAAATGAATTAATTGGTGTTAATTGTGCTGCACACGTTTTAAAGAATTGCATACAAACAGGTATGGAATGCCTTTCAGTAGATATTGAAGTTGTAATTGTAAAGATTTATTAGTTTTTTTAACTTTACATAATTCGTGTTGAGCAATTCAAAGAAATATGTGACTGTTGCGAGGTTGAATATCACAAACTAGTTGGTTTTAGCAAAACAAACTGGCTCACCAATCTGGCTGCCAGCAATCGAAAGGATATTAAAACTTTTTTAACCTTTAAAAGTATATTTATTGTCCCAAGTGTCCTACTATCTTAAAAGATTTTTTTAACAACTCTGCATCTGAAGTCTTGCTCTATTTTATCCATTCAGAGGCTTATATATATTTTCATATTAATATATCATTAATAGAGTCGCAAGAAATATGCATTGTGGGATTGATAATAAAAGATTTGAAATATAAATTAAAAGAAAGAATGGAAGAAAAATTTATTGCTTTTCGTTAAAAAAAGTAAAAAAAGAAACAGTTGAACAACAAACAAATTCAAAGAAAATATTTTCCAATTTTATAGAAATTGCTACGCGTACCTAGGTCAGTGGGATGCGTCCTTCAACGAAGTAGACATTTTTGCTTGGTTAATTTTAAGAAATGTCCCTTCCTGAATAGTTATAGAAGCGAGTTTGGCTTTAATGAATAAAAACCGAAATACAAAGATAAATGACTCAACTGTTCGTATTCATTTGATTAAAAGCGTATTTAACGTTAGATGTTATTCGCAAATGGTCGGAAGAAAAAAATACAGTGAGTCAAAAATGGGTTGAAGTTTTTAACCATTTCTCTGTACAAAGTATCGGTTTTGAAAACTTTTTGCAAGTTGTGGAGTTTGGCATGTGCTGGCCAGATTCAAATGCTATAACTGAAAGGGTTCTTTCATTAATGAACAATTTCTGGACAAATGAAAAATCACAACTATAATAAGACGTTGAAGGCGCTTTTATTTGTTAAATGCAATTACAATTACAATTGTCAAATTGCAAAACAAAAACCATTGTTAAAGAAATTCGTTCCTCTAACAAATATTAAAATCAATGTACATTTTTTATTTCGTGTTCATATAATATTATATATTTTTATAAAATCAAACTGCTTGTTTACCTTGAAAGACAGAATTAAAATAATTCGTAGTGTAAAATGTTTAGATTTGTTTTGTCGAATTATATTTATTTCATTGATAAATTATCTCTTATTTATTATAAAATTAATAAAAAAAAATTATAATAAAGACTAAATTAAAACCATTATATTATAGTTATTTCATTGCTAATTTGGCTTTTCGTTATCATATTTTAATAGTAATATAAATTAGAAAACCACCTATTCATAATTTTTTTAAATTTCTTGATATTTTGTCCCGGGTTTGCTCGGCGAAATATGGTCACCGTATCAAAATGGGATAAGAAATATGGTATATACAGTGAAATACAAACCATAGGTATATAAAGAACTTGAAAACTAATATACCAAATACGATACGTAAGCTTATACCAATTTGTTTGAAAAACTTGATATGACAAACACGAAGTTTATTCTAAATTATGTGTATGTGTTTTCAAGTTCTTCATATACCTATGATTTTTCTCTCACTGTATATATCATATTGCTTATTCCATATTGATAATGTGATATGTTTTCATTGAATCTGATAATATTTAAACTTAACGTAGTTTTTCATGCATGTGTGTGCATGTTTTTATTAATTTCTAAAAAAGCACAAATTAAATTAAGGATTTATGTGGCCGTGTACTACAATCATCTCCGGAAATAGTGTTATTAAAGAGAAATCATCAACACCGGAAATCATCTACATCCAGATGTCCAGCCCAGCTTTGGGTATGTACTAAGATCCTTCATGTCTATCTCAGATTTTGCTGTCACGCATACTACTGACAGCTTTTTTATTTTCACAGCCAGGCGAATACGAGTGATCTAAGAACAACATGGCGCTGCTCTATTACCTTAAGAAATGTGGGTGAAAATAAATTAGTATGCGAGACTTTAGAGCAAAATCAGAGATATCAAGCAAATCAAATTCACCTCGAAGAATTTAGGTGGGGGTAATCAGCTGTTCGCTTAGCTCACACGTATTCACAATCCCTGGCTGTGAAAGAAAACGCTGTCAGTTGAATCTGAGGGACAAGAAACGTAGAAGTTGAATATCTCTTCCTCCATTATATCTGGTATAATTAAAGAGATATTCAAAAGAGATATTCAACTTTCCAGTGGAAAACCTCTAGCCAATCGCAATTCACCAACCGAAACAGCGAACTTAAAAATTCATTGTCAAGCTAAATCGTATAACGCATTACGAGTATTCATTTCGGGACTAATATACCTTCTTGTAATTTTCTCTTTTCCGCTGGTTGTTAAAATCTGCCCTCAGCTCTCGCCAAAGCGCAAGAGTTGGAAGCTAACCACTACAGATATGAGTTTGAGCCTTTGACTCACGGCAAGAACACCAACGTGGGATATCGGAGTAAACCACATTATAGGAGAATAATAGAACCGCAAAATAATATCGTTATCAGACAAGAAGACAATGCAATGGATATAGTTCCAACGTCTTCTAAATTCCGTTACAATAATCGACCTAATCCACCGCACCAGGCTTCAAGTAATAAAATGCCTCAGCTATTCGAAATACGCCACAAATACAATTCGGGAAAAGACATCACTAGCGTGATACGTACAGAAAAACTAATCAAAATGAAGTATTCGAAGATAACATTATAAATCAGATCAATATTTTAGAGTAGGGTCGGCACTACCTTTTCTAAAAAGAAACTTAAGACAACCTTGAATTGCGAATTCTTATTGATACAGGTACTGCCAAGAATTATATAAAAAATTTACCACAGTTAAAAAACCTTATTTCAAACAAAAATGGCTTTCTCGCAAAAACCCTATCTAACCTCTAACAGAGTTGAATGGAATCTTTCAATTTGTCCCTTAGCTTGGCAGTGGAGTGTAGCAACAAAAAATAGGTCCATTAAAATATTGTCTCTAAGTAAACTTTTAATCAAATTAGCTTTTTCGTTATCCGAAACTATTATTTTTCTACTTCTGTAGCGGCCTAGTATTTCTAGCAATGCGTCTTTAATATCGACATACTACTGCAAATTTAAAAACTTATATATGCAAGTCAAGAAGAGTTTTTTATCTGTTCTAAAAATATAGATATGAAGCATTTGGCCTGAATATTTAGGGATAGGTGTTTGGCCAATCTCTGGCTTAGGAGGCTTTCTTTGATATTTGATTTCTAGGCAAATTTTGCAGTTGGTTACGATTGATTTTAAAACGTTTCTAATTGCAGGAAAGTAATACTCCTCTATAATACGGTGAACATTTTCTTGCATTGATTTATGAGCGCGATTGTGTTCTGTTGTTGCAACCTCTAACTGGTCAGTTTTATTTGTTAGATCAATTACCATCTTTTCGGTGTGTAAAAATTTAGTGCTGGGGAACTCTAACAATAAAGTGTTTTGTACGTATCCTAATGTTGGTAATTCACAGCAAATGGTGTTTGTTACGCTTGGAGGTACAATATCTTTTAAAAACTTAACTAAGTTTTCAACTGAATTAAAATTTATGGTATGGCGTATATGTTTTTGTTTGTTTGCTGAAATAGTTTGACTTCGTGAGTATGAATTGATTCTTAAATTGGTTTATCGAATACTGTGTAGTCTTAATGACGCCTGTTAAAGAAATTTCGCTAAGTACCGCATTGCTTGTTTGCAACTCTGATAAGTTGTTTACATATTGCCTAGAACGCCACTCTATTTACTTTTCCTGGCTTATAGGAAAATTTAGGAGCAAATTCTTCAATAAAAACATATTTTAATTTTTGAATTTTGTTTTTATCCGACGTCCGCCATCGTCAATGGCTGATGATCCGTAAATATATGAATGTCCATAATTCCATAAAGCTAATGACGAAGCGCTTTTAGGGACCAAACAATGGCAAGAAGTTCGCGTTCATTCGTCGCGGAATTTTCTTCCGCTTTTGAGCTTATTTGTCGAGCTCAACTTTAACAGCTTTAGAGTGATTTGTTCCAATATGCCCGTTATCACCACGAAGATGTTTAGTTAAGGGCCTAACAATTGCAGCATTGTCTTGGATAGACCGACGGTAATATCCGGAGAGCCCCAAGAATGACCAAAGTAATCGAAGTGTGTTTGGCGTTTTAAAGTTTAGAATAGCACGCACTTTGTCTGGTCACGTTTTAATTCCTCTTTGAGATACCAAAAATTCCATGAATTCGACTTCTTTTCTAAAAAAAGTAGATTTCTCTGTTGAAACACGCATTCCTGCGTTTTCAAGTTTTTTTAATACATTTATCACAACTAGCGACACCTGGTGGTCCCAAAAAACCTCCGCCCGAACAACTCAGCTGGGGTGGGTCCCCAAAACAAAACCCAAAAAAATAATCTTCCCGAAGGAACGAAACCCACTCTATAATTATGTATATATATATATACCCCGCCCGGTATATATATATATTTCTCCCTAAAAATTAGGGGAAAACCGATATGCGCTTCGGTTCTTGCGAACCTCCGCCCTCACGTCGATCCCTCGGATCAACTTTCACCCAGCAAAAAATTACTTGGGCTCGGTCACAGAAACACACACGAGTAGAAAGGTACCGGGCGACCCCGAATACCTCGCCAAAACAACTCGCGGTGTACCGTATTGGTACCGAAATTACGGGCCACACACAACCGCGAAGCGAACTTTGTGCCGCCAAACTGAATGTGGTTCTCAACCACGAAACTTATTTCACGGCGAAACGGGACTTTTCGCGATGCACTGTGCTCCTTTCTGGGCACTTCGCACTCGATATATAAATTTTCGATTTTGAAATCCAAAAAAATTAGCACCAAAACCAAAAACAATCCCACAAAGGGGTACTTATCCGTTTTATATGTTTGTATGTCGGTATTTTTTCCTCTGTCTTCTCCGTTGTCCTCGTCTTCTCGACCTACTGCGTTCCTTCCGTCTTTTGTCACCCTTTAATAAGTAATAAGAAAAATTGGAAAAAACACTTATTGACCGAACATTTTTGTAAAAAATTATGTACTAACTTAAATTCTACCTTAAAATAAAATTAAAACTAAATAAAACTTAACTAGACTTACAAACTAACTTATTACTTACCCTACCATATAACCATGTAAATAGACATAAAATTTTATTTTTTTTATTTTTTTATTACTCTGCCTTAAACTACCCTAAGCTATGTATGTAGGTCGGCCGTAGGTTGCGGCAGATAGATTTCATCCAATCCGCTGCAAGACAGAGACCGACTGCATCCCATAAAGGGATCTGTACTACCCTTTCTCTACCCCGGGTCTAAAGGGTTCGACGAGGGTGTTCCCTCGCTCCCTAACCACCAGATTTTTGATGTTGCAATCCAACATCCCGAACATCTCGCCATGATACCGCCGTACTGAAGCGCAGAAGACCCTCCTCAGCTCGTCGTGCGACGGAACGGTCGTGGTTGAGTCGCCCACCCACAGTTGAACGGGCGATGTGAAAGAAAAGCGGTACCGCATTCTTGTCTTGTATCAGACCGTGCTTATCAAAATGGATAAATGCTTCTGGGGGGACGAAGCCGTTATGCCGTACCCTTTCATGGTACGGAGGATTGGGGTAGTAGGCCCCCGAGATCAGGTTATTAACATAGTTCATCGCTCTGGCAGTATGACCTCGAATCATCTTCACCAGGAAATTGTCCACTCGTATCAGGTTCGCCCTGTTGTATAAAACCTCATTGGAGTAGAATTTTCTGTACTGGGACTCTGGTGTTCTGTAAAGGCGAAGTCAAGCCCTAAGACAAGCCCTCTCAAACACCCGAATCTTGCACTCACGTTGAACCACACGGGACAGCCATAGGTGAGCATTGGTCGGATGAGGGCCATGTAGCGGATTATCTTCACCCTCGCATCGAGTTTGCTGTTGTAAAACAGTCTCTTTGTAAGAGCGAAAGCGCCTCGGGCTCGGGCTAGAGCAGCATCTACATGTTTGTTAAAATATAGATATGGATCCAGCCAGACCCCAGGTATCTGACAACAGTCCTTTGCGCTTGTAGTTGCCCGTGACGCCCAACAATTGAGAACTTTCGCCAATTCTTTTTTGTATCCGCCGAAGCCTTATACAACGGGGTCCTGAACAGTACGGTTTCCGACTTCTGAAAGTTGATATTCAACTTCCAGTCATCGCAACTTCTCATGAATGAGTCGAAGTCACAATGCGCGTGAGTAGTGATGTCCTCGATTCTTTTACCTGATCCGTACACAATCAAGTCGTCGGCGTACGCAATTACGTGAGGAAGAGAACTTATTAGATCGCTCAAGAAAATGTTGAACAGGATCGCCGAATTAACGGCACCCTGTTGGAGACCATTTTTTACTTCAAATAAACCTGCAGAGGTCACATTGCCACCTTCTACCGGTAAGCATGTTACCTTCGACCGGTAAGCATGTTACACAGTATGTACAGCATTGGTTTACTAATGCCTATGCCCATTGAGCTTGTAAAAAAGCCCTTCTAACCACACGGTGTTGAAGGCCTTCTCCAGGTCGATCAGGCAGTCAGCGGTACATTGTTTCTGACTCTTGTTCCATTGGATCTCCGACACCAGATTCGACGCGGTATGAAACCGCTTTGAAACCGAATTGGTTATCCGGAATTATATGTTTTTCCTCTGTCCAGTTGGTCAAAGTTCTATTTATCACCTTCTCGAATACCTTGCTGATGTTCGGAAGGAGAGTAATTGACCGGAGGTTGCACGGATTCGAAGAATCTTTACCTCGCTTGGATATGGGTTGCACAATCGCAGTTTTCCAATGCTCCGGATAAAGTGCATTATTCAGAGCATTGTTAAACAGGATAGTATACATATTAACCACATCTAGGGGGAGATATCTTAGCACAATGTTCGAGATCCCATCGATTCCAACTGACTTTTTCTTCTTTAGTGATTCGAAGACCGCTTGGAGCTCTGTCTTCGCTATGAATGGGGGATGAACCCCTTCGTCGGCGATGACATTATCTGCCATGTTATCTTCATTCAACACGACAAAGCCGATGTTCTCAGATCGCCATTGTTGCATGTCTTCTCGAAGTTGCGAGTTGCTAGATTGTACGCGATTCTCCAGGTCGTGGTTTGGGCGAACACTCACATTCACCTTATACACTTCCTGAAAGACCGCTCCTAGTACCTCCATTTTTTCTTGCGAGTCTTCAAACACAAAGAAGTTATCGTCGAGTACCGCGTTATCTTGATCAACACCTGCTGTAGTCAGTATTTGTTCGTTGTCCGTCGTTCTGGGGAGCTTAAGACACGGAAGATCGCTACGCTTACTGCGAAAGAATTTGTTTATTTGCGGGAACATGCTCGGGTTGTTGGATCTAACAGCCCGAATCTTATTGTTCCAATGCAAGTTAACAGAAACGCTGTAATTTTGGACAATTAGTGTTTGAATGTTCTTAATGAGCGATTTCAGTATCCTAATTTCCTCATCTCGTCTGTCAGTAAACCGTCTATATAAGGTTTTTAATCTTGACAGCAGTCTACTTTTTTGTTGGTGGAGTGCGTCAATTGTCGCATTGCGGTACAAGTTTTCGTTGTTTGTGCGTGTATACCGTGGTATAGTACTGTCCATTGTTGTCAATCTCCTCGTTTGACAAGTTTCTATTGGACGGTATGTGGAGCGCATTCGAGGAGACTGCTCTCGTCATTTGTCTGGAGAAGCGTGTCCAGCGTGTTCTACTGTAATTGTAGGGATACGTTTGAACAAACTCTCCTAATTCCGCAATATCGTTGGGGATCTTGATTTCGGCACTGAGTCCGCAATGGTCACTGAGATACACGGAGGTATTCAAACAGTTTACCGTTTGTGAGTTTGTGTCTGTCAGCTGCAGTCTTGCGTCAAACAGCAGGATTTCCAAGTAAGAACCGCTTCTGGGGTATGACGAGATCTCTGTTGCTTTCAAATCGAGTCTGTACTCGACACTGTGTAAGCAATACCAGTTGTAAAGCTGGTCCTCTCTACTATTGGAAACTGTGTTTCCCCAATATCCATGTCGGGCATTTATGTCCCCGGCCAAAATGAAATAGTTCTCCTCCGAGTCCAGTCTTAGACATCGGAAGAGTGAATCAAGCTCTGATATAGTCGTTCTGGAACTTGGGGAGCCGGAGGAGTAGACCGACACCGCGTACAGCTTCCTTCCACTGCGGAGAGAAATGCACACGATGCAGGCCTCCAACTCCTGAAACCGTCGTACTTCACTACTATACACTACTTTGTGTTTAGTGTTATTTTTAATGAAGATCGCAACACCGCCTCCACCACTGGAGTTGGGTCGGTCTCTTCTAATAACATTATAATTACTGTGCTCCAATGTGACTCCCTGGGTTTGCTTGGTTTCGCTAATCAGAAATAGCTCTGGGCTTTGATCGTCCAGCAACCTGTAGAGCTCGTTTTTTCGCGGGATCCCTATCAATGAATTTGCATTCACTGCGAGGATCCTGTAAGTGCTCTCCGTTTGCGCAGCCATCACGACTGATGACGTGCTTGGTTCTGCAGGAGCGCCAGAATTTGGCTTACCTGCTCCTCTAACCGATCCATACGCCTTTCAATGGAGGATTTCCAATCGGGCGTAGGATCGTGTGCTCTTGGCACTGGAACTTGCGGCACTACCTTCGGTAGCTCCTTTCCCGTGCTCCTCTGGCCAGACGCCATTTGGGCGTAAGTCACTTGAGGAGTGACGGTTACGGCTGCCCCAAGTGGAATTTTCACTGGGGGCTGCTTCTGCAGAATTGTTTTTGCTTTTAGCTCCTGGAATTTAGGGCAACCCCGATAGTTAGCGGTGTGCCCCGCGTTCCCGCAGAGTACGCATTTTAACTGACTCTTGTCAGCTGTTCCCTCTTTCCCCAGCGGGCAATCCTCCGCCTTGTGGTCATCACTGCACTTCACACATCGAGGCTGCATTTGGCAGTTCGACGCGGCGTGCCCAAACCTTTGGCAGCGAACGCGTTGAAGAATGCCATCGCGCCTTCTAATACTTTCCCAGACGCAGTCCAGATAATCTAATGACTTGGTTTTCTTTAAATCGTCTGTTTTTCTTGTTATTATGGTAATTTGCGCCCTTCTCTCCTTGCCTTAGCTGTGGTGAAGGGCTTGACCCCTACGATCTCGACACCGTCACACACTTGCTCTGGAAGACTGGAAGACCCTATCCGCTTCAAGAGGCGCGGGGAGCTTTAAGAGCATTGACTGACATTTTTCACTTTTTGGAGTGTAGGAGAAGAACTCCATCATTGAAATCTTTAAATAACCTATAATTTTGTTGTACTGATCCGTCTTGCAGTGGATTGAGTACTTTTCATAACCTTTATTTTTTTTATAATGAAATTGCCACAACCTACGGCCTCCTTACATACCTTAGCGGTTTGCTCTACGTCTGGCTTGTACAGACTTATGGGTGGCACCTTCTCCTTTTTTTGTGGCCGCTGCTGTTGCTGATGAATTGCTGGATGCTGCTGTTGCTGTTGCTGATCCACTGTCTTGTGCTTCTGCTTCAGCTTCCGCTTCTGCTTCTGCTGTGTTGCTGGCTGTTGATGCTGTTGCTCAGCTGGTTGCTGCTATGCTGCTGGCTGCTGCTGTATTGGTGTCTGTTGTTGTTGCTGAACAGCTGGCCGCTTTTGTTGCTGGGCTGCTTTCAGTTGCGGAGCTGGCTCTTGTTGGCGCTTTTGTTGTTTTTGTTGGAGCTCTAGGGCTCGCCTAGCTAGAGTTCTGGCTCTCAGCACTCTTATCTCTGCGAGGAGACGACTCTTTTTCTCCTCAATGCCTTGCACTTCATTTTCTTTGGAACGAAGTACTCGCTCCACTTCATCTTCTGTGTCCGATGCCAACGATTCGAAGCTGTTGCTGCTGATTGCAAACAGGCCTTCCCCTCCGTCGCACACATAGTGAACATTGTCGTCTTCCTCTGTCTCGGCTGCTGCTGCTTCGACGTCGCCGCCTCTGACCTCATCGCTACCCCCTGCAAACCCTGGGGGGACGCCTTGATATTGCGGCGCTTCGCACTCTTTGGAGTTGTTGTTTTTTCTCCTTCTTTTAGCTGTGCCTTCATTGGGCACCGTTGACTGGTGCCCTGATTCTGCCACCGGTTGTTGTTGTTCTTTGTCCGCATTAAAGAGCGCGGACAGCTCTTGGGAATCCATTTCAATGCACTTACTCACTTATATGAGTATTTCCTTTTCGAAATGACAAAAAAAGGATCGTTCTTTCTTTGGTGTTGTCCCCACCGGGGATCGAACCAGCACTTGTGGAGCTTAGAGCACTGACTCCTCCAACTCGGCCGACCAGCTAATGGAAAAAACTGCGGCACTTGTCGTACTAAGTTAATGCGAATGTCATTCGCTTTTATTTCGTGGAAGTCGACACACTCACGCACTATCACTGCACTACTCGAAGGTCTGTGAACGACTGGACCTTCACTGCTATACACTACTTTGTGTTTAATTTTATTTTTAATGAAGATCGCAACACCGCCTCCACCATTGGAGTTGGGCCGGTCTCTTCTAATAACATTATAATTACTGTGGTCCAATGTGCCTCTCTGGGTTAGCTTGGTTTCGCTAATCAGAAATAGCTCTGGGATTTGATCGTCCAACAATCTGTAGAGCTCGTTTTTTCGCGGGATCCCTATCAATGAATTTGCATTCACTGCAAGGATCTTATATGTGCTCTCCGTCTGCGCAGCCATCATGACTGGTGACGTGCTTGGTTCTGCAGGAGCGCCAGAATTTGGCTTACCTGCTCCTCTGACCGATCCATACGCCTTTCAATGGAGGATTTCCAGTCGGGCGTTGGATCGTGTGCTCTTGGCACTGAGACTTGCTTGGTAGTTGCTGCTTTTCCGTATTCCTCTGGCCAGACGCCATTTGGGCGTAGGTCAATTGAGGGGTTACGGGTATGGCTGCCCCGAGTGGATTTTTCACTGGGGGCTGCTTCTGCAGAACTGTTTTTGTTTTAAGCTCCTGGAACTTAGGGTAACCCCGATAGTTGGCTGTGTGCCCCGCGTTACCGCAGAGTACGCACTTGAGCTGACTTTTGTCAGCTGCTCCCTCTTTCCCCAATAGGCACTCCTCCGCCTTGTGTTTTCCACTGCACTTAACGCATCGAGGCCGCGGTTGGGTGACAGCTATACAATAAAGAACGGTAATTTTCGCCCCTCTCTTTTTGCCTTAGCTGTGGTGAAGGGCTTGACCCCTACGAACTCGAGACCGTCACACACTTGCTCTTTGAGCAGTTGGAATATATCCTCCCCTTCGAGCGGTGCGGCGATCGATTAATAATTTGGATTGATTTTTTTCTCCTTTCGGTGTTAAGGAGAAGAACTGCGTCGTCGAACGCGATAGACGCGTCTTAAGAGCTTTGTGATGCTCTACGGTCTTACAGCGGACAGAGTATTTTTCAAACCCTTTATTTTTGTTAATGCTAAAATTGCCACTACATATGGCCCGCCTACATACCTGTGTAGTTTCTATAATATCCTTGAACAGGTTGATGGGTGGCACTTTTTCATTCTTTTTTTGCTGTGTTGCTACGTGCAGATGCTGTTGAGCTGCTGGCTGTTTCAGCTGTTGTGTTGCAGACTTCTGTTGCTGCTGAGCAGCTGCGTGTTGTTGCTGCTTTAGCTGTTGTGTTGTTTTTTGCTGTTGTTGCTGTTGCTTCTGTGGCTGGGTTGGCTTTGCCAGCTGTTGTTGTTGTTGCCTGAGCCCTTGTAGCTCTAGCTCATCCTCGATTCTTCTCCTTCCAATGTTACTTGCCCAAAGTGCTCTACTTTCTTGAAGGAGTTTGTCAGTTTCCTCCCTCAAATTAGAGACTTTGTCTTCTTTGGCAAGAATTATTGCCTCTACTTCTTCCTCTGTGTCGTAGGGCATCGATTCAAATCTATTACTGCTAATAGCGAACCGCCCTTCCCTCCCG
Source organism: Eristalis pertinax (assembly GCA_907269125.1). Lineage (NCBI taxonomy): Eukaryota > Metazoa > Arthropoda > Insecta > Diptera > Syrphidae > Eristalis > Eristalis pertinax. The sequence goes on along the minus strand of OU026145.1, from coordinate 84,046,177 downwards.
TCAGATACATAGGAGTACCCGTTATCATCTGTTTCGGCCTCGGCTGCCGTCTCATTAGATGACGTAGCTGCAGCGCTTTCTCCCTCCTGCCGTCTTTCTAGTGACGCATCAGTGAGACGACGTTTTGCTCTTTTGGCGATGCGCTTCTTTCTCCTCCTCTTCGACTTGCCTTCTTGGGACACCGTTGGTTGGTGGCGTGACACTTCGGTCACCGGTTGACGTTCCCCGTCCTCTCCTAGGCGATCAGACTGCCCGTTCGTCTCCATTCTAGGGACTCACGTACTTAGTTTTTTTTTTTAAAAAAAAGGAAAACTATTATTAATATAATTTTGTTTTATTTGAATTTTGTGGACTTACTTGCTAGACAAAAGTACTTAAAACTAGCTTAACTAACTTAAGAATTTACAAATGTTCTTAATACTAACCTACTGACCCTATGCGGGTACTTTAAGCTAATCTAATCTACGCTATAAATGTGTTTTGATTTTTTGTTTTTATTAATTTTTTTGGTTTTTAATGTTTTTGGATTTTTTTTTTCCTAATAGCTACCTTAAACCTATGTAAGTTGGCCACCATGGTCAACTATCTGGTCATCTAGAAAAGCCAGCGGTGGCGGAGACTGGTTTTGGTGTAACCACCAGTAAAATAGCCGTTCTTTGGCAGACTCTTTCCTGTCACGAGCGGGGATCGCTCTACTGAACCGAAGAAGATCCTCGTGGGTGCGAGCGACATCCGGTTCGTATTGGAGTCGCCTGTCCACTGTTCGGCGTACGACATGGAAGATAACAGGGCATCCGTCTGTATCCTGTATTAGGCCAATCGTGTCTAAATAAAGGAATGCTTCGGGAGGAATAAAGCCGTTAAGGCGCACTCTTTCATGGTACATGATATTGGGGTAATAAGCCCCGAAGATCAGACTGTTGGAAGAAGTATATATAGCCCGTGCAATGTGCCTTCTGATCAGCTTAATAATAAAATTATCTATCCTGTTCAGGTTTGCCTCGTTGTACAGGACCTCGTTAGGATAGTACCTCTTGTACTCGGACTCGGGTGTACGATACAAACGGAGACAGCTCCTAAGACACTGTCTCTCGAACAACCTCATCTTTTCCATCTGGGAAGGACTCACGTTGAACCACAGGGGACAACCGTACGCCATAATTGGCCGGATGAGGGCCATGTAGCAGATTACCTTCACCCTGGTATCAAGTTGGCTGCTGAAAAACAACCTCCTTGCCGCAGCAAAGGCTTTTCTGGCTTTCGTCAGAGCAATATCTATATGTTTGTCAAAATACAGATATTGATCCAGCCAAATGCCAAGATATCTAACTACACTTTTCACAGCTAACGGCCGTCCTTGTGGGTCAACTATGCCGAACTTGCGCCAGTTTTGGCGCGTATCCCGCCGTGCCGTGTACAACGGGGTCCTGAAAAGGGTAGTTTCACACTTCAGGAAGTTGATAATCAACTTCCAGTCGTCGCAAAATCGCTGAATTTTTTCGAAGTCACGCTGCAACAAGATATTTATTACTTCGACCTTCGGACCTGATCTGTACGCTACTAGATCGTCGGCGTACGCAATTAAGTGCGGCATGGAACCTATAAGATCCGCAGTGAATATCGAAAACAAGATTGGCGAACCAACCGCCCCCTGTTGTAGACCATTTTTAATGTCAAAGACAGTGGTAGAAGTTACGCCGTTACTTTTCACGACGAACTTTCTACCTGTTATCATGGCATAGATCGTATATAGCAATGGTTTACTTATGCCGAGCCTGACCAGCTTGAGGAAGAGATCCTCCAACCAAACGGTGTCGAACGCCTTCTCCAAGTCAATCAGACAGGCACCCGTGCACTGATTTTTGCTTTTATTCCATTGTACGTCGGATACCAGCTTTGACGCGGCATGTATGGTATCATGCCCCGCCCTAAATCCGAACTGGTTGTCCGGTTTGATTTTATTTTCATCAGCCCATTGCTTCAGAACTCCTATGACTATCTTTTCAAAAACCTTGGTTATGCAGGGAAGAAGACTTATCGACCGGAGATTTGTCGGGATGGATTTGTCTTTGTCCCGTTTAGGGATCGGTTGCACTACAGCTGTTTTCCAGTGCGCCGGGTAATGTGCATTACTCAGCGCGTTGTTGAACAATGTTGTGTAAATTTGGATCGCTTCGGGGGGAAGATGGCGAAGCACAATATTCGGTATTCCATCGATTCCCACTGACTTTTTCTTTTTCAGCGAGTTAAAGATACCCTGAAGATCTTCTTGGGAAATCAAGATGTGATTTCCATCGTAGGCGACGGCACTATGTGCCATATTATAGTCATTGAACCTGGTGAAACCTGGATTCTCGGCTCGCCATTGACTTATCTCGTTGCGCAGTTAGAAGTGGTTAAGCAAGGCTCTGTTCTCCAGATCGTGATTCGGCCTACTAACCTCGTTGACCGTATACACTCGCTGGAACACAGCACCAATAGCTTTAACCTTCTCCTGGGGATCTTCAACCTGGGAAGAAGTCATTGTCTAGCACAACCCCGTCTGGATCGATGCCAACTGAAGTCAGTAATTGTTCGTTGTGTGTCGTCCTGGGAAGTTTAACGACCTGAATGTCATTTTGATCTTTCCTCCGAAATATTTTATTTACTTGCGGGAACATACCCGGGTTGTTGGATCGTTCAGCCCGGATTTTATTGCCCCAGTGCAAGCTTATAGCCAAGCTGTAATTTATTCGAATTAACTGTTGGAGGTTCTTGATCTCAGACTTCAGTGCCCTGACTTCCGCGTTTTGTGGATCTGTAAACCGTCTGTGCAAGAGTTTGAGTCTTGACAACAGTCTACTTTTGTGCACGTGAAGTGCATCGATGGTAGCATTTCGATAAACATCGCTGTCATCGATTTGGTTGGTAGTGATGAGGTACCTGTCAACCTCTTCGTTCGTCAGGTTTCTGTTTGATGGAGGATTGATCCCACTCGAACGTAGTTCTGTGGATAAAGCCCTGGAGAAACGTGGCCAGCGGACCATATAGTAATTATAAGGGTGCCTTTTACATATTCCTCCAGTTCTTCCACCTCGTTCGGGAGCTGAACAGCCGCGAAGAGCCCGCAGTGGTCAGTCTCGTACTCAACCGCAGTTAAACAGTTCCGTGTGCGTCTTTCCACGTCCAGTATAGTCAGTCGTTTGTCTATCAGCATCAGATCCAGATAGAACCCGCTTCTGGGAAAGGATGGCCTATCGGTTGTAAGCAAATCTAGCATGAACTATTGTGCTCTACCAACCAGTTATACAATGAGGTCCCCCTGGCGTTATGCACCACGTTGGCCCAATCCATATGCCTCGAGTTCAAATCCCCGGCTATGACATAGTAGTTCTCCGCCGAGCTCAGTCGAAGGCTAGTAAATAGAGTATCGAGCTCTGAAATGAAATGGGGATTGATACGTGCCTTGTCAGACGCATAGATCGCGATCACATATAACCGCTTACCACCCCGAAGGGGGATGCGTGCGATACACTCTTCTATCGCCTGGAATTTTCGCACTTCACCGCTATACACGACATTATCACGAAGGCCTTTTTTGATTAAGAGAGCGACCCCACCAGCTAGGTAGGCTCGGTCTCTTCGAATGATATGATAATTCTTGTACCTGAGGGTGTGCGTCTGGTTTAGCCTAGTTTCGCTATCCATCAACACGTCAGGATTATGGATTTGCAACAATTTACCGAAGTTTAGTTGACGTTCAGGCCTGATCAGTGAATTCACATTCACTGCTAGGATTTTAAGGTTACGGGCTGCCTGTGCAGCCATTAAACCGATGTTGCGTTTGGCTCTCCGAACAGCGTCGAGTAGATGAGGTCTACTCGCGCTGCTTGCTCAAGGAACTGCTTTTGTAGCTGAGCGATCTGCCCCTGGATGGAGAGCAGGACCGTCTTCAGATCCAGATCGGCTTCAGGTTGCCTGGCCACTGGGACCGGGGCCACCTTCGGCACTGTCTGTTGAACCGGTCGCCTACCCGATGCCATTTGGGCATAGGAGACTGCCGGAGTAACAGTGGTAGCTGGAGCACGGGGCACTGGCCTCGCTTCTACCAATTTTCCTTTCCTTTTGGCCTCTATTATTTTCCTGATCTCTTGGACCTTAGGGCATCCCCGATAGTTGGCAGGGTGCCCGCTGGTCTTACAGAGTACACATTTTAGTTTGCTCCTATCCTCAACTTTCTCCGGCCCTAAGGGGCATTCCCCTCGATTGTGGGTTCCTGCGCATTTGACGCAGCGAGACTGCATGTTGCAATTCGCCGCGGCATGCCCAAACCTCTGACAACGAGCACACTGGAGTGTGTGTTTTGTCTTCTTTAATGTATCCCATTTGACATCAATAGAGCCTAAACGATGTATTCGTTTTAGACTATCTAATTTGCTGTCTGGGGTGACCTGGACTAGGAAGAACGGAAGTTTTCTGTTCTCCCTTTTCGAAACCGCAGTGATGAAGGGCTTAACCCCAACGACCTGGACATCGCCGCTCTGCGCTTGGCGCAGCTTAGCGAGGATCTCCTCCGGATCAGTGTCAGGATCCACGTCCTTAAGGAGCATGGTCTGCACTTTTTCCCCTTTTGGGGTATAAGAAAAAAACTCGGCCTCCGACACCGCTAGCCTGTCTTTAACAACTTGATAGTCTGCCATTGATAAGCAATGGACAGATACTCTTAATGGACCCTTATACCTTATATAATAAGACTCTTTGGTGGCCAACTTACATAAGGTGTCGACGTCCTTCGTCTCCAGTCCGAAGACGTTGATTGGAGAGCATCTCTCCTTTTTGGCTGGCTGCTGCTGTTGTTGCTTCCGCTGTTGTTGTTGTTGCTGCTTCTGCTGCTGCGGCTGCTTCTTCTGCTGCTGCTGTTTCTGTTGTTGTTGTTGTTGCTGCTGCTGCTTTGGCTGATGTTGTTGTTGTGCTGCTGTTGTGTCTTGGCAGCTGTTGGCCGTTGCCCCTTTGGCAACTGATGGGACTGTTCTTGTTGTTGCTGCTCTTTTGGCTGCTGTTTGTGTTGAGCAGCCTCTTTGGCCGCTCTCCTCGCCCTTAGTTTGATTTGGAGGGCTTGGATGTGGGCATCCAGCTCCTCCCTCGCCCTCTGGCTCTTAATCAGCTGTTCCCGGTCCTCTTCCTCTTCGTCCTCGGATTCGGACGACGTTAGAGCAATGAAGGGGTTCTCTCTACCGCTGTAGGAGAATCTCCCCTCGCCTTCTGTCGACTCGTATTCCACGTCGTCGACTATCTTTTGCTGCATTCTGGCTGCTGCTGCTGTAGTTGTGGCTACAGTTGTTGTTGTTGATGCTGCTGCTGTTGTAATTGCGGCTGTTGCCGTAATTTTCGCATCGGCTGATCCAAGGCTGGAACGGCGCTTCACCAGGTTTGGCTGTGGCTGAAGCTTCTTCCTCCTTTTCCTCCCCGCCTCTTCATGTGTTGACTGGTGGTCTGATGTCCCAGCCACCGGTACAACATCACCCGATTTTCGGAGCTCGGGTCGCTCAGCTGGCTTCATTTTACTGAATCATACTTAGTGTCTTTATTTATCTTAATTTAAAAAAGGAAGATTTCAATTTTTTTTTTCGGGATTCGAACCCGGCACCACGAAGTCACCGGCGATCACTCTACCGTGAAGCTACCGATTCTTATTTTACTTCGGCGATAGTTTCCGCACTTGATAAATTAATACTTCCGCACTAAGTCGAAACACGTCTGCACTGGGTGGAGGTCTGTGAACGACTGAAAAATTTTTTAAAAAGAATATAGAGCCGGCAAGAGGCTCTACTTGGCACTTACTTGAAATTAGTCGAAACACATGTGCACTGTTCAACGATCTGTGAACGACTGTTATTCGGCCTCTTGCCGGCTCTATATTCTTTTTAAAATTTTTTTCTTTCCAATTCTTTAAACCGCGAACAAACTCTAGAGACAGCGTGTCTCTGACTCGGTCAGTCCGATGACCCGAATTCCCCACAGCTGACCATGGGCAAATTCTATGCCACCCACACACATTCCATACATTCATTACATTCCATACATTCATTACATTCCATGCATACGACACATTACATTCTTACCACCCATATCCACAATCACTCATACCACGCATATCGATCTCCCCACGGGATCATGCGTCCCACTCACACCCATATTATTGTGCAGACCCGGCAACGGCACGCATCGTTTTAATGTGTTTTCTGATTGGTAATTTGGTGCATTTCTCCACCCGCATACACGCAAATTACCCTTCGATCATATGTTCGATGATCGGCTACCAGCGCAAAGGGAATCACGTCTAATGCACCGGCAGCCTCCCTCGATGCCTCACTCTTCCACTCCTACGAGGATCTCAGGGCTCTTGTGTAAATCAATGTTTTGCTACTATTTCAACTATTCCGGATAAGTAACCCTTTGGTGTCGCGATCCCTACGATCGCGAAAGATCCCGTGCAGACAATTTATATCAGGGGAAGCGCTATTCGGCGAGGTATTCGACGTTTCCCTTTACTTCGCATGAGGATTGAGGTGCAGGGAAGACGAAACAGATCATATTTTGTTGCGTGAAATTTCACGCAACACATTTTGATGTCACGTAGGTGTGCCTATTCATTCGAGGAATAAATAATAATATCGTCGACTTATACGTGACAATCAGTCCTGCACAGACCGTTGAACTGTTCACAAGTGTGTCGGTTTATTAAAAATATTCAGAAAAACGAAAAGAAAGAGAAGTAGTGCAGTTGATACTGGGAACCGCAGCAAGAGCGCAGCCGGGTGCGTAGAGCGTTCAACCATAGTCTCTCATAGACCACCACCGCGAGTAGACGTGTTCTTAATAGATCCATAAAACGCGGAAGTCAGGGCACTGAAGTCTGAGATCAAGAACCTCCAACAGTTAATTCGAATAAATTATAGCTTGGCTATAAGCTTGCACTGGGGCAATAAAATCCGGGCTGTACGATCCAACAACCCGGGTATGTTCCCGCAAGTAAATAAAATATTTTGGAGGAAAGATCAAAATGACATTCTGGTCGTTAGACTTTCGAGGACGACACACAACGAACAATTACTTACTTCAATTGGCATCGATCCAGGTGAGGCAGTGCTAGACAATGACTTCTTCGTGGTTGAAGATCCCCAGGAGAAGGTTAAAGCTATTGGTGCTGAGTTCCAGCGAGTGTATACGGTCAACGAGGTTAGTAGGCCGAATCACGATCTGGAGAACAGAGCCTTGCTAAACCACTTCTATCTCCGCAATGAGATTAGTCAATGGCGATCCGAGAATCCAGGTTTCACCAGGTTCAGTGACGATAATATGGCTCATAGTGCCGTCGCCAATGATGACAATCTCATATTGATTTCCCAAGACGATCTTCAGAGTATCTTTAACTCGCTGAAAAAGGAAAAGTCAGTGGGAATCGATGGAATACAGAATATTGTGCTTCGCCATCTTCCCCCCAAAGCGGTCCAAATGTACACAACATTGTTCAACAACGCGCGAGTTACGTACCACCTACCAAAAAGAATTGTGAAATTGCAAGATGGCACTTTTGCATTAACAGAATGCGAGGAATCCAAAAACACTGAAAAGTGCTAATCCAACAAAATCGGCTACCTCCGAATTGAAATATTAGAAGTGCTAGGCTAATCAATTTTATGATATAAAACTGACCGAATGTCACCAAATCGGGGATTATTTGTTGGATTGAAAGAGTGTTCGGCCAAGCTATAGACAGCGGCAATCTGGAAATAAAATTGAATAAATACTTTTGCTGTGGTTTAAATAATTTTGTTTCATTTATTTCCAACAAATAATTTAAGTGGCGCAGTCGGTTTTGGGTATTTTTTTCGGTCGAAATAAATATTCACATCGAACCAAATCGGTACGATTATTAGTATTACAGAGTGAAATTGCGGGAGCTAGTAGTTCGAAGTAATACAATACCAAATCAAAAGTGAAAAAGTGAACATTCTAAATAATGAAAAATAAAACTTATGATTTACTGATAGGAATGGACTTTATTAGTAAGTCCGTTATTGAATTAAACATTAATAAACGATTCATGCAACTGAACAACACAGTCAAATTGGAACTATTTTCGGAAGACTATGAATCAATTCAGTGTTTCGAGTTGAATGACGAAAAACGCAAGAGTATAGATATGACACATTTAAATACGGATGAAAAGCAAAAACTGAGCAAGCTAATCAAGCAATATACACATTTGTTGTATAAAGATGTTGATCAATTAACCAATACGGAAACCGTGAAGCATGAAATAAAAACTACAACGGATCAGCAGATAAATGGCCGTTTATACAGATTACCACCGAAGCATGAAGAGGAGGAAAAGAAAATGGACAGTTCTGGCGAAGAGAAGCTTAGACTTTGTGTTGTCTATCGGAAATTGAACGAAATCACTGTAGACGATAAACACCCACTCCCTAATATAGAAGCTGTATTAGACAAGTTGGATTTGGCAAAAGGGTATTACCAGATTAAAATGCATCCCAGAGATATACAAAAAACCGCATTTGTTTCACCAAACGTCTACTAGTCTGCATTGATGACATTCTCATATTTTCCACAAGTCTAGAAGAACACCTTAATGCCATTCAAACTATTTTCGATGTGTTAAATAAACACAATCTGAAGGTCCAGCTTAGTAAGTGCTCATTTTTAAAGATAGACACCGAATTTTTGGGACACGTTTTAACTAAAGATGGGATGAAGCCCAATCCCAATAAAATAAAGTGCATACTGGATCATAAATTACCACAAACAGAAAAACAGCTGAAAGGTTTCTTGGGGATGACGGGTTACTATAGAAAATATGTGAAGGATTATTCTAAAATAGCATACCCTATGATCAAATATTTGAAAAAGAATACGAAAATCAATTCGAGGGATCCAGAATACATACAAGCATTTGAAACACTTAAGCTTTGTATCATCAATCACCCCATACTCAAGTTTCCAAGGTTTGATAAACCTTTCACATTATTTGCTGATGCTTCCAATTATGCAATAGGTGCAGTGCTCACTCAATACGGACAGCCTGTATGCTATGTGTCAAGAACACTGAACGACCATGAAAAGCAGTACTCAGCAACAGATAAAGAATTTTTGGCGATAGTTTGGTCAGTGACTTATTTCCGACCTTATCTTTGGGGAAATAAATTTAAGATAATTACTGACCACCAACCAATTAAATACCTCAATAAAAAATATAATTGGAAAGAGTTCTCACAGAGAAATCAAAGGTGGTTGTTGAAATTGGCTGAATTCAACTATGACATAGAGTATCTCAAAGGAAAGGAAAATAAAGTAGCTGACTTCCTGAGTAGAATAGAAAATGTAGATCACTTAGAAGATGATGAAACGTCCAATATAGCTACGATTCATTCTGTACCAGAGCAATTACTTGATCACTTCCCAATAAAAGAAGAAATTGTCAATAAGTACAAAATGCAGTTAATTTTAACGAACACAATTACCGAAGAGGTCGATGTTATATATGGAAGAACGATAATCCAAGTTGATATGACTAAAAATCAGTCATATTGGAAAGACTTGTTTATCAGAACCATGAAACCTGGAAAAATCGGTATGTACACGGAATTATCAAATCGGGAATATAATAAAATACAGCAAGTTTTAATAAGTCTCTTTAGTCATAATAGACTCATATCAATTATAAAATGCACACTTAGAGCAAAAGAAGTAAGAAGTCAAGAAGAATTACACCAGCAAATTTCCAAGTATCACACTATAGAGAGTATTCATAGTGGCATAGTAGAAACATATAATACACTAAAAAAGAAGATCTATTATCCCAATTTAATAAAAGAAATTCAAACAATTATAAATAACTGTAGAACTTGTTTAGAAACTAAATATGAAAGAAGCCTCATAAAGCCAAAATTCTGTCTAACCGAAACACCTGAGTTTCCAAACGATACTCTACACATGGATGTATTTTTATTCCAAGGACAATATTTCGTAACATTAATTGATAAATTAACCAAAAAAGCGTATGCCTATCATTTGCCAAACAAACGAATAATGGATACATCAAATTAAATATGGGTTCAATAGAGATGATAAATGAGACCACTACAATTCTCCATGTGATTAACCTGCAAGAGTTAAAAGACGCCGTTGAACAAGTCGAAGATAATTTAAGGCAAGTTCCTACTGGCATTGAAAAAGCTTTACTCAGGGAAATAGAGTCTGTCGAATCTAAAATATCGACGATTCTTGCTAAAAGAAAAAAAAGGAGGTTTAGCTAACTTTTTAGGTACAGCGAGTAAATGGCTGCTTGGAACAATGGACGATAACGACCGACAGGAACAGTAGAAATAAATAATCATAATTCAATCGACAATTTTAATAAGCAAAGTAGGATTAACACTTATTTCAATGAAACTATATTCGGCTTAAAGAAACTCATAGAAGGAGATAGGGAACAAATTTCTAAAGCAATTAATCAATCAGACAATACACAAAAACAGATAATATACCAACAAATAAAATTAGATCAACATTTTAAATTAAAATTATTAGAAGATAAAATATATCAAATATTATATAATGTTGCCTCAACTAAACATAACATCTTACATCCAGGGATACTAACCCTAGAAGAAATAAATAAATTCAACATTGATTACTATAAAATAAAACATTCTAAACTAGATATGATGAGCTATAGAGAAAATGTCCTGATCATGGCAATTAAAATACCTACGGCGGTTGTAGATATAAAATTAAAATTTCTAACAAGTTTACCAACCAAGGAAGGCCTTGAAATAAATCAAAACGATAAAAAAATTGTAGAGTATGAACATGTAAATTACGAATTTAATGATTAAGTATATGTAGTAATTGTGTTACTCTGAATAATTGTAAGCTTAGAGAAAATTATAAGAAACAAATAAAAATAATTGGTGAAGAAACAATAATATGTGTAAATATGAATAAGGATGAAATTTTGAATAGTTGTGATGATAGGAAGTTAAATTTAAGTGGGCATATGATAATCAACTTTAATAATTGTTCAATTAAAGTATTCAATAAAACCTTTTCGAATCAAAACTTTAAAATTAAGGCCAAATACCATTATTTTGAGGCTATAAATTACAATTTTACAAAATCCATTTCTTTCGACAGTATAATATTAAAACATTTTGAAAACATAAGAGAAATTAAAGAATTAAAATACCATAAAACTACTAATTATATAATAAGTTCAACAATTGTAAAAGCTTTAATAATTATATCAACTATTATACTAATAATGTTAAGAACTAAGAACAAAAAACAAAAAATTGAAGTAAAAAATATCCAAGAAAATGTAAAACCTAGCATTTCCCGTGAAATTCAGGAGAATTTCCAATCTAAGCGGGGTGAAGTTACGTACCACCTACCAAAGAGAATTGTGAAATTGCAAGATGTCACTTTTGCATTAACAGAATGCGAGGAATCGAAAAACACTGAAAAGTGCTAATCCAACAAAATCGGCTACCTCCGAATTGAAATATGAGAAGTGCTAGGCTAATCAATTTTATGATATAAAACTGACCGAATGTCACCAAATCGGGGATTATTTGTTGGATTGAAAGAGTGTGCGGCCAAGCTATAGACAGCGGCACTCTGGAAATAAAATTGAATAAATACTTTTGCTGTGGTATAAACAAAAAACAGCTGTAGTGCAACCGATCCCTAAACGGGACAAAGACAAATCCATCCCGACATTTCTCCGGTCGATCAGTCTTCTTCCCTGCATAAGCAAGGTTTTTGAAAAGATAGTCATAGGAGTTCTGAAACAATGGGCTGATGAAAATAAAATCATACCGGACAACCAGTTCGGGTTTAGGGCGGGGCATGATACCATACATGCCGCGTCAAAGCTAGTATCCGACATTCAATGGAATAAAAGCAAACATCAGTGCACGGGTGCCTGTCTGATTGACTTGGAGAAGGCGTTCGACACCGTTTGGTTAGAGGTTCTCTTCGTCAAGCTGGTCAGGCTCGGCGTAAGTAAGCCACTGCTATATACGATCTATGCCATGATAACAGGTAGAAAGTTCGTCGTGAAAAGTAACGGCGTAACTTCTACCACGGTCTTTGACATTAAAATTGGTCTTCAACAAGGGGCTGTTGGTTCGCCGATCTTGTTCTCAATATTCACTGCGGATCTTATAGGTTCCATGCCGCACTTAATTGCGTACGCCGACGATCTAGTAGCGTACAGATCAGGTCCGAAGGTCGAAGTAATAAATATCTTGTTGCAGCGTGACTTCGAAAAAATTCAGCGATTTTGCGACGACTGGAAGTTGATTATCAACTTCCTGAAGTGTGTACACGGCACCGCGTGATACGCGCTAAAACTGGCGCAAGTTCGGTCTAGTTGACCCGCAGATACGATCGTTAGCTGAGAAGTGTAGTTAGATATCTTGCTGGATCAATATCTGTATTTTGAAAAACCTATAGATATTGCTCTGACGAAAGCCAGAAAAGCCTTTGCTGCGGCAAGGAGGTTGATTTACAACAGCCAACTTGATACCAGGGTGAAGGTAATCTGCTACATGGCCCTCATCCGGCCAATTATGGCGTACGGTTGTCCCTGTGGTTCAAAGTGAGTTCTTCCCAGATGGAAAAGATGAGGTTGTTCGGGAGACAGTGTCTTAGGAGCTGTCTTCGTACTATCCTAACGAGGCAAACTTGAACAGGATAGATAATTTTATTATAAGGCTGATCAGAAGGCACATTGCACGGGCTATGACTTCTTCCAACAGTCTGATCTTTGGGGCTTATTACCCCAATATCATGTACCATGAAAGGGTGCGCCTCAACGGTTTTATTCCTCCCGAAGCTTTCCTTTATTTAGACACGATTGGCCTATACAGGATACAGACGGATGCCCTGTTATTTTCCATGTCGTACGCCGAACAGTGGACTGGCGACTCCAATACGAACCGGATGTCGCTCGCACCCACGAGGATCTTCTTCGGTTCAGTAGAGCGATCCCCGCTCGTCACAGGAAAGAGTCTGCCAAAGAACGGCAATCGCTGGCTTTTCTTGATGACCAGATAGTTGACCATGGTGGCCAATTTACATAGGTTTAAGGCAGTTATAAGGAAAAAAAAAAAATTAAAAAACAAAAAATCCAAAAAAAATTAAAAAATTAAAAAAACAAAAACAGGTGCACCAATGCGTATAAAATATATATGTTAGGCATATACATAAAATATTCGCCCTGGTGTCCGTACTGTTACGGACTTAGTTATTATAGTCTTAAGTTTTATGTTAGGCTAAGTTAGTATAAGGTAGTTTAAGTAGTTTAGTAAGAAAGCCAACTTTAGCCAAGTTTTTTAAAAAAATTTCTTGGCAAATTAAAAATTTTATAAAAGATTGTCGTAAAGACTAAACAAAAAAAAACATAGATTAAGCCGAAAGGCACATTTATACCGATTAGCTTAGAGTAACCCGCATAGGGCCAGTAGGTTAGTATTAAGAACATTTGTAAATTCTTAGGATAGTTAAGCTAGTTTGAAGTACTTTTGTCTAGCAAGTCAGTCCACATACATTAAACTAAATAAAATTACAAAAAAAAAAGAAAAGAGCGTTCAACAGCGAGCTATCAGGTGCTGGGTTCGAAACCCAGTTTGGGAATACCTCCTTTTTTTCTCGTTGTTCAACCAACTGCATACATATATATTTGCATCAACAGAGAAGTGTGTGTAAAGTATGGAGGAGAACTGGCAGGCCGCTCGCCTAGAAGCGGTCTTAAACCGGTGGCAAAAAAATTTAACGCCAATACACAACGGTGCCTAATGAAGGCACAACGAAGAGGAGGAGGATGAGGCAGACCTCCTCCAGTTCTAAGCGACGCCAAATTAACACGGCAGCTACGTCTACGTCATCGAACGAGACATCTCACGAGGACGATGTAGAAGATGATGCATACTCGTATGTGTCAGACGGGAGGGAGGGGTGATTCGCAGTAAGCATCAATAGCTTCGAATCGATGCCCTCCGACACCGAAGAAGAAGTGGAAGACATGATCCGCCCCAAGCAGACGAAAGTCTCCAATCTGAAGGAGGAGACTGACAAACTCCTCCGAGAGATTAGAGAGCTTTGCAGAAGAACTCTCGAAAGGAGTAGAAAGGAGGAGGATCAAGCAGACCTACAATTCGCTCAACAACAACAACAGTTGCCTGAACCGAGTCAATCGCAAAGATAGATGCAGCAACAAATACAGCCATCTGCATCCAAACAAAAGAAGCTGCAACAACAGTCAGCAAGGCAACAACAAAAGAAAGCAGCTCAGTAACATCAGCAGAAGCAGCCATCACAGGAAGCAGCCCTGCAACAACAGCAAGCAGCAACGAAACAGCAGAAGCAGCAGCAACATGCATTAAGTGAGCAGCAACAGGGGTAGCAGTACACCAGCAGCAACAACAACAAACGAAGAATTAAAAGGTACCACCATCAACTTGTACAAGCCGGACATCATACAAACTGCAGAGGTATGTAGGTCGGCCATAGGTACTGGTCAGTTTAAAAAAAATAAAGGTTTGGAAAAAAGTTAAATCACCTGCAAGATATTTGATAATCACGCTACTCTGAAAATATGTCTAAAGCGTTCGATGATTGAGTTCTTCTCCTTCACATCGAGAGGAGAAAAAATCCAATCTAAATTATTAAAGAGCGCCGCACCGCTCGAAGCGGAGGACATTTTCCAACTGCTCAGAGAGCAAGTGTGCGATGGTCTTGAGTTCATCGGGGTCAAGCCCTTCACCACAGCAAGGGCAAAACGAGAGGGGCGGAAATTACCGTTCTTCATTGTACAGCTGTCACCCAAGAGCAAAGTAGAGAAGCTAAATGATTTGAGAACATTAGCTGACTACGACTGCGTCTGGGAAAATATAAGAAGGCGCGACGGCATTATCCAATGCGTTCGCTGTCAAAGGTTTGGGCACGCCGCGTAGAACTGCCAAATGCGGCCTCGATGCGTGAAGTGCAGTAAAAACCACAAGGCGAAGGAATGCCCGCTGGGGAAAGATGGAGCAGCTGACAAAAGTCAGTTTAAGTGCGTACTCTGCGGGAACGCGGGGCACACCGCTAACTGTCGGGGTTGCCCTAAGTTCCAAGAGCGGAAGCAAAGACGGTACTGCAGATGCGCCCCTAGTGAAAAATCCAGTGACTTACGCCCAAATGGCGTCGGGTCAGAGGAGCATGGGAAAGGAGCTACCGAAGGTAGTGCCGCAGCCTTCAGTGCCAAGAGCACACGATTCAACGCCCGATTGGAAATCTTCCATTGGAAGGCGTATGGATCGGTTAGAGGAGCAGGTAAGCCAAATTCTGGCGCTCCTGCAGAACCAAGCACGTGACCAGTCTTGATGGCTGCGCAGACGGAGAGCGCATATAAGATCCTTGCAGGGAATGCAAATTCATTGATAGTGCCCCCAGGAAAAAACGGGCTCTATTGATTGTTGGACGACCAAAAACCCAGAGCTATTTCTGATTAGCGAAACTTAGCTGACTCAGAGAGGCACATTGGAGCCCGGTAATTTTAATGTTATTAGAAGAGACCGGCTCATCTGTTGCGATCTTAATTAAAAATAACATTAAACACAAAGTAGTGTATAGTAGTGAAGTTCGACGGTTTCAGGAGTTGGAGGCCTGCATCGTGTGCATTTCTCTCCGCAGTGGAAAGAAGCTGTATGCGGTGTCGGTCTACTCCTCCGGCTCCCCTAGTTCCAGAACGACTATATCAGAGCTTGATTCACTCTTTCGATGCCTAAGACTGGACTCGGAGGAGAACTATTTCATTTTGGCCGGTGACTTAAATGCCCGACATGGATATTAAGGAAACGCAGTTTCCAATTGTAAAGGGGCCCAGCCTTACAGCTGGTATTGCTTGCACAGTGTCGAGTATAGACCCGTCATGAAACGAACGATCGACTGTACTATACCACGGTATACACGAACAAATAACGAAAACATGTACCGCAATGCGACAATTGACGAACTCCACCAACAAAAAAGTAGACTTCTGTCAAGATTAAAAACCTTGTACAGGCGGTTTACAGACAGACGAGATCAGGAAATTAGGATACTCAAATCGCTCATCAAAAACATACAAACATTAATTGTCCAGAATTACAGAGTTTTTGTTAACTTGCATTGGAGCAATAAGATTCGGGCTGTAAGATCCAACAACCCGAGCATGTTTCCGCAAATAAATAAAATCTTTCGCAGTAAGCATCTTCCGATCTTCCGTGTTTTAAGCTCCACAGAACGACGGACAACGCACAAATACTGACTATAGCAGGTATTGATGCGGATAAATCGGTACTCGATAACTTCTTTGTGGGCGAAGAGCCGCAAGAAAAGACTGAAGTACTAGGCGGTGTCTTTCAAGAAGTGTATAAGGTGAATGAGAGTCTTCGCCCGAACCACGACCTGGAGAACTGCGTACAATCTAGCAACTCGCAACTTCGAGATGACGTGCAACAATGGCGATCTGAGAACATCGGCTTTGTTGTGTTCAATGACGATAATATGGCAGACAATGTCATAGCCAACGAAGGGGTTCACCCCCCGTTCATATCGAAGACAAAGCTCCAATCGGTCTTCGAATCACTAAAGAAGAAAAAGTCAGTTGGAATCGACGGGATCTCGAACATTGTGCTAAGACATCTCCTTCTAGATGTGATTAATATGTACACTATCCTCTTTAACAATGCTCTGAATAACGCACATTATCCGGAACATTGGAAAACTGCGATTGTGCAACCCATATCCAAGCGAGGTAAAGATTGTTCGAATCCGTGCAACCTCCGGTCAATTATTCTCCTTACGAACATCAGCAAGGTATTCGAGAAGGTGATAAATAGAGCTTTGACCAACTGGACAGAGGACAAACATATAATTCCGGATAACCAATTCGGTTTTAAAGCGGGGCATGACACTATTCATACCGCGTCTAAGCTGGTGTCGGAGATCCAATGGAACAAGAGTGAGAAACAATGTACCGCTGACTGCCTGATTGACCTGGAGAAGGCCTTCAACACCGTGTGGTTAGAAGGGCTTTTTTACAAGCTCAATGGGCTAGGCATTAGTAAACCAATGCTGTACATACTGTGTAACATGATTACCGGAATGTGACCACAGCAGGTTTATTTGAAGTAAAAAATGGGCTCCAACAGGGTGCCGTTAATTCGGCGATCCTGTTCAACATTTTCTTGAGCGATCTAATAAGTTCTCTTCCTCACGTAATTGCGTACGCCGACGACTTGATTGTGTACGGATCAGATAAAAGAATCCAGGATATCACTACTCTCGCGCAAGGTGACTTCGACTCATTCATGAGAAGTTGCGATGACTGGGAATTCAATATCAGGGGACAAGTGTCATTTGACCTGTCAATCGGTTTAGATCGTTCGCGTCAAATCATTTGTTCTTATTTTTTCAATATAAATAAATTAATTAAAATACTCGAAAATGGTGGATAATTGTGGGGAATGTAATACTGGCATTCTGTCTGCAGAATTTATTAGCTGCGGAGGATTTTGCTGCAAAAAGTTTCACATCAAGTGTGTTGAATTGTCTGCGACAGCCCTCCAGCTCATTAAATCAACAGACAGTGTATGCTATAAGTGCAAAATCTGCAATAATGTTCCATTTTTGGGATTGATAAATAAGCTCACTTCTATGACAAAGGAATTGAGCATAATAAAATCGGAAATTCGTGAAATGAAGTGTAATTCTTCACAGAACACGAATGCCAGTGAAACGCCATTGGTAACGGACGGCTCAGTGGAACCACCCGTTTGCCCCAACATCGGGAATTAGTGAAAACGCGGAAAAATGGGAGAAGGTTTTGCCGAAAAAACCTCGAAAAAAATCTAAACGCGAAAAAAAACATAAACATATCGTAGGCAACGACGCGTCTGCTTCCGATCTTGTCGCGACTCCCACGAAAGAGATTCACGCAGCTGGTTTTCATGTTAAAACTACGGAAACTGCTGTGAAGAATTACATTTCATCCAAGTTGAACTCGCCGGACGGTGGCATTAAATGTATTAAACTTGTTAAGTCAACCGCGGACTTAAACAAATTAAACTTTATTAATTTTAAAATAACTCTGCCCGAAAGTGCATACGCCCGCGCATTAGATCCGTCAAATTGGCCGTCGGGAATTAAAATAAAAAATTCATTAAAAAAAACGGAGTTGCTTTGCCCGTCGCAAAGATCAAAACATAAACACTGATCAGCTGCGAGGGCAAGGCACCTCCGTTAAAACCTATTCTCTGTATTATCAAAATGTTGGTGGTATGAGAACGAAATTAAAAGAAATTTTCATTTCTCTCTCTGACCACCAATATGATATTGTTGTTTTAACAGAGATTTGGTTATACCCGCACATCTGTTCTGCAGAAATTTTTGATCACTCATACGTTGTTTACCGGAATGATCGCTGCAGATCTAGTGAGGAGAGTGGTGGGGGAGTTTTAATAGATTTCTCATCTCGTCTACCGGCAAGTTATGTTGGTGCATCAAACAATTGATGTAGAGCAGATGTGTGTGTCTATTGATTTTGTTGATGACGTCCGTTATCAGATGTTTATTTTCGTCTCCTACGTTCCACCAAAAAGTGTTGCCAATGTGTATCAAAAACACATTGATAACATTAGTAGTGTCGTTACTCGTCTTGAAGCCAATCAATTACCTTGTATATTGGGGGACTTTAATATTGGTGACGTTACTTGGAGGAACGTGGATGGTGATGATAATTTAATCCCATTTAATGTTATTCATGAATGGGAGCGCTTGATAATAGATGGTCTCTTATCTTTGAGCTTATTTCAAGTAAACAATATTCGAAATAGTGTAGATCGAATTTTAGATTTAGTATTCTTAAACAATGAAGTAAACTTTATAATATCAGAAGCCTTGAATGTGATCGATTCGAATAAAATTCATCACAAGGCCTTAGTTTTGGATTTAAAATTTTTTTGTTACGGAAATTGTAGTAATAACAATACCGACTTAACTTATAAATTCGCTAAGACCAATTTTGTTGCACTGAATGAGTACCTAAATCAATTCAATTGGGATGACTTGTTGGATTCAGGAAAGAATATGAGTTCTTGAATAGATTTTTATATAAACAATACATCTTGTCCGTAGAAACTTCGGTAAGGAACAATGGTGCATCATTTTGGAATTACATTAATTCAAAAAGAAATTCATTGGGCTTGCCCAAGATAATGGAATTTGGTAACGTAACTTCAACAAACTTGCATGAAACCTGTGACCTATTTGCCAACTTTGTCTATAATGGGTCTCCGGTCCAGACAACGATGAACCATTACTCTAATATACCAGAGGTTCTGGATATAGGTGTATTGGAATTTACGGATCAGGATGTAATAAATGCCTTAACTAATCTTAAAGTAAATTACAGCCCAGGCCCCGATGGGGTCCCGGCTGGTATTTTAAAAAAAGTTGGAATTCGCTTTATCGTCCACTAAGAATTATCTTTAATCAATCTAAAAATAGGTGAATTTTTAAATGAATGGAAGTATTCTTTTCTGACGCCTATATATAAAAGCGGTTTAAGGCAAAAAGTAGAAAACTATCGACCAATATCCAAGCTTTCATCGACACCAAATTTATTTGAAAGTATTGTAAAAGAAAAATTATATTTCATGGTAAAAGAAATTATTTCTAATAACCAGCATGGCTTTATGCAGGGCAGGTCTTGTACAACTAATTTATCATTATTTTCAAATTACATTTATAGAAATTTAGAAAATCAATTACAAGTTCTCGAAAGCCTTCGATAAAGTACATCACACTTTGCTTTTAAACAAACTAAAGTCTTTGGGATTCCATTCGTCACTGTTAGAGTGGTTTTCCAATTACTTAAAGGACAGGAAGCAATTGGTAATGTTCGATAGTTTTAGATCTCGAGTAATACAAGTTACATCGGGCGTTCCACAAGGTAGCCATATGGGGCCATTACTCTTTCCTTGCAGGTTTATTTGAAGTAAAAAATGGGCTCCAACAGGGTGCCGTTAATTCGGCGATCCTGTTCAACATTTTCTTGAGCGATCTAATAAGTTCTCTTCCTCACGTAATTGCGTACGCCGACGACTTGATTGTGTACGGAACAGATAAAAGAATCCAGGATATCACTACTCTCGCGCAAGGTGACTTCGACTCATTCATGAGAAGTTGCGATGACTGGGAATTCAATATCAGGGGACAAGTGTCATTTGACCTGTCAATCGGTTTAGATCGTTCGCGTCAAATCATTTGTTCTTATTTTTTCAATATAAATAAATTAATTAAAATACTCGAAAATGGTGGATAATTGTGGGGAATGTAATACTGGCATTCTGTCTGCAGAATTTATTAGCTGCGGAGGATTTTGCTGCAAAAAGTTTCACATCAAGTGTGTTGAATTGTCTGCGACAGCCCTCCAGCTCATTAAATCAACAGACAGTGTATGCTATAAGTGCAAAATCTGCAATAATGTTCCATTTTTGGGATTGATAAATAAGCTCACTTCTATGACAAAGGAATTGAGCATAATAAAATCGGAAATTCATGAAATGAAGTGTAATTCTTCACAGAACACGAATGCCAGTGAAACGCCATTGGTAACGGACGGCTCAGTGGAACCACCCGTTTGCCCCAACATCGGGAATTAGTGAAAACGCGGAAAAATGGGAGAAGGTTTTGCCGAAAAAACCTCGAAAAAAATCTAAACGCGAAAAAAAACATAAACATACCGTAGGCAACGACGCGTCTGCTTCCGATCTTGTCGCGACTCCCACGAAAGAGATTCACGCAGCTGGTTTTCATGTTAAAACTACGGAAACTGCTGTGAAGAATTACATTTCATCCAAGTTGAACTCGCCGGACGGTGGCATTAAATGTATTAAACTTGTTAAGTCAACCGCGGACTTAAACAAATTAAACTTTATTAATTTTAAAATAACTCTGCCCGAAAGTGCATACGCCCGCGCATTAGATCCGTCAAATTGGCCGTCGGGAATTAAAATAAAAAATTCATTAAAAAAAACGGAGTTGCTTTGCCCGTCGCAAAGATCAAAACATAAACACTGATCAGCTGCGAGGGCAAGGCACCTCCGTTAAAACCTATTCTCTGTATTATCAAAATGTTGGTGGTATGAGAACGAAATTAAAAAAAATTTTCATTTCTCTCTCTGACCACCAATATGATATTGTTGTTTTAACAGAGACTTGGTTATACCCGCACATCTGTTCTGCAGAAATTTTTGATCACTCATACGTTGTTTACCGGAATGATCGCTGCAGATCTAGTGAGGAGAGTGGTGGGGGAGTTTTAATAGCTGTCTCATCTCGTCTACCGGCAAGTTATGTTGGTGCATCAAACAATTGATGTAGAGCAGATGTGTGTGTCTATTGATTTTGTTGATGACGTCCGTTATCAGATGTTTATTTTCGTCTCCTACGTTCCACCAAAAAGTGTTGCCAATGTGTATCAAAAACACATTGATAACATTAGTAGTGTCGTTACTCGTCTTGAAGCCAATCAATTACCTTGTGTATTGGGGGACTTTAATATTGGTGACGTTACTTGGAGGAACGTGGATGGTGATGATAATTTAATCCCATTTAATGTTATTCATGAATGGGAGCGCTTGATAATAGATGGTCTCTTATCTTTGAGCTTATTTCAAGTAAACAATATTCGAAATAGTGTAGATCGAATTTTAGATTTAGTATTCTTAAACAATGAAGTAAACTTTATAATATCAGAAGCCTTGAATGTGATCGATTCGAATAAAATTCATCACAAGGCCTTACTTTTGGATTTAAAATTTTTTTGTTACGGAAATTGTAGTAATAACAATACCGACTTAACTTATAAATTCGCTAAGACCAATTTTGTTGCACTGAATGAGTACCTAAATCAATTCAATTGGGATGACTTGTTGGATTCCCCCAATTTGAAAGGTAACTATGATATATTCATGAATAAAATTAATTCTGGTTTAGAGTCATTTGTTCCTAAAACGCGTCATAGAAATCGATTTAGAATTCCATGGACAAACAAAAGCTTAGTAAATCTACGAAATGTTAAAAGGAAAGCATATTCAAACTATGTTTCAAATAAAACGAGTTTAAATCGTGAACGGTTTTTGAGATTCAGGAAAGAATATGAGTTCTTGAATAGATTTTTATATAAACAATACATCTTGTCCGTAGAAACTTCGGTAAGGAACAATGGTGCATCATTTTGGAATTACATTAATTCAAAAAGAAATTCATTGGGCTTGCCCAAGATAATGGAATTTGGTAACGTAACTTCAACAAACTTGCATGAAACCTGTGACCTATTTGCCAACTTTGTCTATAATGGGTCTCCGGTCCAGACAACGATGAACCATTACTCTAATATACCAGAGGTTCTGGATATAGGTGTATTGGAATTTACGGATCAGGATGTAATAAATGCCTTAACTAATCTTAAAGTAAATTACAGCCCAGGCCCCGATGGGGTCCCGGCTGGTATTTTAAAAAAAGTTGGAATTCGCTTTATCGTCCACTAAGAATTATCTTTAATCAATCTAAAAATGGGTGAATTTTTAAATGAATGGAAGTATTCTTTTCTGACGCCTATATATAAAAGCGGTTTAAGGCAAAAAGTAGAAAACTATCGACCAATATCCAAGCTTTCATCGACACCAAATTTATTTGAAAGTATTGTAAAAGAAAAATTATATTTCATGGTAAAAGAAATTATTTCTAATAACCAGCATGGCTTTATGCAGGGCAGGTCTTGTACAACTAATTTATCATTATTTTCAAATTACATTTATAGAAATTTAGAAAATCAATTACAAGTTCTCGAAAGCCTTCGATAAAGTACATCACACTTTGCTTTTAAACAAACTAAAGTCTTTGGGATTCCATTCGTCACTGTTAGAGTGGTTTTCCAATTACTTAAAGGACAGGAAGCAATTGGTAATGATCGATAGTTTTAGATCTCGAGTAATACAAGTTACATCGGGCGTTCCACAAGGTAGCCATATGGGGCCATTACTCTTTCTATTGTTTGTAAACGATGTTCAAGAAATTTTCAAATATTGTAAAATTCTAACATTCGCAGACGACTTTAAATTGTATTTATATATAAATAGTTTAACTGATTGTAATAATTTCCAATTGGATATCCATGCACTAGTGGAATGGTGCAAGCACAATGGACTAGAGCTGAATATTCAAAAATGTAATATCTTTACGGCATATCGAATTACATCCCTGATTGTCTATGATTAGTTCATAAATGATCATAGACTTAGTCGCCTAGAAGAGGTTAAAGATCTGGGTGTAATTTTTGATACTAACTTAAATTTTGCATCACATTATGATTATACAATTGCGAACTCTAATGCTATGTTAGGTTTTCTGAAAAGAAATAGTAGAGATTTTCGGGATATAACTAGTCTTAAGTCCATCTATTGTTCGTTAGTCAGACCGTATTTAGAATATTCTTCCATCATTTGGGATTCCCCATATGATACACAAGAACTCAGATTCGAAAGCGTACAAAAAAATTTCACGAGATATGCTGTCCGTAAATTGTATTCCTTCGAAGAACTCCCTAAATATGACGATAGATGTAAAATAATAGGCTTGCAAACCTTAAGTTTCAGGCGTAAGGCAGCGTCAGCCATGTTCATCCGCGATATTATTAATTGCCGTGTAAATTCACCAGACTTACTTTTTCTCATGAATATATATGCTCCCCAAAGATCTCTTCGGATGAGAAATTTACTATATGATAAGAGGCATAGAACCAACCATGGTTGTAATGAACCTATTACAAGGTGTATAAACACTTTTAATGAACTCTGCAACGAAATTGATTTTAGCTTGTCTCGATTGGAGTTTAAAAAATTGATCCATGCACTATGCTATAATTAATACTGTTTATTTGATGTAATCTGTGAGATGCAAAATCGGTAGATGATCCTTAGTCGCGCAGCAAAATCTGCTGTGTAAAGCGATACTGAGAGTTAACACTTAGAAAACGTAGTGTTTTGTGTACTCTGTGACGGAAAAAAAAATAAAAAAAAATATCAACTTTCATAAGAAACCATACTGTTCAGGACCCGTTGTATAAAGCTTCAGCGGATACAAAAAGGAATTGGCGAAAGTTCTCAATTGTTGGGCGTCACGGGCAACCACTGGCGCAAAGGACTGTAATCAGATACCTGGGGATCTGGCTAGATCATTATCTATATTTTAACAAACATGTAGATGCTGCTCTAGCCCGAGCTCGAGGAACTTTCGCTCTTACAAAGAGACTGTTTTACAACAGCCAACTCGATGCGAGGCTGAAGGTAATCTGCTACATGGCCCTTATCCGGCCAATGCTCACCTATGGCTGTCCCGTGTGGTTCAACGTGAGTGCAAGCTTGATGGAAAAGATTCGGGTGTTTGAGAGAGCTTGTCTTAGGACTTGCCTCCGCCTTTACAGAACACCAGAGTCCCAGTACAGAAAATTCTACTTCAATGAGGTATTATACAACAGGGCGAACCTGATACGAGTGGACAATTTCCTAGTGAAATTGATTCGAGGCCATACTGCCAGAGCGATGAACTCGGCCAATAACCTGATTTCTGGGGCTTACTACCCCAATCTTCAATACCACGAAAGGGTATGTCATAACGGCTTCGTCCCCCCAGAAGCATTCCTCCATTTGAACAAACACGGTCTGATACAAAATGAAAATGCGGTACCGCTCCTCTTCCACATCGCCCGTTCAACTGTGGATGGGCGACTCAACCACGACCGTTCCGTAGCACAACGTGTTGAGGAGGGTCTCCTCCGGTTCAGTACCGCGGTATCAAGGCGAAATGTTCGGGATGTTACAATGCAACACTGAAATGCAACAACTCCATCATCGAACCCTTTAGACCCTGGTTAGTGAAAGGGTAGGCGTGTCCCCTTATGGGACTCAGTCGGTCTCTGTCTTGCAGCGAATTAGTTCAGCTGCAACTTATGGCCGACCTACGCATCTTATGTAGTTTTTAAAGTAGTTTTGTAAGCTGTATATAAGTATAAAACAAAAAAAAACTTATACGCATTTGTACAACTGTGTGTACTTATGTGTATACCCCTGTATATAGTACCCCTGTAAAAGTTTAAGTTTATATATATATGTGTGCGTATAGAACTATATATACATGTATATATGGATGTATGTTTTGTTTAAGGTAGGTTAAGTTATTTTAAGGTAGTATGTCAGTTAGCATATAGGTTTTAAATAAAATCAGTTCAGTTCTTAAGTTTTTTTTAAGGTTTCTTAATTTTAAATTGTACAGTCCAGATCATATACTTTTAAGCACATGCATTGTTAGGTTACGTCGAAAGACATAGATTAAGATTAAGTTTAGCTTAGAGTGCCCGCCTAGGGCATATAAGTTAGAAGTAGCAACACTACTTTTCGTTCTACTACTTTTAAGCATTTTTGTCTAGTATTTAAGTGTGTTATGAATTTCTATTAATAAAAAATGAATTTAAAAAAAAATATACGTGACAACCTTTGCCTACGTCTTCTCGTGGAATATCATCGATTGCACTTTGGAGACTGCAAGGTGCATTTTTTCAGTTCAAATGGTAGTCGACAAGATTCATATTTCCCATTATTTACACTGAAATCCGTTTTCTGTATGTCTTCGCTATCCATCTCAATTTGATGAAAACCTGATTTTAGGTCTAATGTAAAAATTTAAAATGAAAGAATTTGATTAAGTAATTCTTTTTACTAACTAAATATTTTAGATGCCATAATCGGCTATAATTCTTTAAAACAGATATCGATGTACTTATAACAGTAATTATGTAAGAGGTTCATTAAATATAAGTTTTGAGCATTGTGAGGTAGAAAGTGAGACAATTTTGGGGAATGGTGAAATAGAAGTGTTTAAAACGTCAGACACAACATACCGTTCCGATGTGGAATTGATTGATATCAAGAAATATGAACAAACTTACGAAATGGTTTTTTCTTAGAGAGAGACATACAAAGAAAGAAAAGAGAGCGAGAGAAAGAGAGATGATGATTTTTAAGAAATAAAAAGAAAATAAAAAAAATTGTTTAAAGGGTTTCTTTATTTATATATTTATTTTAATCTAGCAGTTTCGATTAACAAGAAATCTATGTTCTTTGCATAGAATGCCACTGACTTCAGGATAGCTTCCATTGCTTGCAGTAAGGATATCAAAGGGCGGTATGTTATATATTTGTTGAAATCCAGTTTTTCCAAGACTTCTTTTAATAAGGGTTTGGATTGGGCTACCATGTCAGGATAGTCCCAAGTCTTCGTGCTGAAATCCCCGATGAACTCCTCTATTTTTTTTGGGTGTGATCCATGGTGTTTTTTGTTGAAATTGTTGAGTAAATATGACTGCTGCTTGTGGCAACTTACTTTTTGAAAGTGAATGACTCTAAACACTTCTCGGGTTTATATACCAAAATATTATCTACTCAACATTATCCTCATGAATATTTTCCCACAGTATTCATAACACCAAAACCACAAACAAATTCACTCCTATGAAAAAATAAAAGAAATACTACAGAACTCACACTATCTATCAGACGCAGCTGTCCCAACCACTGCTCACACGCATTCTTCTATGCAGAGAAACAAAAAACCTTTTGTTCTAACCACAAAAAAAAAAACAAATTCATCACCACCAGTGGACAACCAGTCCGAATTATCCTGTTAAAAAAAATCATATTAAATAAATATCACATTCAATATTTCCGGTATGAATCTATCTAGTGAAATTTTTGGTAGCGGAAACCACATCCATATGTATACGACCGTATCATTGAGGTTTGGAAAAGAAAACGGGTATACGTTAACGTATATAGAACCTCGTGGTAAATGATCACACATGAAAAATTGAAAAGAATACAACAAAATAAAAAAGAAATAAATAATTAAATATAAATGATGTTTTCTTTTATTTTTATTAATTTAAGTTATACAGAAATTTCAGACACAGATGTCCGCAGTTAAAAGAGTTATAGGTTCGATATTGACTATAATTGCATTGAAGGTTTTTTCCACCCAGATATTTGCTGATCTCTTTTGGTGGTTGTAGGTTTCCAAAGCTATCAAAATATTCTTTGTAATTTTTGTTCTTGTTATATGCTACCCAATGTGTGCCAGAACCGTGAGAGGAATCCAAATTAAGGATACCACATTCCCTTTGATATGGTCGTTTCGGTAGATTATCAAGCATGAAAACGCCTCTGAAATGTGGTTAAAACTTTGTGCATTTCATCAAATCTCTATCGGTAAGAGCTCGTCTGGGTAGGCTCCTTAAAAGCTTTTTGATTCTGGACTGTAAAATAAACTATAACCCTTTTTGTATGGTTTAAGATATAACCCTTTACCCATAGCAATGGCTTCTATAGTTTTATTATGACGATTTAATTCTTCAAGTTGTTTTCTAGCAGATTTAGTTTCCTTTATCGCCTTAAAAATAGAGCTTCCACCTGTTGCTAGAGCTCCCAATGCTCCAAGCGCTGATAGAATGGGCAGTAGAGGAAGAAAGCCTCCAATCTTAGGAATTGGTATTACACGCGGAATTTACACTGATGATTTCTTTCTCTTTAATGTATTACCTATTGCCTTTCTAGCAATTTGTATTGCCTCTTGAATGCCTTTAGGTTTATGTTTATGTAAAGTCTTTGTAGCTTTTCGTATAGCTTCTTTGAAGATATTCTTTACACATTTACTTTTTGTTGTTCTAGTTTTCTTAAGCTTGCTCGAAGTATTACCCATACCGAATTTTACTTTAGCCTTCATTGCATTAGTCACAAACCATGCGTTTGCACGTTCCGCTAAGCTACTGTATTTCGACCTGACTCTTATCCACGCGTTGTTCGCTAATATTTGATCAGCTTCGTGTGGCTTATTCAAGTCCTTTGATTGAGAATAAGCAATGTCGTGTTGTTTACATGCAGCGTCTAATGGATTAATTCCTTTATCGCCTCTATCCAAACGTTCTTTAAGTTTAGTACCTGGTCCACAAAATTGATATCCAGGTAGATGAAGTTCTATTGGTAGAGAATTGATTATTTTATCTAGCAAACCTCTTCCGACAGCGTTTCTATTACGACTGATTGATTTTCTATAAACCATTGCCATTTTTCAACACAAAGGTACGATACAGACTGAAAAAAATCGATAAAAGCATGCGCTTAAATATATGTCATGTAATGTTATATGTTTTAATTAGTCGTTGTAAATATGCGTTTCGTGAAACAACATGATGCACTGATGGTCCGAAATATTGATTTGGCTATTAGTAACTGCAGCAAGAGGAGGCATAGTTCTCTTTTACCAAGTACAATTAGAGCTTTATTGGTTGGTCCTTCAAATTGTGGTAAACAAATGGTATGTTGATCCAAATAGATTAAAGTGCAAAAATATCTATGTATATTTATTCAAAATCATTGTATCAATCTAAATACAAGTATTTGCAAGGATTAATACAACCCATAAAGGGTATGGGATATTATACATTCTCTGAAAATGAAGAAGTTCTAACACCAGATACAGCAAAACCGAATTCTATTATAATCTTCGATGATGTGGCTTGCGAAAAGCAAAATAATATAAGGTTATATTTTTGTATGGGACGTCATAAGAACATTGATGCTTTTTATTTATGTCAGTCTTACACACGAATTCCAAAGCATTTGATACGAGATAATGCAAAAATGATTATAATGTTCAAACAAGATGAGATGAATACAAAACATGTGTACAATGATCATGTAGATGCGGATATGAATTTCAAAGATTTTTTTATATATGTGCAGTGAATGTTAGAAAGATAGTTATGGATTTCTTGTTATCAGCAAAGATGATCCTATAGATGGCGGACGCTATAGAAAAGGATTTGATATTTTTATTCATCTATAAATGGTGAACTATCCAGAATTCTAAAATTAGTATATAAACACTATTCAAGCACAATTGACTTGATCTGTTAACTGATAATCATCAAAGCTGATATATCTGATCTGATCTAATCAATGAGCTGATATATCTGACCTGATGTAATCATAACAAATCTATAGACTATGGCGGCCTGTGGTGTTGTGTGTATGTGCGTCAACTCCTACGCACTTGGACCTACCTGTCTAGGTTCGATAACTGGTACGACAAGAAATACTTTTCACGGCCCCACCTCTTTCGAGTCACTGACAATACTCAAAGAGTATTCTCAAACTTGGCCGTTCGGAGTCGGCATAAAACTGTAGGTCCCTTCCACTCGTGATAGAACAATAGCACGTACAACACGAGCGGTTGCTGAGAAGCTAGGCCCTGGCCCTCTACGGGCTCTAGCGCCACCCATAATATTATTACTATAGACTAATCTGATTGATTAAAAAATAAAATGATTAAAAAAGAACGAGTATTAAAGGATGTTATAAATAGCAGGAGAGTGTTGAGGAACAAGTTTAATAGTATCATGAATCAGGGGTTAGTAACAGACGAGCTGTTAGAGGATACCTTTAAACCTATCACTAAACCTCTCAAGAAACTAGTAGAAGGTATTAAGCAAAATAATGATCAAATTAATATGCCCTTCGATGCTGAATTTCTAAAAGTAAAAGCTAATACAAGCACACCCTTAAACAGTATTAAAAATAAATCAGATACATTGGATAATATTAACGATTACACTTTTTATACACAATCGGGGGAAGACAACGGTGGTTCAAGCAATCAAGCATTGTCATTGGATTTAAACCTGTTGGAAAGGGATAATAAATTAGATAAAGTATATGGTCCATATAAAGATTTAAATGGTAAATGGAAATTAGGTAATGTTGTTTTGAAATTAGGAGCAAATGAGATTGTTATAAACGATAACAACTGGTCATATACATGGTTATAGATGTACACAGTCTTGTGAAATACACAAAAGATAGAACTATTGGAATGCGTTCAAGTAATGTGAATTCTTGGAATGAAAAGCTGATATAAAACTCGGCAAACCGGAATTTCTTGATGGTGATCATGTGCGAATCAGTAAATATAAAACTTACTTTTGAGAAAGGTTGTACACCAAATTGGACAACACAAATTTTCAAAATTAGAACAATTCAACACACGAATCCGGCTACTTATATTTTGTTGGACTATCAGGAAAATGCAATGAAGGGAGGATTCTATGAATATGAACTGATGAAAACACAATATCTAAGTAATTACCTCGTTGAAAAAATTCTACGCACAAGAAGCGACCGAGACTTTGCGAAATGGTTGAGATTCTCAAACGAACAGAACTCATGGCTTAAGAAAAATAATAAACTGTAATGTATACACATATACACACCCACAGACGCATTCACATACACATAAATACATATGTTTAGTAAAAATGTTTTGTAATTTTCTATCAATTTTATAGCTAGTCGTGAGTATGTCAATAACGTTAATTAAGTAGAGATACATCGAGTCTCACTACGAATTACGTTCCACCAATCGATTTAGATAGGGAATATGAGTGTGGGCTAGTAGACTTTCATACAGACAATTCAGTACCTAATATTGAGTTGGATAATAATTTATTTCACATAAGTAATACAGTAAACTTCCTATATGTTCAGATGAATTTCAATATGCTGTTGAATATTTACGAGAAAAACATGAAACTACAAATAAATCCCTCAAATATTGAATCTGGCGAGAATATTGATATTTAGTCAAAATCGAAGTATTCGTTCATTGCTTGGTTTTAGGAAGAAGATTTTGGAAGGCGGCAAGGAATATGTGTCGGACATGCTTATTTGTTGCGATCACAACATGCATCAGCATCAATAAAGATGCAATTCGCATGCCCGCCAGCTCTCCATCGATAAATGCAAAACGCCGACGGCAAAATAATATGGGAGACCATAAAATATGACATACACACGAAATCATAACAATGATTGATTTGTGGGTGTTTTTTTTTTTTTTTTTCTATTCGTTTTTGTTTATTAATTCAGAACAAACTTACATACTAGACAAAAATGCTTAAAGCTAGTTGGACGAACAATGTTACTATTTCTAACTTGCTGGCCCTAGGCGGACGCTCTAAGCTAAACTTAATCTTAAATTATGTCTTTCGACCTAAACTAACAATAATTAAATTAGATACTAATATTTAAAGGAATATTATAAAAAAATATTATACCCTTTCTAAAGGGTTCGATCCTGGAGTTCCCTAGCTCCCCAGCCACCAGAACTTTCGATGTTGCATAGCAACATCCCGCACATCCCGACTCGATACCGCTGAACTGAACCGGAGGAGACCCTCCTCAGCTCGTTGTTCGCCGGAACGGTCGTGGTTGAGTCGACCATCCATAGTTGAACGGGCGATGTGAAAGATGAGCGGTACCGCATTTTTGTGTTGTAACAGCCCGTACATGTCAAAATGGAGAAAAGCTTCTGGGGGGACGAAGCCACTGTGACGTACCCGTTCGTGATATTGTGCATTGGGGTAGTAAGCCCCAGAGATCAAGTTATTGACTGAGTTCATCGCTCTGGCAGTATGGCCTCGAATCAACTTCAACAGGAAATTTCCCACTCGTCAAATTTCATTAAAGTAGAATTTTCTGTACTGGGACTCTGGTGTTCTGTAAAGGCGAAGGCAAGCCCTAAGACAAGTCCTCTCAAACACCCGAATCTTTTCCATCAAGCTTGCACTCACGTTGAACCACACGGGACAGCCATAGGTGAGCATTGGCCGGATGAGAGCCATGTAGCAGATTACCTTTACCCTCGCATCGAGTTGGCTGTTGTAAAACAGTCTCTTTGTAAGGGCGAAAGCGCCTCGGGCTAGAGCAGCATCCACATGTTTGTTAAGATATAGATATTGATCTAGCCAGATCCCCAGGTATCTGACTACAGGCCTTTGCGCCAATGGTTGCCCGTGATGTCCAACAATTGAGAACTTTCGCCAATTCCTTTTTGTATCCGCTGAAGCTTTATACAACGGGGTCCTGAACAGTATGGTTTCCGACTTCTGGAAGTTGATATTCCAGTCATCGCAACTTCTCATGAATGAGTCGATGTCACCTTGCGCGAGAGTAGTGATGTCCTCGATTCTTTTACTTGATCTGTACACAATCAAGTCGTCGGCGTACGCAATTACGTGAGGAAGAGAACTTATCAGATCGCTCAAGAAAATGTTGAACTGTATCGGCGAATTAACGGCACCCTGTTGGAGACCATTTTTTACTTGAAATAAACCTGCAGAGGTCACATTAGGTCACATAAGCATGTTACACAGTATGTACAGCAGTGGTTTACTAAAGCCTAGCCCATTGAGCTTGTAAAATAGTCCTCCTAACCATACGGTGTTGAAGGCCTTCTCCAGGTTAATCAGGCAAGTCCTCATCATTGCGCTGCACCTTGTAGCGTATCTCGTCCTGAAAGGGATTCCATACTAACCCGAATATGTTAGCTGCTGTGTCTTCTGGATCCCCTAACACCATCTCCATGTTCTCCGCGCAGGACAGCTCTGCTGACACTCGACAGCTGGATGAGAATTTGCCCAACTCAAATCCACTAGCTCTCAATGAGTCTATCACCACTTTGCCCAAAATCACTGCTTGCTCCTCCGTGTCCGCTCCGCTAAACATGTCGTCAACGTAGAAGTTTTTGGCTATAGTCTCTTATGCCAGTGGATAATGCTCTTTATTGTCGCTCGCGCATTGCAACATAGCTCGTACAGCATTGAAAGTACTGTCATGTATAAGTGATGTCATTTCATACGTAATCACTGTCAGCCAATACTCTTTCAAAGCTCTTCCAGGGTTTTCCCTCCAGAATATCCTTTGAAGGTTCCACTGCCGCGGCTCAACCTTTACTTGGTGGAACATCTTTCTGACATCGGCACATATTGTTACCTTGAATAGACGAAATCTAGTTATGATTGTGGACAATTCGTCTTGAAGCCTTGCACTGGACAGCTGAACGTCGTTGAATGATAGTCCAGAGTCGCTCTTGCACGATGCGTCAAATACCACTCGAAATTTCTTCATCACGCAGTGGTGCGGTATGTGGTACACAGGCTCGTTGTCTTCTATCTCACTGGTGACGGGTACCATGTGTCCAAGCTCCTCGTACTCCCGCATGAACTGGATGTACTTTTTCCTGATGTCGTGGTGGGCAGCCAGCTTCCTTTCGAGTTGGAGGAATCTTCTATGGGCTACGGCTCGTGAACTGCCAAAGCCCTCTGCACGTGGGTTGACCGGGATGGTGACAATGTATCGTCCAGATGGATCCCGATGATGTGTTCTCATGAAATTTTGCTCAACCCATTCGTCATCCTCATCCTCGACTTCACGAAATTTCTTAAGAAGCTCGTTCAATCCGATCTCCGAAGACTGCAGGACTGATGTCATTGCTCTAGCCGAACTGAGTTGGTTCCGCTGCGTTTGCCCAAAGACAATCCAACCCAGATGTATGTCTTGGGCTGTTAGACCAGAATCGTACCGAATTATATGGCTCTTGATGATCTTGGCAGGCTTGTTTAAGGTTTCATCTACCAATTTTAACTCGATCACGTTGCTCTGATGTTCCAGTGGTAAGCCATCTCCTGGGAGAGATGACGTGATTTTGGGAGTTGCGTATACCCTGCACTTCAGCCGGTAGACTTGCTCCGTTCGATGTTATGATTGTGGGCAATTC
The DNA here is from genome assembly GCA_907269125.1 of Eristalis pertinax. Taxonomy (NCBI): domain Eukaryota; kingdom Metazoa; phylum Arthropoda; class Insecta; order Diptera; family Syrphidae; genus Eristalis; species Eristalis pertinax. Next base: position 84,012,358 of record OU026145.1, on the reverse strand, counting down.
GGTACCCCGAACTTGAAAATCACACCTGCGCTTAGGTGAGCCTAATCTATGAGCGCACTGCTCAGTGATCAAGTTGAGCTGGCTACCGCTGTCCAGAAGCGCTCTTGCTTCCACTACTCGCCCTTCTTTGCACTGCACTTTAACACGCGCAGTGGCCAGTAACTCACGTTCAATTTGACCTGCTGGTATTGATTGCTATGCCGTCTTCTTTTCCAGTCTTCTTGCTACGGCGATGTTGACTCGTGGAGGTCTTGGTCGTGGAGGTCTTGGCTCGCAGCATATTCACGATGATAGGATCCCATGTGCTGATGTCAATTCCAAGCGCACGGAGGGAGTTCAGGTGCACGTTGGCCTCGTTGATCATATCGCGAATGCCGGCCGCCATGGACGACTCCTTGCCCGGCTTTGGAATCGCGTGTAGGGCGTTAAAATGGGCGACGACGATATTCTGCTCATTTTCTAATACGTCGTTTAATTTCATCCACACCTCAGCATAGTTGTCCTCGGTCGTCTGCCATCTGCTGATGACTCCTGCCGATGAGCCTTTAAGAGCTTGTTTGAGCTCCCGCATCGTGAAGACATAGGCCATCGAAGGATTGTTGTGCACCTCGGTCAGGAACTGATCGCGAAACTCCCGCCACTTCGTGTAGTCGCCCTCAAAGGTTGTTATTTTGATAGGCCGCTCTTGCCTAACCTGTATCGCAATGGTGAGCGGTGTTGAACTTTGTTCCGCAGCTGCACTCGCTGTTCCTTGCCTTCCCATCTCAGATATGAGCGAACGCAATGTCGCGACCACGTGATGGAAGGTATTATCAACCGCGTCTAAATATTCATCGGTGCTGTCCAACTTCGATTGACCGTTCGCTCCTTGAACGAGCAACAGGTGTTCATCAACTATTTTGTTGTATGTGTTCTCGGCGGCCGTTAGCTTCGGGCTGAGTAACTTCTCGTCTGATCCGACGAAGTCCTGGTCGTCTGTAAATTTGACGACACGCATCCTGATCCGCGACCTGAAGCCGTCCCTGCGTGCTATGTCGCCCTTTGTTCTGTTGGCCGAAAAGATACGCACTACAATCTTATTCGCCCTCGAATAATACGCCCCCGTAAAACTACGCACTACTGCTGAGACTCGGGTCGATCCTTCAGAAGCTTCAACAATCGTATGCAGAATCGCACAATTGTCTGTGCACAAATACACCAGTAATTGTATCACGCACAATTTGTGACTTCTTTTAAAAAGAAAAAATATACTTCATTATGCAACGATAAATCTGATCCTGAATTACTTTTTCTCTGTGGCTAAATAAGTTTTTTTTTTTTAATATTTTTCTCTTTCAAATAAATGCATTTTTGGGTCGATAGGACCAAAATGTTCAACAGTTCAGTAAAAAGGGGATACAAAATATGAACACAAGAATTCACAATGAAATATTTATTTTAATAAGTAAAAATGCTTCTCGTCATAATATCGATCCTAATGCCCACCTCGCAAACACTATGGAACGGGGTGTTGTTCGTGCACGTGTGCTCTGGCAATCGTAGATGGCAGTCGTCTGGCTCCTACCGTCCTACCGCTACCGTTGGCTGATGTCGTGGCGTGATTTTATGTGCTGTTGTCAGGCTGCCAGACGCCTGTCCTGAACACTTAGTTCTAAAATAGAAAAAAACTATTGTTTCGTTATGAAAAATTTCCAATAATCTTTTATATCTAAATCATTAAGTAACATATTTTTTAACTCCTTTTGCTTTTTCACCTTATTCTCTGGGACAAAGGAATACATTTTGGCTCTTAATGCTATAAATTCTCCATTTTTAGAGAATTTTTTACATTTACATCTTCAAATTTACCGAAAACTTTATCATTCGTTTAAGGAAAATTAAAAATTATGTACATTGTCTTTGGGATATTGTGAGGTATCAACCCTTGATTTCTCAGGGTCCATGACGTCATCACATATGTTTGAATACAAATTATGTTATTATTTAATAATTAAACGAGTCTGTATCCATATAGTTTATTCGAACTGATTCGAACAACGGTTTATTCATATACTTATATCTAAAATCGTACAAATATCGCAAATCGCCTTTTCGATTCGCCGATTCCACACATGTGAATATAGGCAGGTCGAATTTACAGAGAGTTTCTGGGAGGCTCGGTCGGCAAAGTTCATAGCTGTAGATTGCGAATATACGAGTAGTAGTAGTAGTAGTAGTTTTCCAACGTCAAACCGTAATGTCCTGTCTCGACTCCGTATTTCTCTCTATATCCTCATCCTTACCTTGGCTACAACAGGGAAATGATCCGTCTGGTTGACGGTTGATTGATCAGGGGACCCCCTATTGGATGTTGAGGTGTGGGAAACGCGTGCTCATTAGAGAGAAGTTACGCCCCGAGGCGAATTCCACCAGCCTGAGTCCGTTTCCGGATGTGTTTTGGATATATACATAAGTTGTTGTGCATGTTTTTATTAATTTCTAAAAAATTACTAATTAAATAAAGGATTTATGCGGCCAGGTAGTACAATTATCTTCAGAAATAATGTTATTAAATGGAAATCATCAATATCAGAAATCATATACAACCAGATGTCCAAACCAGGTTTGGGTGTTTACTAAAAACCATAGTGTACATCTCAGATTTTGCTCTAAAGTCACGCACACTACAGACAGCTTTTTTTTTCATTTTCACAGACAGGGCTTGTGGATACGAGTGATCTAAGGACAACATGGCGCTGCTCTAAGGCCTTACGAAGTTTGAGTGAAAATAAAGTAGTATGGGTGCGTTTAGAGCAAAATCAGTAATATCAAGCAAATCAAATTCACCTCGATAAATTTAGGTGGGGGTAATCAGATGTTCGCTCAGGTCACCCGTATCCACAACCCACTGTCTGTGAAATCTTATAAAAAACGCTGTCAAATGAAATCTAGTTAGAAGAGACGAGGAAGCTGGCTATCTCTTTAATACTTCATCACTATCTCTCTACCTTGCCATTGGAAATTCCCATCGGGAAGTGGATGGGACATTGTCCATCCATATAAATTATTTGCACGAAGTTACATGAGAAATTCACTTAATTTATTTTTGTCGAATTTAGCCGTGTACTTATTATTGTCGATAGAATGTGCTGATCAAAAAATCCATACCTATCTTTCCAACATTTACTGCACATATATAAAAACCTTTGAAATTCATATCCGTGCGCACATGATCATTGTACACATGGCTTGTATTAATTTTATCTTGCTTGAACATTATAATCATATTTGCATTGTCTCGTATCAAAATTTATATCGTCGGTTCCACAACCTATAAATACTTTCAAAATCAAATATTCATAGAACAAGGCTAGAAAGATAGTAGAAAAACGAAAATCTTATTCCGAAAGCAATTGAGACATACGTAACTTATTGACTCTTTGAAGGAAATAATCATTCCTGATGTAAACAACGGCATATTTTGCACACTTGAAGTTTTAGGTAAACTACAAAACGATTTGTTACGATACGTTACTAGGAGTCAAAATGAAGTATAATAAGAAAATTGTGCAAGATATAACAAATACTGAGGACCAAATGGATATTATAACTTCTGAACATAACAGAGCACATAGAGGACAAGCAGAAAACTACAAACAGACTACTTTTTTCCTCATATTAAAAAGATGTTAAAGAACCTTATAACACATTGCAAAACTTGTCAGGAAAATAAATATCAACGAAAGCCTATTAAACATCCAAATTCTTCACTTTATTTCTACATACCAAAACTGATAATTTCTGATAATGAAAGCGCTTTCACATCCAACTCAATACAAACTTTTGTTAAGAATTCTTTAAACATATCATGGGACACTGTCCCTGCTCTTCATAGCGAGAGCAACCGTCAAGTGGAGCGTTTCTACTCTTGCAGAAAAAGCAATATGTATTAAAGAGAGCACTACTGATATAAATAAGCTGTTTTTAATAGCTGTCTATGAATATAATTATACCATTCACAGTGTCATTGGGTATAAACCAGTGCCGTCGCGTGGGGTTTTAATAATGATCACTCGAATCCAAATTAACTTAAAGAAAACAATCGGTTAAATTATAATTATTATTTATTATAATTGAAATGGCTTTGAATTTGAAAACTAACAGACTGCACTGGTATCTGCAATGCAAACTTCATAAATACAGTAGAGAGAGAGAGAGAAGAAAACTATATGTGTAAAGCTACGAAAATTTACAGATACAAAGAGATTTCATACAGTATAACAAATTTAAGGGATACGTAATGTATGTTTAACTAAGGATGAGTTAGAAACTTCCAAAGGATGGAGCAGTTGTATCGGCCTTCGCAAAATGGAACCAGTTGAAAGTTTTATCTCACAAGCACGAATTTTTCCGTCTCTTCGAGGGTAAATCTTTAGTATCACAGCTAGATGCCAAAGATTTCGAGGCAACGAAGACCACCAAAACTACATCTCCGACTTGTAAATTGCAACCCGAAGAGTTTTTCGGGTGATGCAAAGATCTTAGTTGATGAAGATACTCCTTATACTATCGTCTTTTAAAAACAGATAGAGACCGTAGACGCTCTTTCCACCTTTTACGTAGTTCATTTCTATTAAGATTATCAGCTGCAGATTCCTCCGTAGATATGTATCCTCCATTCAGAAAGTGCGCAGGAGTAAGCGGAGCAAGATCTAATGGATCATCCCCAGAATACATTAGAGGTCTAGTGTTCACTACACATTCAACCTCCGTAAGTAACGTATGTCATAGCTTAATGTGGATCGTCCTACTGCCGCTCTAAGAGCCGACTTAACAACTCCCACTAGCCGCTCCTAGAAACCACCCCACCATGGTGCTCGCTCTACGATGAATTTCCATTTTATGCGTGAGTCACTTAAGAACCAGAGAAAACGTTCACTCCTTCGAACATCGCTAAGTTGCTTCAATTCTTAAAGGTCTTAAATGCCTTCTTAAAGGTTGTAGCATTATCAGAGTACATTATCCGTGGTATACCCCGTCTGGCAATGAATCGCCTTATGGCTAGAATACAACTTTCCACATTCAGATTATTAGTGCATTCTAGATGCACAGCTAGTACTGCTGCACAGGTAAATAAACTAATATAAATCTTCTTACGTTCACCAGCATTATCCACCACGTATCAAGGACCAGCAAAATCGACTCCAGTTACATCGAAGGCGGTAGATGACAGAATCCTATCCTTGGGAAGAGGTGCAAACACTTGGGTAGCTGGTTGTCCCCGAAGCATCTTACAAACGAAGCAATTTTTGATAATGCTTTTAACGAGCTGTCCTCTCTTTATGACCCAGTATCTACAACGCAACTTTGAAAGAACAGCTGAAGTCCCGCCATGAAATATTCGTTGGTGCTTATCAGTAATGTGTGATGTGGGCTGCTTTCGGTAATATGATATGGTGTGCGACATCATCTTCAACATTGTGAAGGCGACCACCAATATGCAGAAACTGATCGATATCATCTAAATAGGGAGAAAGAGATGATAAATTTGAATTAAAAGGCATACCCTTTCCCTTTTGGAGATGACAAATGTCCTTATGAAAGTGCTCTCTTTGCATTTGAAGAATACAGTAATCAGCTCGATTAATTTGGTCAGATGATACATAATTTCCAATAGGACGCCTTCTAAAAGCATCCACTGCTCAAAGGCAAAAAAAAAAAACTGTGACCCGAAGAATATTTCGCCACTTACTGAATTGTTCGGCATTAATAATGTGTTCATGGAAGTCCACAGTTTAAAACTGAATCCTCGGCGTCTGATGAAAGGATACACATTCATCTTCGGAGTTGATGACCGTTAAGTTCTTCTTCAGTTAGCCAAGAAGGACCGTTTAACCAAAGGGAAGAATTGACGAGAAAAGTTGAGCTGACGCCCTGGTAAGTAAGTCCGCAGGATTCTCTGCACCAGGACAATTCTTCCAGGAACACAACTTTGATAACGTCCTGATTTCTTTGACGCGATTCTTCACGTACGGCTTCCATCGTTTATTTGATCCCATTATCCAGAACAAAGCAATCTGGAAATCGGTCCATAAATAGACATCACCAATGTTAATACGGAGATTATCCTGTAGGTAGGCTAGCAAGCGAGCAGGGACCAACGCAGCCGTTAACTCCATTTTTGGTATAGTCAGCTCGCTTTGACCATCGGTTTTTAATGGCACAACTCTGCTTTTGGCACAGATAAGCCGCACAACACTTTTAAACACTTTTCCAGTATGGTTCATAGTCCTTGCGTAAGCCACTGATCCAAACGCAAATTGACTTGCATCGGCAAATATGTGAATTTGAGTTGGACGTTCGTCCGTTAACAAATACCTTGGAATTGCCATATTGATTAACTCATTAATTTCATTGCTACAGGTTGTCCAAATGCATTTCAGCTCTGATGATAAATCTTCGTTCCAATCCAGCTTTTTACGCCAAATGTTTTGGAACAAAACTTTCAGAAGAACAGTCCACGGAGAAAGCACTCCGAACGGGTCTAATATTTTAGCCATGACCATTAAAACACTGCGCTTTGTACTTTGAATTAATTCGGAATTCAATAAATTCAAAACAGAATTAAGATCAACTCACTCAGCTCAAACCAAGTACCTTAGGCGAAGCAATGCTCAGCTGTCCATCCCCAAAATAGTTTCGAACGCAGTCGTAATTCGTATTCCACTAACGTAGTGTCATTGAGGCGCCTCCAAAAACCTTAACTGCTACACGGTGCACACTTACGGCGAAATCATCTTCGTCAACACTGGCGACAAAATCATCCATATAAAAGCTTCTTTTCAATAGGTCACATATTTTTTGATAAAGCAGCACCTCTTCTTCGTGTAAAGATTTAAGCGATTCTTCGAACTTAGACATAGCCTCCTTAATAAGGTCATGAATCATAGCACCCAAAATGTATGGACTGCTTTTTACTCCAAATGTAAATCGCGTCATTCGATAAACCTTTATTGCTGGCAAAATATTCCCATTAATTATTTTTTCAGCAAACCAAAGGAATCTATGGCTGTCTCTGTCTGAGGTCTGAAGCAGAATTTGCAGAAAGGCTTTCACAATATCTGCTATCAAGCCAATCTTTCCTCTACGAAAATTTAATAAAACAGATAAAGGACCTGGAAAAAGATTCTCGCCTACTTCTAAAACATCATTTAGTGACAAATAATTTGGTGAATGAGCAGAAGCATCAAACACTGTACGAAATTTCGTTGTTTCTTTATCTTCTCTGTATACCGGTCGGTGAGGCATAAAGTATACGAGGTTTTCGTTAACCATTGTATCCGGAGAGATCTCGGCGATGTCCGTAGACAAAAGTTCGTTCATACATTCATCATACTCAGCAATCTTTCCAGCTGAACATAACTTATGCACCAGTGATTGCAATCTTGTAAATGCCTCGGTTCTGTTGTCATGCAGTGGGGAATGCTTAAATTTCCAGGGGAGAGGGGCCTCAAACCTGTCCCCCTTTCTATGAACATATAGAGATCTTTCATCACTTACACCTTTTTTGTTTTCTGGAACTACTCCCAAAATATCAAGCTTCCAAAACCTTTGAAGATCGTCGCAGATGCATACTTTAAGCGATATTGCATGAGAACCGATAGTCTTTGACTCATTATTTGAGGGTCCTTGAATGGTCCAACACAGGATGGTATTGATCGCTGTCAACTTATCCGTAATACGCTTGTGTTCTCCTGTTACAAACTACCAATACGTATCAGCCCCGATAAGAACGCTGATCCCGTCCTCCAATTGCTGTCCATGGCCACGATTATCCGCTTAAATCAACTTACATACATGATGAAATTACTCGATAATTTGTCGGTGCTACCATATCCATCACTACAACCTGGTCGTCATATTGGCTCCGAAGTACTAAGCGAACTCTGTTACATAGTTTGCTAGGCCTAAGTTTGTCACTTCCGAAAGGTTATAATGCTCAAGTGGTGTGTTCCTATAACAGGTAAGCCCAAGCTACGTGCCAGAGTTGACTTTATGAAAGACAGCTGACTACCACCGTCCATAACGATGCGTACAAACCTTGAAATAGTAGAAGTCTCACTACTAGCATACGCACATGCCGTTTGCAGATAATCATTGCTTTTCTTCGATCTATCCGCCGTGTAAAGGTTTTAATGCCGGAGCATTTTCCACAGCACTTTGGCTACTGCGATGAAGATACGAAGGCAGATGAGTCCTTTCACCCTGCACATCCTCGAATTATGGAATTATGACCACTCTTGCAGCATCTAATACACTTTCCTTTGCTGATCAGTTATTCTTTCTTTTTTGACAGATCGTTTGAGCAGCAGCAATCTTTGGTTTCGTGGCTTTTGGCATCGCAAAATAAACAATTTTCCCTTCTTTCAGTAAACAAACCTAAAGCCGTTTTGACAGATCTCGTATTTGCACTTATTGTGTTAGAGCGAGATGGAGAGATCTTCGCTTCGTTTGCCGTCTTTAGCGACTCAACTTCTCTTTTTAAAAATTACAACAAGAAATTGACTTGCCGTTCAGCGACAATACTTGACGAGTATTCCGCGGCTGATGAAGATCTGTCTCAAGATAATTAAATTTATCGTGCTTAGTGATGAGTTCTCATGCACGAGAACACGATATTGTTCCCAGAAGGGAACCCACTCTTTAAAATCACCAAAGAATCGTTTTGGTTGTAGTTTGTTCAAATTTACATCACTGAATGATGATTCGCGTAGCGGAGGAGGGGGTGGCACCTTAGATGCAGAAGTGGACTCGAGTATATTTTCAGCGTTAGTCGGCTGTCCTTAGCGAAGACGAAGCTTTGACAAACGACATTTAACGCGCGCTATTGTCGATATCACCTTATCTTCATACTCCGCCACAGTATCAGCTTCTTCCTCTGCCTTGATTAAGGAAACCACTTCAACATTCGCTTTTCGTAAGCTCTCATGAGCGGCTGTGAGCCGATCCAACATGACAATTAACTCCTCCTCTATATCGTCCAGACTACTCACGTTTGCCGTTAACTTGAAGTCGTCCGATTTCTAATAATCAGTTACACTTTTAACAAGTTTGGTTACTTGTTCGATATATGTTACTGTGACGATATGAAGAACGACTGGCAAAATCCATTTCAATAAATTAATTGCTTTAAACTACGATACGATCGTTTTCTTTTACGTTTGCGTTCAAGAATCCCGGGTTTCGGCACCAGATTTTAATAATGATCACCCGAATCCAAATTAATTTAAAGAAAACAGTCGGTTAAATTATATTTATTATTTATTATAATTGAAATGGCTTTGAATTTGAAAACTAACAGACTGCACTGGAATCTGTAATTTACAGATACAAAAAGATTTCATAGAGTATCTATAAATTTAAGAGATATGTGGTTAGACTAAAAAGAGATAGTTATGTTATGCATTTTATAGATTATAGGAAAATCAGTGTAAATAGATGAATACGCAAAGATTTTCGACATGGGTTATTGAGATGGGTTCGCGACAAATTGGTTTAATGAATTTCGTCTTAATTTTATAATTAAGTCATTAATTTTTCAATTAAATACTTTTTGTTATAAAAAGCAACAACAATAAATTAAAAGTTCATATTCTTGGGCATAACACTGCGCTAACTCAAGGAACTGAACTTTTTCCAATAAATAATTTACGTGGTCTTCGCTCGTTGTTTTTATTCGCACGAGCTCACAATAGATGTGCGTCGTATGTGACGAAATACAGTCTTTAACAAGTTCTATGTTCCAACGTCTGGAAGAAAAAGTTGAGTGCACAGACAAAATTCGCATGAGTCCGGGTGTCGTGTGTATATGCACAACATGGTGATTACACAACAATGTAGTACCATAGGTGTCAATGGGGTATGTATGTATGCATGTACTTGGCGGGTAGAATATATTGTTTGCATCAGCGTTGGATAAAGAAAGTGCCTCAGACACTTTGATCTTAAAATGAATCTAAAATTATGATCGGTGACAAATGTTCCGCAAAATGAACGTTGTGTAGTTTCACCAGGAGTAACATGCTCAGCATAACATCAACTTGCCACACGACCTGTACTCATTTAACACTATTGTACAAACATATTGCTATCGACAAACAACACGCGCTATGTATTTATACAGTATGTCAAACACAATCTCCCAGTCTGCTTGTACCATACGTACAATTGATAGACAAATTTATTTATTTTTATTGTTTGCGCGCGCTCAAGGGATTGCTAATACCCTTAAGTGTCCGGGGTCAAGACACAGCACGGGCCGAAGGTATAGAGGGAGAAAGGGAGAGGAGGTACCTGTGCACATTGGTCTTAAAAATCTGCGGGTTGTAGTCTGTGGGAAATATAGGCCTGGGAAGAGCATTCCAAATTCGCGTAGTACGGCTGAAGAACGAGTCTCTAAATTTAACTGTGTGTCCGAAAGTAGGCTTAAGGGTAAACTGATGAGCATTCCTGGCGAGACGAGTATTGCGGGTGAATTCATGGAGAGGAGGAATGCAGTTGGCTAGCTCACTTGAGCATCGATTGTTGAAATAGCGATAAAATACGGACAAAGAAGAAACGGTACGTCGATGATCGAGCGAGTCTAATGACTTTGCGACATTGTTGTCTCCTATAAGTTTTATCGCTCGCTTTTGGATTCTATCTAGTAGGTGCAGGGTGGTCTTTGGGGCACCAGACCAGATATGAGCGTTGTACTCAAGCTTGGGGCGGATATACGCCTTATAAATGAAAGCCAAATCAGAGGGGGTGAAATATATATACATGACGCTGATATCGCGCATCACATAAAGTATGTACTCAACACAACACAGCTCCCAGCAACGATAGACACATACGGCGAAGATGCATATAGTCAGTTGTTACCATACACAAATAAGAACCGCTTGTAGTATTTTTCCATGTTTGTTTGTTCTGACATTTATAACAGTTTTTTTTTCTTGATGTAAGCTAAAATGCTAAAGTAAGGTAAGTAACTCATTGAATTTTTGGAGTTCAAGAAATAAATATGTATCAGGGAATAATAAATTCTTTTTTCATATATTCGGCCACAAGGATGTTTCAATTTCTCCATTTGGCGCAGTCGGAAGAAAATATAATGAAAAGTTAAAACTTAAAAATTGAAACATTTTGCTTAATATTTATTAAAGTCACAGTCATCGATTAACCTTCAGTCAGTGTACATCGTGGTGGTAATTTTTATACAGGACAACTAATTCTCTACAGCTCTCACTTTGCTAACAATTTTTCTCTTTGGAATTAAAACACCTCTGCCGAGTGAGTACACAAAACATTTCCCAAAACGGCCAATAAGCCCGTCCCCTACCTGCAAACAGGTATGGGATCTCAAGGAGGTCACTCCCTCTAACCCTCCTGATTCCGCTCTTAGGCCGAAAAAGAGACCCAAATCATCATCTCAAATTATACCGGACTACTCAGATCTACCCATCAATACCCCAACAAAAAATCTCAGATTAGTGCTAATTTCTTCTAAAAGTGACAAAAAATTCCTCAACACTGTAAACGCGTTTCTGTTGAAAAAAAAACAATGGACTCAATAAACACCGAGAGTTAGCTAAAATCTCTTAGCTAAAATCCAAACCAGAGACAGAAATCATTTCCGAAATGAGATCCCAAAATATATGTGGAGTATACAAATTTACCAGACTATCCGACGGTGTAAGAAAACCATCCGGACTCACGCTATTCTTTCGACCAATTCCAACTTCCAAACTTTATCGAAATCGATTGGTACAAAACAAAAGTGACAGAATATATACCTAACCGATGCGCTGTCAACAGTGCCAACTCCTTGGGCACACATTCAAATGGTGCAAATGGGCAGCATCGTGAGTCGATTGCAATATTCCACCACATGTCCGTAATGTATTTATGTACTCGCACGATGTGTGTCAACTGTCAAGGCTCCCACCCCGCTTCCTCCACTGATTGTACAAAAAATATATACAAAACAAAGAAATCTTAAAATTAAAAACAAAAAATAAAAATTTGCTAGTCGAAGCCAGAGACTTATATATGTAACCCACTTCAAAAAATTCCAACAATACAACTCTACTATTCTATAGCAAAAAAAAAAAACAACAAATACGAGTACTGCATCTTCCTCGGTACTGATCCTAATCAGTAGACGCGGATTATACATACTTCCATATTTCTCATCAGATTGATACCAAGCTTTATATTTAGACGTTTTACCGTTCAAATATAACAATTTGTAACGCGTATCGAAAATATGCAACAAAAATTGCAAAACATGCAAAATATATGCAACATATGCAAACGAATTTTTTTAAAAAAAAATTTAGTTTCAATCTTTACACATTAAAGTGGGAGCAATGCACAAGAACACATATAACATATATACATATAACATATACCACTTTCCCTTGCTTTCCCTTCCCAACGCTTTACCATTTGTTGCTGGATATGGAATGCAGTGTAATGTAGTTGTCGGAAAAAAAACCCAATTTACATCCAATCTGCAGCCAAAAACTATATTCCTCGTGCGCAACATCCCTTCATATAACAAAAATCCTTTGTGCGCACCAGTCGATAAGCAAAACATTTTATGCACATCCAAAATGGGTGCGCATCATACACTGAACCTTTACATATCCTGTTGTAAAGACATCCATCGAAAAGACTTATCAGTTCCTTAGTTCAGTTGCACTACAATTTATTACCATAGTGTTTACAATCGAAACATGATAAGAAACCATTTCGCCAGCATAGATGCTGACCCATACCGTTGCAGATACTTTGTCCGACATTATCCGATAAGTATTCAGCAGCATACCTCCATCGCAGAACAAATTAGACCACAAAGCCCAAGATCGCTCTCCTCTCGCAGCATAACTCTTAACTCTCCACAATCTACCCATAGTTCATCATCCAACAACTAAGTAAAGACAAGTGATCATCCGGCATCACCCGCTCCAACAAAATTGACTACAAAGTTCTGAAAAATAGTCCAGCTTCCATCAAAACCCGCCTCCCTAGCTTATTTAATTATATCATCACAATGGGTAGCATCCCCCAAGTATGGAAAACTACGACCGTTGTTCTAAATATGGAAAGCCTTGACGATTTAATAGAGAAGCAAAGGAAAACGGTTGAATGGATATAGAAAGTATTCGAAAATTACACAAAAGCCAAAGGTCAGACGGACCCGAGCATTCATCCAAGATTAGATGATCTAGCACTTCATTGGAACGAATTCAAACAACGAGACGGCGTAATAAAATCGCACAAAGACTATATCGAAAGTCATTTGTACGTGCTCACGAATTACTTCAATCAAGTATATGAGACCATGCTGACAACAAAAACGAAACTGGAGACGAAATTAAAGAAACTGGAAGAGGAAGAAAATACGAAAGGAAGGAAGGAAGCGGATACTGTACAAGAAAGTATCAAAAACAACAGTAGCGGCCATGATGATGAGTAAATAAGAAGCCTTAAGCGACAGGAAGCCCAAAACCAAGACTTATTTAGGTTGCTTGAACGAATGAAGAAGACAGACCAAGGAACAAATGCGTATTACAAACAAAAAATGATGGTCATTAGCAACGTATGGGAGATAATCAACAAAACCCATAATGACATCATGGACTAACTATACTAATCTGCTGGATGACTACGAAGAGCTCGAGCAAATTTATGGAAATACTATGGTGTAGCTTCAAGAGAACATCTATATCGTCTCGGAAAACGAACAATCAAAAATAAACGAGATAAATGGGACATCATACAGTGATATCAAACTTCCCATAATTATACTACCAAAGTCTGGAGGGCACTTTCAACAATGGAAATCATTTATGGATTTGTTCGAGCACAAACTGACCGGAGAGGCAGCCAAAGTTGCTCAGCTCCTAGCAGACAGCAACTAGTTCACAGCGCTCGACGAAAAAAAAAGGAAGGTAAATGACTTGTGCAAGGGATGCATTGGTTACACGGATGCAAGCAATTCATAAGCATGTCGGTCTCACAGAGACAAGACGTTGTTCGGAAGGAAAAATATGCTGGAATTTTTTTAGGCAAGACCACGATACATCAATGTGCTTTCCATTCAAAACATGTCAGATCTGCAAGCAAAAACACTATACACTACTTAACTGGGGAGAACGGCAGTCAAATTTTGCAGTTACAACGGCGAACACAGTGCTTTTGGCAACTGCACTAATAAAAACAAACTGGAAAGGTCGTGACTGTCATCTAAGAGCTTTAGTTGATCAAGGCTCACAGTTATCTTTCATCACTGAAGACGCAGTGCAACGTTTACAACTGAAGAAGAAAAAAGCATCAGTATCAATTACGGGCTTAGGTGCAGTAAAAGCTGGAACTGCTACCAGCAGGGTTGAAATAGAAATTCAACCAATCCGTGCATCATCATTTAAGCAATGGGTGTCTTTTTTTGTACTTCCCAAACTTACAAAGTACAGCCAGATAAAACATTTGTTGGGAAGAGATGGCATTACATTGATCATCTCTGCTTAGCGGATCCATCATACAACAAGGCAGGAGCAATCGACGTATTGATTGGAGCAGGCGTTTTCCAGGACATTATTCTGGAGTGAGTGTTTTAGGGTGAACCCGGCACTCCAGTGGCGCAAAACACAACACTTGGATGGATTTTGTCTAAAACCATCCCTAGAATTTGTCACATAACGAATGTTGCAATGCTACAAGAAGAAACTTACCTTACAAGCCAAGAAGTAAAGTGGGATGTAAATATTCAAAGAAACGTATAAAAGGGATGTAACTGGGAGATATACTGACCGACTACCCTTCAAAGAACATGCAAAGGAGCTTGGCGAATCAGGAAATAAGGCCTTAGCACAATTTCTGTAAACTGAAAAGAAATTCGCACGAGACCATCAATTACACAAGGATTACAATGCTTTCTTGCAAGAATACTTATAACTTGGACACATGGAGATAGTCAACTCTTCTACAGAACCTATAAATGAAATATACTATCTTCCGCATCAAGCTGTCCTTAGGCCAGAAAGCTCCACCACAAAATTACTGGTCGTTGTTTATGCATCCTCAAAAACAAGCTCCATAATAGGTATAAGCTCCGTAATAGGCATAAGTCTAAATGACAAAATGCTTACAGGCCCTGTAATACAACAGAATTTATTTAGCATACTAATAAGATGGATAAAGATCAATTTGTATATCGGGCAGACATCGAAAAGATGTATAGACAGATAGAAATCGCCCCTGAAGATAGAGATTAACAACGAATTCCAGGGAGAGAACAACCCACAGAAAAGATTTAAGAATATAGACTGAAAACTGTAACGTATAGAACTTCATCGGCTCCATTCCCAGCCACAAGAGTTCTCAAAAAACTGGCCCTAGCTGAGGAACAGAGATATGGACAAGTTTCAAAGATAGCACGTCAAGCTTTTTATGTGGATTACCTTCTGTCTGGAGGAGATACGCTGGAAAGTGTAATAGAGCGCAGAATCAGATGACGAACTTGATGGCAAGTGGCGGTTTTAAACTACGAAACTGGGATTCCAATTCCGAAACAATATTGATGAAAATATCTCTGGAAGAGTTAAGAGGGATCAATTGTTGCCAAAAGAAGTAGCAACTTTCAAGAATTCAAAAATAAATTGAATTGCATAGAAAACATAAGAATACCACGGTGGAACAACTATGAGACTAAGCAACACATTGAGCTTCATGGATTTTGTGACGCATCGGAGAGAGCTTTTGCCGCGGTTATATATACTAGGGTTACGACGCGATCGGGTAAAATTTGTACAAATTTACTATGTGTAAAATCAAAAGTCGCCCTATTAAAGAAGGTTTCAATACCGAGGCTTGAACTTTGTGGAGCAAGGATTCTCGCAAAGTTAATAAAAAAAGACGATGACGGCTTTGGATATAGAGAGTCTGTAATCAGTAAAATTACTCTAGCCTGGCTAAATGGCTACGCAGGCAAATGGAAAACTTTACGTTGCTAATAGAGTGGAGAAAATAATAAAAATAATAGTATCAACAAAGTGGCATCACGTAAAGGGAGAGGAGAATCCAGCGGATTGTGCATCAAGAGGAGTGCAACCGTCGCAGCTTAAAGAACAAGCTCTTTGGTGGAATAGTCCGGAATGGCTATCGCAAGAAATAGTAATAGAAATAGAGCTGGAGCCAAAAACATTTAGGGATGCTCAGTTATATCGGTGCAAAATGCAAAACAGAACTCGTAGAACAATTTACATAGCATTACATCTCACTAAAACATCTCGCCAGAGTACTGGCGTACTGTGAGCGATTTATCAAAATCTTTCATCGCTAAGACAAATCAAATATTCGGGATGTTTAACAAGCGGTGAAATATGAAGCGTAACCAAACTTCTTTTAAAGCATGTACAACAAACCAGCTTCGCGTCAGAAATCAAAGATCTGAAAGCTTGAAAAGAGGTCGGGAAGAACACCAAATTAGGGTGCCTCACGCTAGTGACTGGAAGGCTATCAGGGTCAGATCTTTCTGATCAGCAAAAATTAACACCACCCGAGGAGCACAGACTGGATGAAAACGAAGGAGCTGTTGGAACGTATGCAGCAATACTATACACTCCAGCAACGACAGAAATGGACACGAAAAATACCCAATTTAAGAAAGGGCAACATTGTAGTGATAAAGGAAAAAAGCCTTCCTCCGACACGTTGGTCGCTAGGTATCATTGAAGAAGCTCATCCAGGTGACAATGAACTAGTACGAGTAGTTTCTGTATAGACCAAAAACAAGATCTATAAAAGACCAACACAGAAGGTGTGCCTCTTGCCGATATAATACAATTACGTAAACACGGAAGATAATATCAGGACGCACCATTCGAAATAATAACACGTTGCTTTTCAATTAGGGGATGACAAAGCAACCACGAAGAAGAAGATCACCATTCGACTTCGTTGGAACTGTGGCAAACAAAGCCTATTGAATTTTAGACCAAGAGTTTCCCGAGCAATATGAAGACGACATCGAAACAATAAAAATAAATGGCGATGATCTGCTTAAGCTCCTCAAAAACCAAACGTTGATCACTGAGTCCACCACCAACAGTGACAATAAATAATAGGATAGTGTGCGAATTACCAGCTCACAAACGTATGACATTGTTTTATTTCTGTTTACTTTGTCCTACTGCTATCCCCCACCAGTGGTAAGGTGGTAATAGTGCAAAGCTGAACACTAGGTATAATATTAATATCCATTGTTTAGAACTTAAGAAGGCGCTAGTTACCAGATTAAATATTATTAGGTATTTATCATCAAGATATGGAACTGCACATATAAACATACTAACCAAAATCATGAAAACTTAAATTCTTTCAAAATTCGACTACGGTTTAGCAGCAGGCGCTTTTGTGGCGAGGAGCCTACATCATCGGCTCTCACCTCATCAGCACCAAATAACTGCCACCTGATTCGAGCTACAGAGGAAGTGGTCTGCAGTGTCGTCGTCCACAGGCGTCGCAGAGGGTTTCATCGCTTAGGCCAAGCACATTTAGGTGTTTGGCGAAGGTGTAGTGGGCCGTTAGTACGCCAGTAAATCGTCTGCACTCTTTTCTGTTAAGAGATAACAATAATGCCGTGGATTTCTTACAGACGTGCACTTGGTTTGTCTACATCCTGGAGAGTCATGCCACCTCCGGTTGTGCTCTCGAGAAGCCCAGCCATCGATAGAAGCCCTAACCGAGGACGCGGGTAATCCCAACACAGGTTCGGGTCCTAGGAGTATCTCCTCTGATCCTTGTCTAGCAAGTTCATCGGCGATCTCATTTCCCGTTATCCCGTGGTGGCCCGGGACCCAGACAAGACTTAGCGAATTGAACCAGCCGATCCAATTTAGAGAAGACTTGCATTCTTGGACTATTTTGGAAGCGGTTAAAGGGTTGAGTAGCTGTGCCTTACGCACAGCTTGGCTGTCTCTACAGACACAAATACTTCCCCCTTCCACCTGTTCTTCACAAAATAGTTCGTTTCCATTAGGATCGCATAGGTTTCCCCTTGGAAGACCAACGCAAATTTACCTAAGGAGGTGTGCAGTCTAATCTTGACGCTCTCCACGAAAGCGCCTGCGCCAGATCCTTCATTGGTCTTGGAGCCATCCGTGAAGATTCTACTACATTCTTTTCCTGGCTCATATTCTGGCCAGAGCCAGTCCTGAGTGCAGGTCGACTTTGTATGTGCGTCGCAGCTGGATTGCTGGTGTCCTTGCGTCAGAAGACATAGCCGACTCATGGCTGGTCAAAAGAAATGCGATGCGCAAGTTCATCGAAACTCCAGTGCGAGTTGTACCAAAGACCACTTCTTTTTAAACGGAAGATGAACTTGAGAGTGCACCCCATGATGTGGATATCAAGGTGGGAGGATTCAGAAGTGCACCAAGGGAAGAGCCAGGCGTGCTAGGGAAGGCCCCTATGCTGCCGAGACAAACCGTTCTTTGAAGCTTAGTGAAAGCAGAAGTTTACGCGAAAGCTTTTTGCACCAAACGACCGATGTATATGATAGAAGAGGTCTTATCATAGCCGTGTAGATCCAAAGGAATCTGTTGGTGATAGACCCCAGGATTTGCCGAAAATTCATTTACATTGCCAGAAAACTGACAGCGCCGTGGTGGTTTTCGATTCAATGTGCTTTTTTCCATTGGAAAAGCGGATGGTGACACCTTTTAGTACCAGTTGAGTCAGAGTAGTCAAGTTTCTCCTCCTCGTGATCGTCTTTTAATATGGTTACCTGAAAGCCCATTTCTAGTATACCAGTTGTCGATCTGTGATCTATGATAATGGAAGATTTGGATAGAAACCAGGGTGGATAAGTTGATTGGAGCTTTTGACTTCTTATTGGAGTATCGAATTCTTTGGAGAAGGTAATTGCATTGTAGATTGCTGAGGGGAGTTTAGGTGTACTTTTAGGAGAGATAGATTTCCTAAAAGCCTGGACGATTTTAGAGTTTAGAGATGCTATAGTCTATCCACAATTAAAGCCGTTCTCAAAATTAAGTGCAAAAACAGGATAATAACCCACATACGGGGTAAACTAAGGGTTTTAGAAATTCAAGATTTTTTGGATCCCTAGTCACAGTGGTATTGAGGTGAACGAAGTAGTAGATAAGGCTGCTAAAATTGCTGTCAGAAAACCTCTCCTTACTTTCTTCATTGACAACAGATGACATCGAAAGGAAAATAAAAACAATATGGTTAGAAAAAAGAAGAGGACAATGGAACAATTACATCCATCACTACTCCTCAATCAACCCTAAAGGAGAAAGTGCCATCTACCCAAAACAACCGACAAAAAACATGACCGAATGCTTCACACGCCTCCCACAAGATCACAAAAAACTTTCTCTCAAAAAAAAATTTCAAAATAAAAGTCTCAATGAAATACTTCCATATCCCTCAGAAATTAACGTAAAAGGAGTTTATAAATTAATCACTATTGTTAACCCAGATAATAGCATATAATAGCCTTTGTTAATTTAAACCGGCAGAAAGCCCTGGTAAATAGTACCGTAGTTTTAAGACATTAATTTGTAATTTATTAAATTATTATTATTATTATTTATTAAAGTGAAGTTTGTGAGAAATTTCCAGTACATATATTCAAAATAACAAAATAAAAAAAATAGCAACAGTTAATAAATCATACAATAAACATATTTTTGTAAGTGATAGTGGTGAAACAAAAAACAGAACTAGTTTTAAATGTATACAAAAATAAAAAAGTAAATGGTAATGGTTCCGGATTTTACTGGGCAACCACAATGTTTAGACTTATTTATCAAGCATATTGATTACATATCCTTATATACTACATATTTAAATGAAAATTTGAAAAATATAATATAAATAAGAATAAGTCAACAAATTAAAGATTTATTGTATTAATAAATAATAATAATCCGATACATTGGGAAAAAATAGAACTAGTTTTAAATGTATACAAAAATAAAAAAGTAAATGGTAATGGTTCCGGATTTTACTGGACAACCACAATGTTTAGACTTATTTATCAAGCATATTGATTACATATATTTATTTACTACATATTTAAATGAAAATATGAAAAATATAATATAAATAAGAATAAGTCAACAAATTTAAGATTTATTATATTAATAAATAATAATAATCCGATACATTGGGAAGATATCCAGTCAGTGCTAAAATTAAATTATACAAAATATTGTTAACCAAATAAAAATGTTCAGTTTTAATAAATCTATTGAGCAATTATATCAAAACGTTATAAGTCTTTTAACAAAACTAAATATTAAAACTAGCTTTAGTGCTGATACACCTCTTTGGTATGATAGTAGTCAAAATGAGAAAATGACACTAGAATTGTTTATAAATAAAATGACAAGCAATCCAAAACTAATTCTTAGTGCTTACGGGAGCTAAGTCCATATTAATTGATACAGATAACTTTTATACTGAATTTAGAAGGAGCTATAATAACCAAAAAAATAACCAATACACGTAAAGTAGTCATTTTGGCTGAAAAAACTTTACTAATATTAACTTGATAGATATTGAATACAGGAACAGTCAGAGAAATACTGGAAATATGTCATGTGTTAAAAAACTCTTAACAGGCAGTTAAAACACAAAGCGTGAGATTTGTCATGTGATGTCAAGAATTTTCGTCGTTGGTTTTTCCACATTCAAAAACATTTTGCCCAATGCGTGTTTTCTATGCTCGTTATATGACAGATATATATATGTATGAAGAAGTAAAAGTGTGGAAAGTGCAAGTATATTTCATCATCCCTCCCGAAAACGTTCCTTTTTATTATAAAGGGTGATTTTTTGAAAGCTATAGGAAAGTTTTTTTAAAAAAAAAACATAAAATTCAGAAAAATGCATGAAATCTTTATTTGAATCGATAGTACGGTCCATATAATTTAATATTTGAAGATTATTTCATGCAAATGTTGACCTTGACTGCGCCTCAAATGGTCCATCCGCTTAGTCCAATTTTGGCATACTCTTTCCAACATTTCGGCCGGTATCTTTATCTTGCTTCAATGTTGTCTTCCAATGCGTCGATTGAAGCGGGCTTGTCTGGATAGACATGAGCTTTAACATAGCCCCACAAAAATAGTCTAAAGGCGTTAAGTCGCACGATCTAGGCGGCCAATTGACCGGTACCGAACGTGAAATAAAATGTTCACCGAACTCGCCCCTCAATAAGTCCATTGTTCTTTTTTTTTTTTTTTTCTTCGTTTTTGTTTTATTTTATAATTCATTTTTCTTACATGCTAGACAAAAATAACTAAGACTAGCTTAACTAACTTAACAATCATTCTTACATCTAACCTACTGACCCTATACGGGTACTCTAAGCTATTCTGAACTAAATTTAATTGTGCCTTTCGGCTTAGACTATGGTTTTTTTTTCTATTTTATCTGAATGGACTTTCTGATTAGTTTGGCCAAGAAAACTGGTAAAAAACTTGGCATTATTTATCTATCTTAACCTATCTTAAACTTACATAACCTAATATAAAAACTTATAAGCTGACTTAACTATGTCCGTAACAGTACGACACGTGCACCAGGGCTTACATGTTGTATATGCCTAACATATAAAATTTATACGCCGTGGTGCACCTTTTTTTTTATTTTATATTTTTTTTTTTCCTACGCTACCCTAAGATCTATGTAAGTTGGCCACTATGGTCAACTACCGCGTCATTTTGAAAATCCAGCGGCGGCGGGAGCTGGTTTTGGTGTAACCACCAGTAAAATTGCCGTTCTTTGGCAGACTCTCTCCTGTCTCGAGCAGAGATCGCTCTACTGAACCGGAGGAGATCCTCGTGAATGCGAGCGACATCCCGTTCGTATTGGAGTCGCCTGTCCACTGTTCGGCGTACGACATGGATGATGACAGGACATCCTTGTGGATCCTGTATTAGGCCAATTGTGTCGAGATAGAGGAACGCTTCAGGAGGAATAAAGCCGGTGAGGCGCACTCTCTCATGGTACATAACATTGGGGTAATAAGCCCCTAAGATCAGACTGTTGGAAGAAGTCATAGCTCGTGCAATATGCCTTCTGATCAGTTTAATAATAAAATTATCTATCCTGTTCAAGTTTGCCTCGTTGTACAGGACCTCGTTAGGATAGAACTTCTTGTACTCAGACTCGTGTGTACGATACAACCGGAGACAAGTGCGAAGACACTGTCTCTTGAACAACCTCATCTTTTCCATCTGGGAAGGACTCACATTGAAGCATAGTGGACAACCGTAGGCCATAACTGGCCGGGTGAGGGCCATGTAGAAGATTACCTTTACTCTGGTGTCAAGTTGGCTACTGTAAAACAACCCCCTTGCCACAGCAAGGGCCTTTTTAGCTTTCGCCAGAGCAATATCTATATGTTTGTCAAAATACAGATATTGGTCCAACCAAATTCGTAGATACCTTATTACACTTTTCACATCTAACGGCCGTCCCTGCGGGTCAACTATGCCGAACTTACGCCAGTTTGTGCGCGTATCCCATGCTGCCATGTACAGCGGGGTCCTGAAAAGGATAGTTTCACACTTCAGGAAGTTGATAATCAACTTCCAGTCGTCGCAAAATCGCTGAATTTGTTCGAAGTCACATTGCAACAAGTTATTTATTACTTCGACCTTCGGACCTGATCTGTACGCTACTAGATCGTCGGCAAACGCAATTAAGTGCGGCATGGAACCTATAAGATCTGCAGTGAATATTGAGAACAAGATCGGCGAACGAACAGCTCCCTGTTGCAGACCATTTTTGATGTCAAAGACCATGGTAGAAGTTACGTCGCCACTTTTCACGACGAACTTTCTGCCTATTATCATGTCATAGATCGTATATAGCAATGGTTTACTTATGCCGAGCCTGACCAGCTTGAGGAAGAGACCCTCTAACCAAACGGTGTCGAACGCTTTCTCCAAGTCAATCAGACATGCACCCGTGCATTGTTTTTTATCTTTGTTCCACTGAATGTCGGATACCAGTTTGGACGCGGCATGTATAGTTTCATGCCCCGCCCTGAATCCGAACTGGTTGTCCGGTATGATTTTATTATCCTCAACCCATTGTTTCAGAACTCGAATGACTATCTTTTCAAAAACCTTGCTTATGCAAGGAAGAAGACTGATCGACCGAAGATTTGTCGGGATAGATTTGTCTTTGTCCCGTTTAGGGATTGGTTGCACTACAGCTGTTTTCCAGTGTGCTTGGTAATAAGCATTACTCAGCGCATTATTGAACAGTGTTGTGTAAATCTGCACGGCTTCGGGGGGAGATAGCTAAGCACAATATTTGGTATACCATCGATTCCCGCCGACTTTTTCTTCTTCAGCGAGTTAAAGATACCCTGAAGATCTTCTTGAGAAATCAAGATGTGATTTCCATCATTGGCGACGGCATTATTTGCCATGTTATCGTCACTGAACCTGGTAAAACCAGGATTCTCAGATCGCCATTGACTTATCTCGTTTCGGAGCTCGAAGTGGTTTAGCGAGGCGCTATGCTCCAGGTCATGATTCGGCCTACGAACCGCGTTGACCGTATACACTCGCTGAAACACAGCACCAATTGCTTTCACCTTCTCCTGGGGATCTTCAACCACGAAGAAGTCGTTGTCTAGCACTGCTCCATCTGGATCGATGCCAACTGAAGTCAGTAGTTGTTGGTTATTTGTCGTCGTGGGAAGTCTAACGGCCTGAATGTCGTTTTGATCTTTCCTCCGAAATATTTTATTTACTTGTGGGAACATACCCGGGTTGTTAGAACGTACAGCCCGGATCTTATTGCCCCAGTGCAAGCTTATGGCCAAACTTTAATTGATACGTATTAACTGTTGGAGGTTCTTGATCTCCGATTTCAATGCCCTGCCTTCCGCGTTTTGTTTTGTAAACCGCCTGTGCAAGAGTTTGAGTCTTGACAGCAGTCTGCTTTTGTGCACGTGAAGTGCATCGATGGTAGCATTTCGATAAACATCGCTGTCATCGATTTGTACTACCTTCGGAATATTCTTGTCCATGGTAAGTTTAATTACGTCGTCCATTTGTATGAGGTACCTGTCAACCTCTCCGTTCGTCAGGTTTCTGTTTGTCGGAGGATTGATCCCACTCGAACGTAGTTCTGTGGATAACGTCCTGGAGAAGCGAAACCAGCGGGTCTTATTGTAATTATAAGGATTCCTCTGGACATACTCCTCCAGTTCTTCCACCTCGTTAGGGAACTGAATAGCCGCGAAGAGTCCGCAGTGATCACTCTTGTACTCAACCGCAGTTAAACAGTTCCGCGTGCGTCTCTCCACGTCTAGTATCGTCAGTCGTCTGTCGATCAGCAACAGATGCAGATAGGACTGTCTGTTGTACCGGTCGCCTTCCTGATGCCATTTGGGCGTAGGAGACGGCCGGATTAACAGTGGTAGCTGGAGCACGGGCCACTGGCCTTGCATCTACCGTTTGTGTCTTCCTTTTGGCCTCTATACTTTTCCTGATTTGTTGAACTTTAGGACATCCCCGATAGTTAGCAGGGTGCCCGTTGGTCTTGCACAGTACGCATGTGAGCATAGCCCTGTCCTCGACTTTTTCCGTCCCTAGGGGGCATTCCCCATGCATGTGGGTTCTTTCGCATTTGACGCAGCGAGACTCCATGTTGCAGTTCGCCGCGGCATGCCCAAACCTCTGACAGCGTGCACATTGGAGTATGTGCTTCGTCTTTGTTAATGTATCCCAATTAACAGAAATGGAGCCGAGGATCTCTTCGGGATCAGTAGTGGGATCCACGCCCTTAAGGAGCATGGTCTGCACTTTTTCCCCTTTTGGGGTGTATGAGAAAAACTCGGCCCCAGCCGCCGCTAGCTTTTCTTTTATGATGTGGTAGTCTGTCAGTGATAGGCAATGAACCGAGAGCCTTAAGGGCCCTTTATATTTTAAATAAAAGGAATTTTTTGTGGCCAACTTACACAATTTGTCCACCTCCTTTGTCTCCAGTCCGAAGACTTTGATCGCAGGGCATCTCTCTTGTTTGTCTGCTGCTGGTTGCTGTTGTTGTTGCTTCTGCTGTGGCTGCTTCTGTTGCTGTTGTTGTTGTTGGTGTTGTTGTTGTTGCTGCTGGTGTTGTTGCTGCTGCTGTTGTTGTTGCTGCTGCTGTTTAGTATGTTGCTGCGGATTCTGCTTCTGCTGCTGTTGTTGTTGTTGCTGCGGGTTCTGCTTCTGCTGATGTTGTTGCGCAGCCTCTTTGGCTTCTCTCCTTGCCTTTAGGTTTTGTTGGAGGGCCTGGATGTGAGCATCCAGCTCCTCTCTCTCCCTCTGGATCTTTGCCAGTTGCTCCCTGTCCTCCTCCTCTTCGTCATCCGATTCGGATGACATTAAGGCACTGTATGAGTTCCCTCTACCTCCGAAGGAAAATCTACTCTCGCCCTCGGCCGACTCATACAGAACGTCGTCGAGGGCTTTGCATTTCTGCGCTGCTTCTCCTTGTTGCGCGTCTGCTTGTGCTATTGTTGTTGCTGCACTTTCTGCTGCTGCTGCTGTTGTTGCTGTAGTTTCTGCTGCCGTTGTTGTTGTTTGTGCTAGTACTTGCGCAGCTGCACGATCACCTGATGCGACAGTGGATCGGCGTTTGGCAACAGTTGGCTGTTGCTGTAGTCTCCTTCTCCTCTTCTGTCGCATTTCAGGCTGGGTTTCGGCACCGAAAGTCCACGGTCTAATATACTTTTTTTTTTTTTTTTTTTTTTCCATATAATTTTATTTATTTTAATTCATGTGGACTTACTTGCTAGACAAAAGTACTTAAAACTAGCTTAATTAACTTAAGAATTTACAAATGTTCTTAATACTAACCTACTCACCCTATGCGGGTACTCTAAGCTAATCTAATCTACATTATAAATGTGCCTTTCGGCTTAATCTATGTTTTTTTTTTTAGTCTTTAAGACAATCTTTTAATAAAATTTTTTCATTTGCCAAGAAAATTTTCAAAAAAACTTGGCTAAACTAAACTTACTTAACTACTTAAACTACCTTATACTAACTTACCCTAACATAAAACTTAAGACTATCTTAACTATGTCCGTAACAGTACGGACACGTGCACCTTGGCGTATATTTTAAGTATATGCCTAACATACATATTTTATACGCCGTGGTGCACCTTTTTCTTTTCTTTTCTTACTAGTTTTTTAATTTTTTTCTGGATGGGATTTTTTGTTTTTTAATTTTTTGGATTTTTTTGGATTTATTTTTTTTTTTTTTATAACTACCTTAAACCTATGTAAGTTGGCCACCATGGTCAACTATCTGGTCATCTAGAAAAGCCAGCGGTGGCGGAGACTGGTTTTGGTGTAACCACCAGTAAAATAGCCGTTCTTTGGCAGACTCTTTCCTGTCACGAGCGGGGATCGCTCTACTGAACCGAAGAAGATCCTCGTGGGTGCGAGCGACATCCGGTTCGTATTGGAGTCGCCTGTCCACTGTTCGGCGTACGACATGGAAGATAACAGGGCATCCGTCTGTATCCTGTATTAGGCCAATCGTGTCTAAATAAAGGAATGCTTCGGGAGGAATAAAGCCGTTAAGGCGCACCCTTTCATGGTACATGATATTGGGGTAATAAGCCCCAAAGATCAGACTGTTGGAAGAAGTCATAGCCCGTGCAATATGCCTTCTGATCAGCTTAATAATAAAATTATCTATCCTGTTCAAGTTTGCCTCGTTGTACAGGACCTCGTTAGGATAGTACCTCTTGTACTCGGACTCAGGTGTACGATATAAACGGAGACAGCTCCTAAGACACTGTCTCTCGAACAACCTCATCTTTTCCATCTGGGAAGGACTCACGTTGAACCACAGGGGACAACCGTACGCCATAATTGGCCGGATAAGGGCCATGTAGCAGATTACCTTCACCCTGGTATCAAGTTGGCTGCTGTAAAACAACCTCCTTGCCGCAGCAAAAGCTTTTCTGGCTTTCGTCAGAGCAATATCTATATGTTTGTCAAAATACAGATATTGATCCAGCCAAATGCCAAGATATCTAACTACACTTTTCACAGCTAACGGCCGTCCTTGTGGGTCAACTATGCCGAACTTGCGCCAGTTTTGGCGCGTATCCCGTGGTGCCGTGTACAACGGGGTCCTGAAAAGGGTAGTTTCACACTTCAGGAAGTTGATAATCAACTTCCAGTCGTCGCAAAATCGCTGAATTTTTTCGAAGTCACGCTGCAACAAGATATTTATTATTTCGACCTTCGGACCTGATCTGTACGCTACTAGATCGTCGGCAAACGCAATTAAGTGCGGCATGGAACCTATAAGATCCGCAGTGAATATTGAGAACAAGATCGGCGAACCAACAGCCCCTTGTTGAAGACCAATTTTAATGTCAAAGACCGTGGTAGAAGTTACGCCGTTACTTTTCACGACGAACTTTCTACCTGTTATCATGGCATAGATCGTATATAGCAATGGTTTATTTATGCCGAGCCTGACCAGGTTGAGGAAGAGACCCTCCAACCAAACGGTGTCGAACGCCTTCTCCAAGTCAATCAGACAGGCACCCGTGCACTGATTTTTGCTTTTATTCCATTGAATGTCGGATACCAGCTTTGACGCGGCATGTATGGTATCATGCCCCGCCCTAAATCCGAACTGGTTGTCCGGTATGATCATTGTTTCAGAACTCCTATGACTATCTTTTCAAAAACCTTGGTTATGCAGGGAAGAAGACTTATCGACCGGAGATTTGTCGGGATGGATTTGTCTTTGTCCCGTTTAGGGATCGGTTGCACTACAGCTGTTTTCCAGTGCGCCGGGTAATGTGCATTACTCAGCGCGTTGTTGAACAATGTTGTGTAAATTTGGATCGCTTCGGGGGGAAGATGGCGAAGCACAATATTCGGTATTCCATCGATTCCCACTGACTTTTTCTTTTTCAGCGAGTTAAAGATACCCTGAAGATCTTCTTGGGAAATCAAGATGTGATTTCCATCGTAGGCGACGGCACTATGTGCCATATTATAGTCATTGAACCTGGTGAAACCTGGATTCTCGGCTCGCCATTGACTTATCTCGTTGCGCAGTTAGAAGTGGTTAAGCAAGGCTCTGTTCTCCAGATCGTGATTCGGCCTACTAACCTCGTTGACCGTATACACTCGCTGGAACACAGCACCAATAGCTTTAACCTTCTCCTGGGGATCTTCAACCTGGGAAGAAGTCATTGTCTAGCACAACCCCGTCTGGATCGATGCCAACTGAAGTCAGTAATTGTTCGTTGTGTGTCGTCCTGGGAAGTTTAACGACCTGAATGTCATTTTGATCTTTCCTCCGAAATATTTTATTTACTTGCGGGAACATACCCGGGTTGTTGGATCGTTCAGCCCGGATTTTAT
Source organism: Eristalis pertinax (assembly GCA_907269125.1). Taxonomy (NCBI): domain Eukaryota; kingdom Metazoa; phylum Arthropoda; class Insecta; order Diptera; family Syrphidae; genus Eristalis; species Eristalis pertinax. Next base: position 83,983,890 of record OU026145.1, on the reverse strand, counting down.
TGCCCCAGTGCAAGCTTATAGCCAAGCTGTAATTTATTCGAATTAACTGTTGGAGGTTCTTGATCTCAGACTTCAGTGCCCTGACTTCCGCGTTTTGTGGATCTGTAAACCGTCTGTGCAAGAGTTTGAGTCTTGACAACAGTCTACTTTTGTGCACGTGAAGTGCATCGATGGTAGCATTTCGATAAACATCGCTGTCATCGATTTGTACTACCTTCGGAATATTCTTTTCCATGGTAAGTTTAATTACGTCGTCCATTTGTATGAGGTACCTGTCAACCTCTTCGTTCGTCAGGTTTCTGTTTGTCGGAGGATTGATCCCACTCGAACGTAGTTCTGTGGATAAAGCCCTGGAGAAACGTGGCCAGCGGACCATATTGTAATTATAAGGGTGCCTTTGGACATATTCCTCCAGTTCTTCCACCTCGTTCGGGAGCTGAACAGCCGCGAAGAGCCCGCAGTGATCACTCTCGTGCTCAACCGCAGTTAAACAGTTCCGTGTGCGTCTTTCCACGTCCAGTATAGTCAGTCGTTTGTCTATCAGCATCAGATCCAGATAGGACCCGCTTCTGGGAAAGGATGACCTATCGGTTGCAAGCAAATCTAGCTTGAACTCACTATTGTGCTCTACCAACCAGTTATACAATCAGGTCCCCCTGGCGTTATGCACCACGTTGCCCCAATCCATATGCCTCGAGTTCAAATCCCCGGCTATGACATAGTAGTTCTCTTCCGAGCTCAGTCGAAGGCTAGTAAATAGAGTATCGAGCTCTGAAATGAAATGGGGATTGATACGTGCCTTGTCAAACGGATAGATCGCGATCACATATAACCGCTTACCACCCCGAAGGGGGATGCGTGCGATACACGGTTCTATCGCCTGGAATTTTCGCACTTCACCGCTATACACGATCTTATGACAAAGGCCTTTTTTGATTAAGAGAGCGACCCCACCAGCTAGGTAGGCTCGGTCTCTTCGAATGATATGATAGTTCTTGTACCTGAGGGTATGCGTCTGGTTTAGCCTAGTTTCGCTAACCATCAACACGTCAGGATTATGGATTTGCAACAAGTTACCGAAGTTTAGTTGACGTTCAGGCCTGATCAGTGAATTCACATTCACTGCTAGGATTTTAAGGTTACGGGCTGCCTGCGCAGCCATTAAACCGATGTTGCGTTTGGCTCTCCGAACAGCGTCGAGTAGATGAGGTCTACTCGCGCTGCTTGCTCAAGGAACTGCTTTTGAAGCTGAGCGATCTGCCCCTGGATGGAGAGCAGGACCGTCTTCAGATCCAGATCGGCTTCAGGTTGCCTGGCCACTGGGACCGGGGCCACCTTCGGCACTGTCTGTTGAACCGGTCGCCTACCCAATGCCATTTGGGCAGAGGAGACTGCCGGAGTAACAGTGGTAGCTGGAGCACGGGGCACTGGCCTCGCTTCTACCATTTTTCCTTTCCTTTTGGCCTCTATAATTTTTCTGATTTCTTGGACCTTAGGGCATCCCCGATAGTTGGCAGGGTGCCCGCTGGTCTTACAGAGTACACATTTTAGTTTGCTCCTATCCTCAACTTTCTCCGTCCCTAAGGGGCATTCCACTCGATTGTGGGTTTCTGCGCATTTGACGCAGCGAGACTGCATGTTGCAATTCGCCGCGGCATGCCCAAACCTCTGACAACCAGCACACTGGAGTGTGTGCTTTGTCTTGTTTAATGTATCGCATTTGACATCAATAGAGCCTAGACGATGTATTCGTTTTAGACTATCTAATTTGCTGTCTGGGGTGACCTGGACTAGGAAGAACGGAAGTTTCCTGTTCTCCCTTTTCGAAACCGCAGTGATGAAGGGCTTAACCCCAACGACCTGGACATCGCCGCTCTGCGCCTTGCGCAGCATAGCGAGGATCTCCTCCGGATCAGTGTCAGGATCCACGTCCTTAAGGAGCATGGTCTGCACTTTTTCCCCTTTTGGGGTGTAAGAAAAAAACACGGCCTCCGACACCGCTAGCCTGTCTTTAACTACATAATAGTCTGCCATTGATAAGCAATGGACAGATACTCTCAATGGACCCTTATACTTAATGTAATATGACTCTTTGGTGACCAACTTACATAAGGTGTCGACGTAATTCGTCTCCAGTCCGAAGACGTTGATTGGAGGGCATCTCTCCTTTTTGGCTGGCTGCTGCTGTTGTTGCTTCCGCTGTTGTTGTTGTTGCTTCTTCTGCTGCTGCTGTTTCTGTTGTTGTTGTTGTTGTTGCTGCTGTTTTGGCTGATGTAGTTGTTGTTGCTGCTGCTGTTGCTTCTTGGCAGCTGTTGATCGTTGTCCCTTTGGCAACTGATGGGACTGTTCTTGTTGTTGCTGCCCTTTTGGCTGCTGTTTTTGTTGTGCAGCCTCTTTGGCCGCTCTCCTGGCCCTTAACTTGATTTGGAGGGCTTGAATGTGGGCATCCAGCTCCTCCCTCTCCCTCTGGCTCTTTTTTAGCTGCTCCCGGTCATCTTCCTCTTCGTCCTCGGATTCGGACGACGTTAGAGCAATGAAGGGGTTCTCTCTACCGCTGTAGGAGAATCTTCCCTCGCCTTCTGTCGACTCGTATTCCACGTCGTCGACCAATGTTTGCTGCATTCTGGATGCTGCTGCTGTAGTTGTGGCTACAGTTGTTGTTGTTGTTGCTGCTGCTGTTGTATTTGCGGCTATTGCCGCAATTTTCGCGTCGCCTGATCCAAGGCTGGAACGGCGATTCACCAGGTTTGGCTGTGGCTGAAGCTTCTTCCTCCTTTTCTTCCTCGCCTCATCATGTGTTGACTGGTGGTCTGATGTCCCAGCCACCGGTACAACATCACCCGATTTTCGGAGCTCGGGTCGCTCAGCTGGCTCCATTGCACTGACTCACACTTTAGTGTCTTTATTTGTTTAATTAAAAAAAAAAGGATTGCAATTTTTCTTCGGGATTCGAACCCGGCACCACGAAGTCACCGGCGATCACTCTACCGTGAAGCTACCGATTGTTATTTTATTTCGGCGATATTTTCCGCACTTGATAATTTATTATTTCCGCACTAAGTCGAAACACGTCTGCACTGGGTGGATTTCTGTGAACGACTCTGTCGGTCTAATACACTGCCACCGGGCCACTGGCTCTTAAGCTTTTCTATACGATTTTGTGAACTTGGACTGTTTTCCGCACTTTTTCACACCAAAGCCGAAACACATGTGTACTCTCTGGAGTTCTGTGAACGACGCTAATGAATAAAACTATAATTGCATATGCGGACTGTGCTCAGTATATATTGTCGGGGTTAATACAGGCTGCCCTCAGGGTGGCGTCCTATCAACTCAGCTATGGTGCATGCTGGTTGGCTCTCTACTTGAAGCCCATAATAGCTCTAATGTCTACGCCCAGGCATATGTGGATGTTGTGGCTGCACTGTCTGTCGGATAGTGCCTAGCGGCTGTATGTTCAAAGCGCGGCTGTAGACGTGATCGAAGTCTGGTAATTTTTTAAAAGCTATAGGAAAGTTTTTCAAAAAATACACATAAAATTCAGAAAAATGCATGAAATCTTTATTTGAATCGAGAGTACGGTCCATATAATTTAATGTTTGAAGATTATTTCATGCAAGTGTTGACCTTGACTGCGCCTTAAATGGTCCATCCGCTTAGTCCAATTTTGGCATACTCTGTCCAACATTTCGGCCGGTATCTCACGAATAAATGCATCAATGTTGTCTTCCAATGCGTCAATTGAAGCGGGCTTGTCTGGATAGACATGAGCTTTAACATAGCCCCACAAAAAATAGTCTAAAGGCGTTTAATCCCACGTTCTAGGCGGCCAATTGACCGGTCCCGAATGTGAAATAAAATGTTCACCGAACTCGCCCCTCAATAAGTCCATTGTTGCGCGTGCTGTGTAGCAAGTGGCACCGTCTTGTTGAAACCACATTTCATGCAAGTCAAGTCAAGTTAAGTTGGATATCATCTCACGGTAGCGCTCACCATTCACAGTTACGTTACGATTCGCATCGTCTTTGAAGAAGTAGGGTCCAATGATGCCACCAGCCCATAAACCGCACCAAACTATGACTTTTTCTGGATGCATTGGTAGCTCTTGCAATGCTACTGGCTGATATTCACTCCAAAATCAACAATTCTGCTTATTTACGTACCCATTGAGCCAAAAATGAGCTTCGTCGCTAATAAAATTCAATAATTTGCAAGCGGTTGGTAAGACGATTCATGGTTAAATTATAACCAAACTGAAGATGTTTGACAGTGAAACAAAACACGAAACGTGCGTCAGCTGTTTAAACCAGTGTTGCCAAAAAGATAATACCTAAAAAATCACTCTTTATTAACAAAATATAACCTTTTAAATAAGGCGGACTCCAACTGCCGGCCCTGATCCGTGGTAAGACGTGCGGGACAGCCGAATCTGGAAACCCAGTGTTGGAAAAATGCCTCGGCGACTGTGGTTGCTTGCATGTCTTCGATTGGAATGGCTATCTATGCATGTCGGTAGGTAACTGCGACCTGAGCATGGTGGTAACGGACCGACAAGGTCGATGTGGACGTGCTCAAATATCTCTGCAGCAGGAAACGTTCCATGTGGTGGTGATGTATGAATTTTGCTGCGCTGGCAGGAAGAACAGTTACGAACCCACTTGGCGATGTCCGAGTTCATACTTGGCCAGAAGAAACGTATTGCAATTGATTTTCTTGAAGCTCGTATTTCTGGGTGACTGCAGTTATGCACTAACTCGAAAGCTGCTCGTCGATATGAAAGTGGTAGTGTATGAGCTAGCGCGACCGGATGATGTTTCGCAGACCACTGCGGTGCTTGAGCCTGGAAGAAAAACGTGGGTGAAAGTGAGTTTGTCGTTACCTGTTTTGATTGGGCATAGCTGTGTGTCATTGATCTGCTCCCTTGCGATGGCGTATAGTCCAGTGTTGTAGAACTATCGATGGCTGATATGCATGACAGGGCATCTGCGTTGTCCTCGCCTTTGATGTGTCGAAGATCTGTCGAAAACTGTGCTATGAATTCCATGCGTCCTTGACGTCGGGGTGTTTCAGCCGGTGATGGTGCATTTCCCAAGGCGAAGGTCAACGGCTTGTGAACGGTAAATATGGCGAATTCTCTTAATCGCCAATAGCTCTCCATCGCTGTACCGCTACTGCCCTGGCGTCAATGATCTTGAAAAGTACCCAAGCGGTTCTTTCCTTCAACAGCTTGGAGAAGCACAGACCTGCTGTGTGTGATACGTCACACATCAGCCGAAGTTCTGCATCAGGTAGCGGGTGGGCCAGTGACGCGGCTTCCGTTAGGGCAGCACGACAACGTTGGTAGCCGGCTTATGCTGTTGTTGACCAGGTGAGAGGCAAGCGGTCTTTCTTCGTGGCGCCCTGCAGCATTTGAGAGAGCGGAGCTTGGTCTGCTGCTGCGTGTGGTAGAAATTGATGGCTCCCAAGAAACGACGTAATTCCGCTACAGTTGTAGGTTGCGGAAACTCTACGATTACCTTAATGGTATCCTATGGAAGCCGTATACCTCCACTGTTGATGTGATATCCAAGAAACACTAGTTCCTTCATACCGAACTCGCACTTTTCAAGGTTAACGGTGATGCCGTTTGCCTGCAACCGGTTGAAAACCTCTTCAAGGTGCTTATAATGCTCTTCCGGAGACGAGGATGCGATGAGCATATCATCGATGTATGTGAATATGCAGTGTAAGTCGCAAACACCGAATCCAGAAACCGTTGTTGAGTTTGGGTAGCGTTCCGCAAGCCAAACGTCATCCGGGTGAACTCGAATAACCCCAAGGGCGTTATAATTGCCGTTTTGGGGATGTCCTCCGGCACCATATGAATTTGGAGCCAGGTCTAATCTGGTGAAGATTATCCCCTGGGTAGCGAGTAGCGACCGGGCAGAGTGACGGAGTTATTGCGGCGGTAATCCCCACATGGCCGAATGTCTCCGTTTTTTTTACCACAATATGAAGTGGACTTGCCCATGGACTTCGGGATGGATGGCAAATTCCGTTGGAACTCCATCTTTGTGGTAATCTGGTCTATGAGCCGTCATCCGTGGATGTCCAATAGCAGACGGAATTGCTGGAGGAAATCGGCTCCCAGCATAGAATGTGGCACAGCAGCACGAATGAACTTCCATCTTAAGATGCGGCGCAATCCCAGGTCCAGCTGCATCGTGACTGCTCCGTATGTATTGATTTTAGTGCGGTTGACTTCGTAAGATACATATGGTGTTTGATGTAGCTTGTCATTTGAATTGATAGCTACGACGGCACCACTGTATATTAAATCGGATGGCCAGTAATTTTATCTTTTATGAAGAGGCGACAAGACTTACCAACAACTGCAGACGCCCCCACAGGCGTTGCTGGGTGGCGTTTCCCTGCAAAAACTTGCAGGGGCTCGAGCACTTACAGGCCTGGGAGCCATAGCGGCGATGGAACCAACAGCATTCATTGTTTCCCGTTCGATCCCTGCGATCTCGACTCGTTGGGCGTGAGCGACTGGTTGATGTGCTTCGTGATGCTGGTTGATGTGCTTCATGTGTGTGTGTTCCTTCCAACACAGCTAGTCCCCGTTGGATGTCTAACAGGATGTCGTTGGTGTTGGGTACTGATAGAGATCTTTGATATGACTGGTGCATTGGCACCAGTGAAACCGTTGGTTGAAAGTGACCTATAACCTTGTCGGCGATCCTTGCGAGGTCGTTCAGCTCGTCTGTGACAGCAGATAACACGGCACGTACATGTAGTGGTAGCTTTGACAACCAGAGGACTTGAAGCACTGCGTCGGGTGTGCCCGAAGTACGCCCAAATCAATGCCTTCCACCAATCGCTGAAGTCGAAGCTCCTGGCTCTCTTCGTACACTTGTGTAAGGCGTGTTCTTAAGGCAGCGACATTTTTCCGTACCTGGAGGGGATAGTAAGATACCAGACACTTGCTCCAGATCTTAGCGCTCCAGATTGGCGATGACGTACTGAAATTTCATTTCGTCAGACCGTTTGGACGGTGAGAGTATAGTATACTATATATATATATATATTTGCGCGAACCAAAGCGACGGGCGATCGTGCCAGAGCTGTGGTAAACACGCTGTTAATGAATTATTCTTACGAACGTGGGGTCACCAATGTTTCGTACGCGTAACCACGTAAACTCTATTAATCTTGTATTTACTAAAATCGAGTGAACAAAATATATATAAATTTATAATACTGTCCGAAAATTAGAAAGCTGCTGATGGTATCCGAATTGGTCCATGGCTCGATCGAAGCGCGAAATAAATGGCACGTGAATTCAACTGACACTGACTTTGACATAAGTCAGGAGTGTGTTGAATTTCCGCAGCTCCACGGATATGTTCGTGAATGGGGTTTGTTGTGGGTCACCACAGATGCTTATCCCCTCCCGTACATAACATCGACGTTAGATAAGCTCAGGGATGCAAAGTTCCTATCATCCCTGCATATATAATCCGCTTATTGGCAGATACCGATGGTGGAGAAATCGCGACAGAGCACGCCCTCTTCTAGTTCCAGCGAATGCCTTTTGTGTTGCACAATGCACCTGCAACGAGCCAACGATTCATCGACAGGGTACTAGGTCCCGACCAAGAACCACATGTGTTCGTATACCTCGATGATATCGTGGTTATAAGCAACTTCGAAAAATATCTTACGATATTGGCGGAGGTCTTCAAAAGACTAGGCGAAGCCGACTTGAAATTCAGCGAAGAAAAGTGTAACTTCTGCATGTCGTCGTTAAGGTATTTTGGATACGTGGTGGACCGTCAAGGTTTGCACGAAAAATGTTAGGGAAGTTAGGAGCTTTTTATGTACGGTATCGTGGTATAGAGATTTATACTCAATTTTTGCGACACTGGTCAAACTGCTGACCAATTTACTCAAAAAGAGCACCAAATTCTCTTGGAACGACGAGTGCGATGGAAGTTACTGAAGGGCACAAGAGTGCCTGGTAACTGTCCCGATCCTCACCTGCCCGAATTTTGAGCGGCCGTTTGTAGTACAAACTGACGCCTCGGACTATGGTGTAGGAGCAGTGCTCAGTCACACTTTTGAGGGCGGAGAGAAAGTAATTTGTAATTTGAGCAGGTCGTTAATTAGGTGTGAAAGGAACTATTCCACTACGGAGAAGGAGTGCTTGGCCGTACTTTGGGCGATAGGGAAGTTGCGACCATATATCGAAGGTGTGCCATTTACGGTATTCTCTGGTATGGTTGAGTAATCTGAAGTACCCTTGTGGCAGGTTAGCTAAGTGGGCGGTGAAGCTGCAACAATTTGATTTTGAAATTGTTAACAGGAAGGGTCAGGGACACGTTGTTCCAGATTTGCTCTCCAGGGCCATAGAGGTGACGGAGCCAGGAGTTGAGAGAGAAGAGAATGGTAGGAAGTTGCAGTAGGAGACAGGGACAAAAAATTAAAAGAATGTCACGACAATCGTTTGGCAGGGCATATGGGAGTGAGTAAAACTGTTGTTAGAGTAGGATCCCGTATTACTATTTCCCATATTACCCGGTATGTTAGGAGCTGTAGGGTATGTCAGGCAGTGAAACCAGTGAACACCAAACCGGCTGGTTGGATGGTTCAGATGAAAAGGGTGGCAGATGATCAGCGTAGGTCTGGTAGGACCGCTCCCGAGGTCCTCCAGTGGACAGTCCTATAAACTGACAGTAGCGGATTATTTCACCAAGTTTCCACTACTGTTTGCGTTAAGGAACGCGACGGCTAAGGCGGTTATTAAACAGCTCGACAACGGCTTGTTCTTCTAATTTGGAGTACCATCGGTTATAATATCCGACAACGGGCCACAGTTCCCAGGTTCGGAGCTGAAGAAATTGTGCCAGGGTTTGCCACCCGTATCAGATACACCGCGTATTACCACCCGCAAGCCAATTCAAATAATTAAAACAGCACTACGCGAGTGTCCGAGAACCACCGGAAGTGGGATACACATTTGGCTAAGGTCGCTAGTTGTATCCGCACAGCACAACATAATGTATTTTACTTACCTGCTAGACAAAAATACTTAAAACTAGCTTAACTATCTTAACAAATATTCTTACATCTAACCTACTGACCCTATACGGGTACTCTAAGCTATTCTGATATAAATTTAAGTATGTCTTTCGGCTTAGTCTATGTTTTTCCTTTCAGTCTGTTTTTGTTTTTTGTTTAGCCAAAAAAACTGGTAAAAAACTTGGCTTAATTTATCTATCTTAACCTATCTTAAACTAGCTTAACCGAACATTAAAACTTTAAAAAACTAACTTAAATACGGACACGTGCACCAGGGCGTATATGTTATGTACATGCCTAACATATATAATTTACACGCCGTAGCGCCCCTTTTTTTGTTTTCTACATATATATATATATATTTTTTTTTCTTGAGTACTACCCTATAATCTATGTAAGTTGGCCACCATGGTCAACTATCGCGCCATCATCTTGAAACGCTTCAGGAGGAATAAAGCCGGTGAGGCGCACTCTCTCATGGTACATAACATTGGGGTAGTAAGCCCCAAAGATCAGACTGTTGGAAGAAGTCAAAGCTCGTGCAATATGCCTTCTGATCAGTTTAATAATAAAATTATCTATCATGTTCAAGTTTGCCTCGTTGTACAGGACGTCGTTTGGATAGAACTTCTTGTACTCAGACTCGGGTGTACGATACAACCGGAGACAAGTGCGAAGACACTGTCTCTTGAACAACCTCATCTTTTCCATCTGGGAAGGACTCACATTGAACCATAGTGGACAACCGTAGGCCATAACTGGCTGGATGAGGGCCATGTAGCAGATTACCTTTACCTGGTGTCAAGTTGGCTACTGTAAAATAACCCCCTTGCCACAACAAGGGCCTTTTTAGCTTTCGCCAGAGCAATATCTATATGTTTGTCAAAATACAGATATTGGTCCAACCAAATTCCTAGATACCTTATTACACTTTTCACATCTAACGGCCGTCCCTGCGGGTCAACTATGCCGAACTTACGCCAGTTTGTGCGCGTATCCCATGCTGCCATGTACAGCGGGGTCCTGAAAAGGATAGTTTCACACTTCAGGAAGTTGATAATCAACTTCCAGTCGTCGTAAAATCGCTGAATTTGTTCGAAGTCACATTGCAACAAGTTATTTATTACTTCGACCTTCGGACCTGATCTGTACGCTACTAGATCGTCGGCAAACGCAATTAAGTGCGGCATGGAACCTATAAGATCTGCAGTGAATATTGAGAACAAGATCGGCGAACGAACAGCTCCCTGTTGGAGACCATTTTTGATGTCAAAGACCATGGTAGAAGTTACGTCGCCACTTTTCACGACGAACTTTCTGCCTATTATCATGTCATAGATCGTGTATAGCAATGGTTTACTTATGCCGAGCCTGACCAGCTTGAGGAAGAGACCCTCTAACCAAACGGTGTCGAACGCTTTCTCCAAGTCAATCATACAGGCACCCGTGCATTGTTTTTTGTCTTTGTTCCATTGAATGTCGGATACCAGTTTAGACGCGGCATGTATGGTTTCATGCCCCGCCCTGGATCCTAACTGGTTGTCCGGTATGATTTTATTATCCTCAACCCATTGTTTCAGAACTCGAATGACTATCTTTTCAAAAACCTTGCACAATATTTGGTATACCATCGATTCCCGCCGACTTTTTCTTCTTCAGCGAGTTAAAGATACCCTGAAGATCTTCTTGAGAAATCAAGATGTGATTTCCATCATTGGCGACGGCATTATTTGCCATGTTATCGTCACTGAACCTGGTAAAACCAGGATTCTCAGATCGCCATTGACTTATCTCGTTTCGGAGCTCGAAGTGGTTTAGCGAGGCGCTATGCTCCAGGTCATGATTCGGCCTACGAACCGCGTTGACCGTATACACTCGCTGAAACACAGCACCAATTGCTTTCACCTTCTCCTGGGGATCTTCAACCACGAAGAAGTCGTTGTCTAGCACTGCTCCATCTGGATCGATGCCAACTGAAGTCAGTAGTTGTTGGTTATTTGTCGTCCTGGGAAGTCTAACGGATTGAATGTCGTTTTAATTTTTTTTCCGAAATATTTTATTTACTTGTGGGAACATACCCGGGTTGTTAGAACGTACAGCCCGGATCTTATTGCCCCAGTGCAAGCTTATAGCCAAGCTATGGTTCATACGTATTAAGTGTTGGAGGTTCTTGATCTCCGAATTCAATTCCCTGACTTCCGCGTTTTGTGGATCTGTAAACCGCCTGTGCAAGAGTTTGAGTCTTGACAGCAGCCTACTTTTGTGCACGTGAAGTGCGTCGATGGTAGCATTTCGATAAACATCGCTGTCATCGATTTGTACTACCTTCGGAATATTCTTGTCCATGGTACGTTTAATTACGTCGTCCATTTGGATGAGGTACCTGTCAACCTCTTCGTTCGTTAGGTTTCTGTTTGATGGAGGATTGATCCCACTCGAACGCAGTTCTGTGGATAACGTCCTGGAGAAGCGAGGCCAGCGGGCCTTACTGTAATTATAAGGATTCCTCTGGAAATATTCCTCCAGTTCTTCCACCTCGTTCGGGAGCTGAATAGCCGCGAAGAGTCCGCAGTGATCACTCTCGTACTCAACCGCAGTTAAACAGTTCCGCGTGCGCCTTTCCACGTCTAGTATCGTCAGTCGTCTGTCGATCAGCATCAGATCCAGATAGAATCCGGTTCTGGTGTACGATGGCCTATCAGTTGCAAGCAAATCTAGGTTGAACTTAATATGTGCTCTGCATACCAGTTATACAGTGGGGTCCCCCTGTCGTTATGCACTCTATTGCCCCATTCTCTACGCCTGGAGTTCAAATCCCCAGCAATGATATAATAGTTTTCCTCCGAGCTCAGTCGAAGGCTAGTGAAAAGAGTATCGAGTTCTGAGATGAAGTTGGGATTCAGTGCAGGATTGTCAGCTGCGTAGATCGCGATCACATATAATCGCTTTCCCCCCTGGAGAGGAATGCGTGCAATACACGTTTCTAGCACTTGAAATCTTCGCACTTCACTGCTATACATGACCTTATGACAGAGGCCTTTTTTGATTAAGAGAGCGACGCCGCCCCCTCGCAAGTATTGGTGATGGTCTCTTCGAACTACGTGGTAATTCTTGTACCAGAGTTTAGTTGCGCTGGCCATCAGCACGTCTGGATTGTGAGTTTGCATAAGGTTGCCGAGCGTTAATTTGCGTTCTGTCCTAATCAGCGAATTCACATTCACTGCTAGGATCTTAAGATTACTAGCTGCGTGCGCAGCCATTATACCGATTGACACGGCAAACACCGCCAAGTAGAATTTGCTCTTGGAACTGTTTCTCGAGCTGAGCGATCTGCTCCTGAATAGAGAGCAGTACCGGCATCATATCCAGCTTTGCTTCAGGTTGCCTGGCCACAGGGACCGGGTCACCTTCGGCACTGTCTGTTGTACCGGTCGCCTTCCTGATGCCATTTTGGGAGTAGGAGACCGGCGTAACAGTGGTAGCTGGAGCACGGGGCACTGGCCTCGCTTCTACCATTCTGACTTGGTTCTTTGCCTCTATACTCTTTCTGATCTCCTGGACTTTAGGACATCCCCGATAATTAGCAGGGTGCCCATTGGTCTTACAGAGTACGCAGGTGAGCATAGACCTGTCCTCGACTTTTTCCTTCCCTAAACGGCATTCCCCTGGATTGTGGGTTTCTGCGCATTAGACACAGCGAGACTCGATGTTGCAGTTCGCCGCGGCATGCCCAAACCTCTGACACCGAGCACATTGGAGCATGTGCTTCGATTTTTTTAGTGTTTCCCAATTAACAGAAATGGAGCCTAAATGAGTCACTCGCTTTAGGCTCTCTATTCTAATGTCTGGGGTGACCTGAACAAGGAAGAACTGCTGCTTTGTTGTTGTTGCTGCTGTGGCTGCTTCTGCTGCTTCTTCTTCTGCTGCTGTTGTTGCTGCTGCTGCGGCTTCTTCTTCTTCAGTTGCTGTTGTTGTTATTGCTTTTGTTCTTGTTCTTGTTGTTGCTGCCGCTGTTGTCTTTGCTGCTGTTGTTGTTGCGCAGCTTCCTTGGCCGCTCTGCTGGCCTGTAATTTATTTTGTAGGGCCTGTATGTCGGAATCCAGCTCCTCCCTCTTCCTCTGGATCTTACTCAATTGCTCCAGATTCTCCTCCTCCTCGTCATCCGAATCGGATGACATTAGGGCACTGTAGGAGTTCGCCTCGATTATGTCAATAGCTGCTGACGTTGAGGCTGTTGCTGATGCTGCTGCAGTTGTTGTTGTGTTGTTGTTGCTGTAGGTTTTTCCGCAACATTCATATCGCTTGAGGCGCTTCACCTGGTTCGACTGCGGTTGCAGTTTCTTCCTCCTCTTTCTCCTTTCCTCCTGTGGATTTGACTGGTGGCCTGATACACTAGCTCGGTGGCCAGATGTTTCAGGTTCAGCATTCTCACCCGTGTTTGAGAGCGCGGGCCGCTCTGCTGATTCCATCACGCCACTTGCACTATTTTGCTTAGTATTTTTGTGACATTATTAATTATAAATAAAAAAAATAAGTCACTGCTTTTTTTGGGATTCGAACCCAGCACTGCGTCGTCACGGTAGTTAAGTTTGAATTTATTGAAAAACGAGTAGTTCAAATTACCATGAAGATATTTTGAACCCACTTGGTTGTTTCGGCTCTTTATTCAAGGTTGGAAGGTCAATGTTCGTAACTATTCCACCCTTTAAATCAGAAGTCTCCGGCTTCGAATTATTTACAATTGTTATGGAATCTGATTTCGTTTTAAAAAATATGAATACAGCAACACCAATTATACTTAAAATTTAAAATAGGCCTATACTTATATTCGAAGCATACATTACTTTCTTATGATATTTTAATTCCTTGATTTTCTCCAAGTTTTTTACATATTTCGTAATAATTTTATTAAAATCAATAGGTCTTACAAACATTTCGTTATTTTTATCAGATGGATAAAAATATCTGTTCGGAATTATTATTTCTTTATTAGTAAATTTACTTTGTTTAATTTTTAATGTACAATTATTGTAATTAATTAAATAAATTCCAATTAATGTTTTCGTTGGTTGATAACAATTTTGATAGATAATTTTAAACATATTTTTAAGTAACAAAGTTTGTCCGTCAATTTCTTCTATACTTGTCACATTATTAAATACTAAATGACATGAATTAGTAAAAATACAGTTTTTACTCTTCTTAAGATTCTTAAAAAGTGAATTTTCCTCGTATTTGTATACATTATCATTAATTTATATTATTAATTCATCTTCCTCATCAATCATAAAATACTTTGAATTAGGAATTGGCTTTATAATTTTGAGTTCAGTTGAAATATAATTTACAGGTATTTTAATGGCTATTACAATAAATTCTTTTTTATATTCCATAACTCTTATGAGCTCTTATGTGTATGAAAATTTATATTATAAGTTCCAAATTCATCTAAAGTAAGCATACTTGGATGAATAATATTATTCTTAGCAGCCATTATATTATCCAGTATTTGATTTACTTTGTTTTCCAAATACCTTAGCATAGTTGACTGTTCTAAAACTAAAATGTTATAGTTAAATTGACGAATAAATTCATTGGTTGTGTTAAATGACTCAAGTATTTTAGTTCTATCGTATTCTATTATAAGCTTAAGATCAGATAAAGATTTATTATAATGTTCATTAATTTTTATTTGTTTATTAAGATTATTAATAGATGCATGATTATTTTCATCAGTTATTTTCAGATGTTCCAGAATATCTACGCGATCTGTATCGTCCATTGTGCCAACAAGCCAATTTTGGACTCTACCAACAACATTAATCCATCCTCTCTTTTGTCTGTTTGATCTACTTATGGTTCTATCTAAATTTTACTTCAGGGTAAAAAGCTTCTCTATCTTTTATATTCAAATGGTTTATAATAGTTTCTAAGTTGTTTAAGATTTGCATAATCTCACTAGGGTTTACAATATGTAAAATGGTATCAGTATCATTAACTATATCTACCTCCTTCATCCTGATTTTGGCATAACCGTTTTCTTCAGCAATTGGATGAACCTGTAATAACCCTTGTACTGAGGTTATCATCATCATTAGGATTATTGTCACCTGCAAATTTAGGTTTTCTTTTAGTATTTACCAAATGTACATTTTTTAATGGAAATTTTCTATAATATGGTTGGTCCTTATGACTTACTCTTTTATAGTTTTTTATATAACCTTCAGCTCTATTTTCTATATAATTTTCCCTACTTTTATGAATTTTTGTAATATTTTTAATTTTTATACTATTTTCTGCATAGATACACTGTCAGTTATTCTGTTTGCCTGTCTCGGAGTCATTTCGATTGTGGAATGGAACCTGTCATTATAATTACCAATGATGCGGTGATAGCAAGAACTCTCAGTGGAGAATTTCTTGCCAAATGCACCTAAACCAAGAAAGTAAAACTGCTTTATAAGTGTAAGACTTAGTTGTAGTGGAAATACATTTTATTTGAAGGGAGGTGTTTTTAATGGGTAAAAATCCTTTTCGCAATGTGGGAACGGTCCCCACATATTTTCAGCTACGCTCGAAAAGTTTCATTTATTCCACTGTGTAAGGATTCAATAGTATGATATAATGAAATTTGCTTATGGCATTCTTCTTCTGTTTTCATTTCTTGTGCCCTTTTTGTTGTCTTCATAAATTTTATCTTTCTGTCTTTTGAAAATAACTGTATAATCAATTGTTGAATTTTATTATAATCTTTATCTTCAACATACGAATAAATACCATTTTTCCTTGGTTTAACATACTTGAGAAGTAATTCTTTTAGTGCTTTTTTTTCATTTTGGGGATTCTACCATGAAGTACCTCTATTTCTTTACTTGGACTATAAGTTAAATTAAATTGAGTCTTGTATTTATTTATAATTTCTTCTTTTATGAAAATATGATCTTGAAGCTGTTCCTCCACTGAATGGATGGTATCAGATAGGTCCATATTGGATTCACTACTGTTTTCATCACGTATTTTAGGACTATTTTCTAGCCTACTTAGAAAATCAGCTACAGTATTTTCTTTTCCTTTAAGGTATTCAATATCGTAGTTGAACTCTTGTAATTTTAGAATCCATCTTTGATTGTTCATGTTTCTTTAGAGTCCTAGAGACATAACAGACTGGATGGCCATCTTGCGAAAGAACCGCTCCAATAGCATAATCACTAGCATCTGTTGTGACTGTAAACTGTTTCTCATAATTTGGAAATTTATTAATTATTATTTAGCTTTTCAAAGGCTTCAATAAACTGAGGATCTTTTGTATTAATTTTGAGGTCCTTTTTCAAATATTTTATAAGTGGATATCTATTTTAGAATAGTCTTTTATGAATTTTCTGTAAAAATCCAGTCATTCCCATTTCTCTGTTTTTGGTAGCCCTTTTTTTCAACATCTTCAATCTTACTGGGATTAGGCGAAATGCCGTATTTGGTTAGAATATGACCTAAAAATGTTGTGTCTCTCTGCATAAAGCTGCATTTGTCAGCTTGTATTTTTAAGTTATGAGTAGATAGAATTTTCAAAAAATTTTCTAAAGACTTTAGGTGTTAGCTTAGAGCTGTAGACTAGTAATCATCCAGATATACGACACATATTACATTAATGCAATCCCTTAATATTTCATTACTAAAACGCTGAAATGTTGCGGCAGCATTTTTTAAGCCGAATGGCATACTTAAGAACTCATAAAGGCCATCCGGTGAGACAAACGCTGTTTTTTCTGTATCATTTTCTGCTACTAAAATTTGGTGGTAACCCTTTGCCAAATCAATTGCAGAAAAATACTGAGCTTTGCCTAACTTGTCCAATATGCTGTCCATATTGAGAAGTGGTTGTTTGTCATCAATCGTAATTTGGTTGAGTCTTCTGTAATCGACTACTATCCGGAATTTATTTACACCAGAATTATCTGACTTTTTAGGTATTACAATAATGGGAGAACTATAACTACTTTTGCTCTTTCTTATTATACCTTGATTTTCCATGTCTCTCATTTGTTTTCTTACTTCAGCCTCATGCTGAGGTGGATACCTATATAGTTTAGAATTAATTTGTTCGTTGGTTGTTGTTTTGATTTCATGGACTATACTTGTTGTGTTCGTAAGTTTATCACCCTCTTTGTAAAACAAATTTTTATTTTTATTCATTAACTTAGTAACACCTAGCTTTTCTTCTTTATCCCAATGATCTAATTTAATATTCTCAAATTGACTTTCATCTAACATATTTAAGTCATCAATTTTCTTATTCAAAAAATAGAATTCGTTCATTATTATTCAAAACAATTACTTTATTATGTATATCCAAACGTTTCACATTTTTATAAATCCAATCCATTCCTAATAGAAATCCATAGGGTTTTTCTAACTTCCTTTGAACCCATTTTATCCTAGCATTTACGTCCTGTTTGAATTCATCCGGACATTTTGTTTTAACATATTGATTCTTTTTAGTAACTTTACCATCTTTTGTACTTAGCTTCACCGCCTATATTTTCGCAAATCTGATTTGAAACTATTTTCGAATTTAGTAGACTAATCGTAGAACCAGTGTCTAGAGTTGTATAATGCTGTTGTTTGAATGTAAGATTTATATAAATTTTATTCTTTTCCGAGGCTAGTTTGTAAAAAAATGTGCTATCTACTTCATCTGTGCTTAAAGCATCTACTGACATATGGTTAGAGCTTTGTCTGGATTGCTGAGAATGATTATTTCTTAAATTTGTGCTATTTGGATTTCTACACTGTTTTGTTTGGTTTCTTAATTGACTAGAATTATAGTTTAGAATTAGTAATATTAGTGTTGTTAGTATTATTATAATTGGGATTGTGTTGATAATATGTTGGTTGAGTTTGACTCGAATTATTACTTGAATTTCTGTTAAAATGGTTCCCGTTACTGTTTCTTCTTTCGTTATTGCGTCGGTTGGCTTTGAGTATTATACCGACTTGAAAAATAATTACTCGAACTTTTAAGATGCTTTATGTTAAATTCGTCTTGCCCGATATATTTGTTTATAATTGACCGAATTTCAACCAGAGTAAATTTTTGATGTATTTCAGATAACAATGAACCGACTGTTACCTCTTTAATTTTCACACATCAACACACAACCTAAGCTGTTGACGATATCTGCCGATTTTTCACTATACACCGCACACTCAGAAATATCGTCAATCAGATTTCTACCCTTTTCACTTAAATCTAGCACTGAACTTACTTTTAATTTCTGGATTTCCTCTACTATCATACTCTGCGTTTTTGTTGACTGGTAGTGTAGTCTCAGTTGTCCCTTTGTTGCTTCCCAGTTGCTCGGTGGGTTGATAGAGATGAAATTCTTTGCTGCTCCAGTGATCCTTTCGTTGCAGATAACAGTAAAAACGTCAGCTGATTGATATTTATAAATTGGAACTTAGCGGCAACAACAACAATTTCAAAATACTTCCCAGGTTTCCTGTGTTTTTCTTTTGGATATAGTAAATGCTTTGTTTTTTTTTTGCCTTCGTCTCCGTGAAGGCTGACTGCGCCAGTTAAGTTTTTACTTTTGTAAATAAAACGACTGTCTTCACTGAGTGTCAATTCGCTAATCAATTTCATTTTCATTCTCATTCATTTCGAAGCTCTCAATTGAAAAAGTTAATATGCTGACTCAAAAGAGCAGCGGATACACATTCTTATGCTTACTCGAGCAGCGAAGTAAATATGCTGACTTGAAGAAGCAGCGGAATAAACAAATGTGAATTTTTTGAAAAACAAGTAGTTCAAATTACCATGAAGATATTTTGAACCCACTTGGTTGTTTCGACTCTTTATTCAAGGTTGGAAGGTCAATGTTCGTAACTCGGGCGATGACACTACCACTATGGCTATGGAGTTCTTATAAATTTCGCTTTATTCTGCGCACATGTACTAATCACTCTTCACTTTAGCCGAAACACGGCTGCTCTTGCTGGAGGTCTGTGAACGACTGTTTTGAACAACATAATGTATTTGGGGTTATCCCATTCTATGCAGATTTCGGGCGAGAGTTGGCGACGTCGGAAACGAGTTAAAGAAACGGGCAAAATAGTACGGGAGCGGCAGACGGCGGCCACGATGAAGACACCGTGAACGGATCAGGCGATTTACTCTCTGGTGAAAATAATCGTACTGGCGAGTACCAAGCGGAAATGGGCAGAAGATTCCAAGAGCTGAGGACTGATATAGGTAAGAAGTTTACTGTAGCAATACAGAAAACTACGAACCTGTACAATCTAGGGCGAAGGGATGTCCAGTACCTACCAAACGAGTTGGTATGGCGAAGTAACATGATGCTGTCGGACGCAGCAAATTATTACCGCTGGACGTATATCTTCGAAGATAAGAGCGGCAGAGAAAACGGAGCATGTCACGTGAAGGACTTGAAGCCATGCCGCGAGAGATAGGAGCGCGATATACGATTAACTGAAGGCTGCGTACTGCAAAATTTGGGAGCTCCCCTCCCATGCAGCTCTTTTCAGACTTGTACTGATGGTTATTTGCTCTTATTGCAAAAGGTGGAAGAGATTTATCCTAAAATATTCTCCCTAAGCTAGTTTCTTTCATGAATGTGAGAATGAGATCTGATTCTAGTGACTTCAATTCTTCCTCTGATATAAGGTGCCCAGATATTTTTGTCTTTTGTGGGCTGACGCCGCACAAAATCCCAGTATATGTTCTGAAATTTAATTAGATTCTCCGCAGAATCTGCAGAGTCCTTCTTCTGATACTCCTAGTTTCCTTAGGCGCTCCTTGAGTTTAGAGTGCTCTGTTAGGAGGCCTGTTGGGATACGGAGGTTGTTTTTCGTCATTCTGATACATGCTTCAAACCTCTTGTAGTTATGTTTACCCAAGAGTTTCTTGGCCGGTTCCTTCTTTCTAGTTCTTTGAACTCTTCCCTGAGGACGTGATTTTTTTTTTTTACATAACTGCCCTGTCAAGATTGATCTGAGCGCCCTGGGTTCGTTGTACTTTGTCCGGAGTCCAAATACTCCTGCCCCTGTTCCTTCATCAGTTCTTGATCTATCGGTATACCATTTAAACGTATTGCTGCTCAGTCTGTGGACTACGGATTCATTGCTCCAGTCTTTTTTTGTTGAGTGTCTCTCTTGCGCTGTACCGTATGTGATTTTTGCTCTATGTTCTTCCGTTCCAATTTCCAGACGAAGGCAAAAAAAAAACAAAGCATTTACTATATCCAAAAGGAAAACACAGGAAACCTGGGAAGTATTTTGAAATTGTTGTTGTTGCCGCTAAGTTCCAATTTATAAATATCAATCAGCTGACGTTTTCACTGTTATCTGCAACGAAAGGATCACTGGAGCAGCAAAGAATTTCATCTCTATCAACCCACCGAGCAACTGGGAAGCAACAAAGGGACAACTGAGACTACACTACCAGTCAACAAAAACGCAGAGTATGATAGTAGAGGAAATCCAGAAATTAAAAGTAAGTTCAGCGCTAGATTTAAGTGAAAAGGGTAGAAATCTGATTGACGATATTTCTGAGTGTGCGGTGTATAGTGAAAAATCGGCAGATATCGTCAACAGCTTAGGTTGTGTGTTGATGTGTGAAAATTAAAGAGGTAACAGTCGGTTCATTGTTATCTGAAATACATCAAAAATTTACTCTGGTTGAAATTCGGTCAATTATAAACAAATATATCGGGCAAGACGAATTTAACATAAAGCATCTTAAAAGTTCGAGTAATTATTTTTCAAGTCGGTATAATACTCCACTATGGCTATGGAGTTCTTATAAATTTCGCTTTATTCTGCGCACATGTACTAATCACTCTTCACTTTAGCCGAAACACGGCTGCTCTTGCTGGAGGTCTGTGAACGACTGTTTTGAACAACATAATGTATTTGGGGTTATCCCATTCTATGCAGATTTCGGGCGAGAGTTGGCGACGTCGGAAACGAGTTAAAGAAACGGGCAAAATAGTACGGGAGCGGCAGACGGCGGCCACGATGAAGACACCGTGAACGGATCAGGCGATTTACTCTCTGGTGAAAATAATCGTACTGGCGAGTACCAAGCGGAAATGGGCAGAAGATTCCAAGAGCTGAGGACTGATATAGGTAAGAAGTTTACTGTAGCAATACAGAAAACTACGAACCTGTACAATCTAGGGCGAAGGGATGTCCAGTACCTACCAAACGAGTTGGTATGGCGAAGTAACATGATGCTGTCGGACGCAGCAAATTATTACCGCTGGACGTATATCTTCGAAGATAAGAGCGGCAGAGAAAACGGAGCATGTCACGTGAAGGACTTGAAGCCATGCCGCGAGAGATAGGAGCGCGATATACGATTAACTGAAGGCTGCGTACTGCAAAATTTGGGAGCTCCCCTCCCATGCAGCTCTTTTCAGACTTGTACTGATGGTTATTTGCTCTTATTGCAAAAGGTGGAAGAGATATATCCTAAAATATTCTCTCTAAGCTAGTTTCTTTCATGAATGTGAGAATGAGAGCTGATTCTAGTGACTTCAATTCTTCCTCTGATATAAGGTGCCCAGATATTTTTGTCTTTTGTGGGCTGACGCCGCACAAAATCCCAGTATA
This sequence comes from Eristalis pertinax, assembly GCA_907269125.1. Lineage (NCBI taxonomy): Eukaryota > Metazoa > Arthropoda > Insecta > Diptera > Syrphidae > Eristalis > Eristalis pertinax. The sequence continues at coordinate 83,962,197 of OU026145.1, read as the reverse complement.
TGTTCTGAAATTTAATTAGATTCTCCGCAGAATCTGCAGAGTCCTTCTTCTGATACTCCTAGTTTCCTTAGGCGCTCCTTGAGTTTAGAGTGCTCTGTTAGGAGGCCTGTTGGGATACGGAGGTTGTTTTTCGTCATTCTGATACATGCTTCAAACCTCTTGTAGTTATGTTTACCCAAGAGTTTCTTGGCCGGTTCCTTCTTTCTAGTTCTTTGAACTCTTCCCTGAGGACGTGATTTTTTTTTTTACATAACTGCCCTGTCAAGATTGATCTGAGCGCCCTGGGTTCGTTGTACTTTGTCCGGAGTCCAAATACTCCTGCCCCTGTTCCTTCATCAGTTCTTGATCTATCGGTATACCATTTAAACGTATTGCTGCTCAGTCTGTGGACTACGGATTCATTGCTCCAGTCTTTTTTTGTTGAGTGTCTCTCTTGCGCTGTACCGTATGTGATTTTTGCTCTATGTTCTTCCGTTCCAATTTGTGTTTTCTTGTGAAAGAACTATGGTGGTTTTTGCCGGAATTAGATTTAGTCCAGCTGTCAGTCACCACTCTTTAGTAATTCGTAGTCCCCATTCGATGATATCACACAAGGTCTCCTCCTTCCTGCCTCTGGCAATAATTACTATATCATCAGCATGTGCTTGACATTTGATGCCGTGATTTGTTAGTACCTCCAGAAGTTCGTCTACAACTAGGCTCCAGATTAGGGGAGATAAAAACTCCTCGTTGAGGACATCCTTTTGTTGTGCTGAACTGAGATGTATACGTCTCAGTTGTACTCTTGCTCAAAAGTTCATACCTCCATTTCGATACTTTTCGGTTTAATTCCTTCTGGCCCAGAGCTTTAATAATAGCATCATGCGATGTGTTGTCAAATGCTCCTCCAATATCCAAGAAAGCACATATAGCTATTTCCTTCGCTTCAAGAGCGCTTTCGATAGTTTCTGTCAGTTGGTATAGCGCAGCTCTGTTGACCTGCCTGCTCTGTACGCATGTTGGCAGTGATGCAGAGGACATACATTTAGTACATCCTCTCTTGTGTAGTTGTCTACAATTTTCTCCATCATATTCAGCAGAAATTATGTAAGGCCGATCAGTAAGTGTTTCTTCCCCATCTTTGGAATAAACACTTACTTTGCCCTTCTCCACTGGTTTGGTATATATCCCACCGCTAGTTAACTTCTAGTTATTATAGTGAGGCATGGCAGCAGTTTGCTATTATCTTTTTGGAATTGGGTTGGTATAATTTCATCAACCCCTGGAGATTTGAATGGCTGAAATGACCTTATTGCCCATTCCAGGCGTCTTTAGAGAATATCTCTCTCGCAACTCTCCAGTCCATGACCTCTGGTTTTCGCAAATTGGTTCCAGACACATCGGTATTTTTTTTTGTGACTGCCCGGAAAGTGTGTTTCCAGCAGAAGTCATGTCCTCTGTTCCTCAATTAGTGGTAGCCACACATCTCCCCTGTTTTTGACAGCGCTTTATGTAGTCTAGCTGCTGCAGGGGTATTTTTTAATGTCTCGCAAAAACTTCTAAAGCTCTTTCTCTTGCTTGTTTATTTCAATATTGTAGGAGGTGAATGGCCTTTTGTAGATTTCTCAGTATCCGGTTCGTTTAGCCCCATTAAGCACCCTGCGTGCTTGGGCCTCAGATTGGATAATTGCTCCACCATGGCAATCTCTTCCCGTCAAAGTCCCTGCTTATTGGCTTGAACTTGCTTGTAACGCGGTTGCGATAGCTTTTGTTGTGCTCTCTACAACATGTTCTAACTCTAGAAAGTGGACTGGAGCTCTTTTGGTATCAATGTGCTCCAGTTGGGTTTGTAGCTGCTATGCATAGATATTCCAGTTTGTGTTCCTCGGATTTCTTGTAGTTTTGCCTGCTAATCTGGAGTTGTCCAAGTCGAACCTTATTATTCTGTGGTCAGGCATAGATGGTTCATTGGATACTGCCCAATTTGAGGTGAGGTCTAAAACTTCCTGCCTTACCCTCGTAACAAAAGGGGGATCGTTCCCGACATTGAAAATAGCAAGTGACGAGCTTAAAATAAATTGCAGCAAGTACTCACTCCTTTTGTTTGTGTCGGTGCTCCCGTACCGCCGGGTCATCACCCGCACAGTATGCCGAGGTATGGATGATGGTTCATAATCACCATATGCCATATTAATTTTTATTTGGTCCCTTGTAGCATACTCTGCAAGAAGAACATAGTTAATGCTATTATTAATAAGAATTCAGCCTCTTGGGTTCGTCACCCTGGTATCCCAAATATCTTTTGCATTCCTGCATGTCAGTCCTTTGACTGTCCCTTTCAGGATGTATGGCTCCTGAATCAGAACGCAACCCAGATTTTCTGTGGTGAACAACCTTGCTATAACAGCAGATGCCGCAACAGCATGATGGGTATTCACCTGGGCCGCTTTAAAGATGGTTGTGAGGAGCATTGAGCTATTGCTCATTCGAGACTGATGCCCCGCTTCCTTCCTCAAGCCCGCTTCCTCCTCTTGCATACCTACAACCGTCTTTTCATGCTCTCCATCGGACAGTGAGTCTTCAGAGAGATACATGAATTCCTCTTCTATCTCTCCCACAGCTCCTTGCTCAGCAGAGGCAGTAAGTGTTGCAGCCTGGAAAGGATCTATTTTTTCTCCTCTGCAGGCTGTGTGCTCGCCGAAGTTGGGATAGATTTGATTGGGATATCCTGACATTTAGTAGTCAGGCCCACTCCCTTCCAGTTACCTAATTCGGGTGCTACTTGTTTTAGCCACTCTGCAATTTGCAGGGTTTCGCATTCTAACAGTAGCATCCCATGCTTGAAATGTATGCCTTGGAATTTGAGCTTGTGCTACCATCCACGGTCCATTTCAATAACCAGGCCTCCTCTAGGCTGTTCCGGTCTTCAGCACACAGCATCTCCCTTGGATATTCACAAGGAAGAACTGCTACCCTCTCGACCACTGTCGACCCCGTGGACTTTCTGCAAGCACACGCAGCTTTTGCAAGCTTTAGCTTCTGCCCTCCGAGGTAGCAACTTGCTTCGAGGGTCCCGCCTTCGACCTGTCCTACTTCATGAACACTCTTCGTATTTTATGTGCTATAGGCACAGGTGGAGAAATGATGCTACTGCTCCGCTTTGCTGAGGTGGAAGGTTCCGAGCTAGCCTGGTCCTTATGCTCGTCTGCCCTTTCCCTCGCTTCCTGAGGCAATATTCCCTTCCGCAGGTAGCGAAGATACCATCTGACACCCGAAGCAAAGTTAAGCGAAAACCAGGAAAGGCATCTAAGATCCCTGGTAGAGGATGCATTTCGTAATATTCCGCAACACATTGGGTGCACCAACTTGGTAGAGCATAAGATTAGGACGCCGTCTGAACCAGTAAAGCAGAGGTACTATCTGGTATCTCCTGTGGTTCAACGACACATTGATAGCGAGCTAGATATATATATATAATAATATATATATCCGGTTCTGTGTGGACAAAGTTACAGAGGGGGATGTGTTACGTACGAGTTACCACGTAAGCTTTATTAATCTTGTATGTACTTAAATCGAATGTACAAAATATATATACATTTATAATACTGTCCGAAAATTAGAAAGCTGCTGATGGTATCCGAATGGGTCCATGGCTCGATTCAATGTGCGAGAAATAAAAGGCACGTGAATTCAACTGACACTGACTTTGACATAAGTCAGGAGTGTGGTGAATTCCCGCAGCTCCACGGATATGTTCGTGAATGGTGTTTTTTGTGGGTCACCACAGATGCTTATCCCCTCCCGTACATAACATCGACGTTAGATAAGCTCAGGGATGCAAAGTTCCTATCATCCCTGCATATATAATCCGCTTATTGGCAGATACCGATGGTGGAGAAATCGCGACAGTGCACGCCCTCTTCTAGTTCAAGCGAATGCCTTTTGTGTTGCACAATGCACCTGCAACGAGCCAACGATTCATCGACAGGGTACTAGGTCCCGACGAAGAACCACATGTGTTCGTATACCTCGATGATATCGTGGTTATAAGCAACTTCGAAAAACATCTTACGATATTGGCGGAGGTCTTCAAAAGACTAGGCGAAGCCGACTTGAAATTCAGCGAAGAAAAGTGTAACTTCTGCATGTCGTCGTTAAGGTATTTTGGATACGTGGTGGACCGTCAAGGCTTGCACGTTTACCCGTTTAGGATTCCAGCACCGAAAAATGTTAGGGCAGTTAGAAGCTTTTTAGGTATAGGAGATTTATACCCAATTTTGCGACCCTGGTCAAACTGCTGACAAATTTACTCAAACAGAGCACCAAATTCTCTTCAAACGACGAGTGCGAGGGAAGTTTCTGAAGGGCACACCAAACTGGCTGGTTGGACGGTTCAGAGGAAAAGGGTGGCAGATGACCAGCGTAGATCTGATAGAACCGCTCCCGAGGTCCTCCAGTGACAGAAGTGGATTACTTCACCAAGCTTACACCACTGTTTGCGTTAAGGAACGCGACGGCGAATACGTTTATTATACAGCTAGAGGGCTATGTGTTCTACTTATTTGGAGTACCATCGGTTATAATATCCGACAACGGGCCACAGTTCCGAGGATCGGAGCTGATGAAATTGTGCCAATAGTACAGGAGCGGAATACGGCGGCCACGATGAAGACACCGTGAACGGATCGGGCGATTTACTATCGGGGGAAAATAATCGTACTGGCGAGTACCAAGCGGAAATGGGCAGAAGTTTTCAAGAGCTGAGGGCTGATATAGCTAAGAAGTTGACTGTAGCAATACAGAAAACTTCGAACCTGTACAGCCTAATGCGAAGGGATGTCCAGTACCTACCAAACGAGTTGGTATGGCGAAGTAATATGATGCTGTCGGACGCAGCAAATTATTACGGCTGGACGTATATCCTCGAAGATGAGAGCGGGAGAGAAAAAGGAACATGGCACGTGAAGGACTTGAAGCCATGCCGCGAGAGATAGGAGCGCAATATAAGGGAAGGGTGCGTACTGCGAAATTTGGAAGGTCCCCTCCCATGTAGCTCTTTTCAGACTTGTATTGAGGGTTATTTGCTCTTATTGCGCAAACGTGGAAGAAACTTTCAAGAATCTGAGAATGAGAGCTGGTTCTAGTGACTTCAATTCTTCCTCTGATATTAGGTGTTAGCCCAGATATCTTTGCAGAAATGAATGAGTAAAGAGATATTCAACTTCGGCCATTTTTGCCCCTAGTCCACACCGGAGAAAAATGTGATAATAGTGGAATTCCCTTGCATTACACTCATACTTTTACAACGCTCGTCAATTCACCCCAATATGGCGGCCGATTCGTGAATTTTGTGGGATAATGGCGGCAGATTCAGGAATTTTGTGGGATATTCGTGAATTTGCCCACGAACATGTACTTATTGTTCGGAGGGTGTTCAGAAGGTGACTCATATTTTTAAGAGGAGATATATTTGTAAAAGGCGCTTGCGTGAATAAAAATGTAATGCTACGATCTCTTTACAGGAATAGTTTGCATCAATTTAATTCTTCAGAGTAAAATATAACTGATTTATATGCGATGGCTGGCAAATGAACTTAGTTTTATATCTTTCATTCATGAATTGTGAAAACTTCTGCAATTAAATTACATAATTTGTTAAGATCAATGGCCCTTAGTAATAAAGGAATTTAAACTCGAGTTTAACACGAAATCCGTAGTAATAAACGAGCAACCCACTTCTAAAATCGACAAATATTTAGATGTGGCCGAGTCGTATCTAAGTCGAATTTAAAAGTGACAGTTTAATGTTTCAAAATGAGTGTCAAAATTAGCTGTGCTAGCTCACAATAGCGAATATGACAGGTTGTGCTAGCTCGCAATAGCGAATATGACAGGTTTATTCACAATGATTACGTTCGAGTTTTGTTAAAACTGATTTATTACTACGGAAACTTAAAAGTACCTTAGCTACACCGAACAAAATTCGACTTTAGAAGCGACTTTATGATTTTCTATTACTAAGGGCCAATGGCTCTAACTGTACCTAACTCAAATAAATTTGCAATTAACTTTCATCTCTATTTCTGTAAAACAAGTAAAATAAGCAAAAAAGCTGTTTTTTTTAATTGATTCAAGCAAATGCTATTATTAGTTGCCGGTACACATGTTTCGTGTGAATGCTTTTTTTCGATATTATGCATATGCAAAAATACATACATGAAGTCGTGTATTCATTAATAATCCATGCATAAATAATGAATATTTTTCCCTAGTACCTCAGACTTTAACTCGCAGAAAGCTGCTTTATGAACATGAACTTTGTTCGTTTGCTTACCCCTCTCCACTTTGTTGAAAATTTAACACCGAAATTTAAAAAAAGTTCAAGTAACGAGCGAATTTTCAAATAAGAACTCTAATTCACCCCAATACTATGGTTGGGGAAGGCTATCAGCTGTTCGCCAGCTGTTCACAAGAGCTCACACGTATTCACAGACAGGGGAGAAAAAGCGTCTAAAAAACGCTGTCAGATGAAATCAAGGGGCAAGAGAAGAAGAAGTTGAATTTCTCTTTACTCATTTATTTCTGTATCTTTGCCTTTTGTGGGCTGACGCCGCAAAAAATCCCACTATATGTTCTGGAATTTCATTAGATTCTCCACAGAATCTGCAGACAACTTCTTCTGATAATCCTAGTTTCCTTAGGTGCTCCTTAAGTTTAGAGTGCCCTGTTAGGATACGGAGGTTGGTTTTTCTTCATTTTGATACATGCTTCAAACCTCTTGTGGTTATGTTCACCCAAGAATTTCTTGGCCTGCTTCATACGATGAGCGTTATTCCATACATCTGCCCGGTTCCTTCTTTCTAGTTCACTGAACTCATCCCTGAGGACGCGATCCCATAGTGCAGAATGGTTCGCGGCCTATAAAATGTTCCGATGCTCCTTTTCTAGCCAGGAGGTCGGCAATTTCGTGGCCTTCTATCTGTGTATGGTCAGACATCGAACAGAGTCTTACTCTGTTACTCCTACTCAGCTTCTTAAGCTTCTGTAGACATTCCCACAAGAGCCTGTATTTGATGATATAGGAGTCTAGTGCCAGTATAGCGGCACAACTGTCCGACATTATAAATACTCCTGCCCCTGTTCCCTCATCAGTAATTGATCTATCGGTATACCATTTTACCATGCTCAGGCTGTGGACTATGGATTCATTGCTCCAGCCTTTTTTTGTTGAGTGTCTCTCTTGCGCTCTATCGTATGTGATTGTTGCTCTAACAATACAGGATACTTGGACTACAGTACAATGATTTGCCCGCTAAGCTTCTACAAATCATTAAAGCACGCGTCGCCTTCCTGGTGATCTCTTCTGTGTGTCTTTTCCAGATGAGTTTGCTGTCTAAGATGAAGATATTGTGCCTGACAGACTAATTTGTTTTTGTCGTTCCAGTTTGTCTTTTCTTGTGAAAGGAACTATGGTGGTTTTTGCCCTATTTAGATTTAGTCCAGCTGTCAGGCACAAATCTTTAGCAATTTTTAGTCCCCATTCGATGATATCACACAGGGTCTCCTCCATCCTGCCACTGGCTATAATTACAATATCATCAGCATATGATTGACATTTGATGCCGTGTGTGTGTCTCTTCCAGATGATTTTGCTCTCTAAGATGACTACTAGATATTTTACCTCTTTTACTGGAGCCAGTATTGTGCCTGACAAACTAATTTGTTTTAGTTTCTGGAACTATGAGTTTTTTTGCCGGATATAGATTTAGTCCAGCTGTCAGGCACCACTCTTTAGTAATTTGTAGTCCCCATTCGATGATATCACACAGGGTCTCCTCCATACTGCCTCTGGCTATAATTACTATATCATTAGCATATGGTTGACATTTGGTGCCGTGATTTGTTAGTACCTCCAGAAGTTCGTCTACAACTAGGCTCCAGATTAGGGGAGATAAAACTCCTCCTTGAGGACATCCTTTTGTTGTGCTGAACTGAGATGTATGCGTCTCAGTTGTTCTCTTGCTCAGAAGTTCATACATCCATTTTGATACTGTTCGGCACTTTCCATAGTTAGATATAGATAGTTAGACTCCACATTAGGGGAGATAAAACTGCTCCTTGAGGACATCCTTTTGTTATGTTGACTTTTATTATACCTTTTGATGGATGCGTCCCAGTTCGATAATTTTCGGTTTACTTCCTTCGGGTCCAGAGCTTTAATAATAGCATAATGTGATGTGTTGTCAAATGCTCCTCCAATATCCAAGAAAGCACATATAGCTATTTCTATCGCTTCAAGAGCGCTTTCGATAGTTTATGTCAGTTGGTATAGCGCAGTCTCTGTTGATCTGCCTTCTCTGTACGCAAGTTGGCAGTGTTGCCGAGGAGATACATTTAGTACTTCCTCTCTTATGGAAGGACGCTTAATGTTGCAGTTCCATCAGCATTTAACGAACTTCTTAGAGAATTTCGCTACCTAACGAAAAATAAAGTTTTAAAAAAAAGTTAAAGAAAGCTATCTTGTTCCCAGAATATAACATTCTTGTTTTTTATTTTAACGTACATTTTTATTTTTTTTTCTCTTTTTATTGTATAATTGTAACATGTATGACCGAAACTTAACGTAACATAATGTCTGTAATTGCAACCAGTCTTCTGCAGACAAGCCCTTCCGGCTTTGCAGATAACAAAACAATGTTAACAAAGGAAATGTTAAATAAAAAAATTGAAATAGAATTGTATTGAAAAACAAAAAAATGTAGTTGTCTACAACTTTCTCCATCATATTCAGCAGAAATTATGTAAGGCCGATCAGTAAAACTTAGATAGGCTTGGGTCTTTCTTCCCCATCTTTGGAATAAACACTTACTTTGCCCTTCTCCACTGGTTTGGTATATATCCCACCGCTAGTTAACTTCTAGTTATTATAGTGAGGCATGGCAGCAGTTTGCTATTATCTTTTTGGAATTGGGTTGGTATAATTTCATCAACCCCTGGAGATTTGAATGGCTGAAATGACCTTATTGCCCATTCCAGGCGTCTTTAGAGAATATCTCTCTCGCAACTCTCCAGTCCATGACCTCTGGTTTTCGCAAATTGGTTCCAGACACATCGGTATTTTTTTTTGTGACTGCCCGGAAAGTTTGTTTCCAGCAGAAGTCATGTCCTCTGTTCCTCATTTTCAGTGGTAGCCACACATCTCCCCAGCGCTTTATGTAGTCTAGCTGCTGCAGGGGTATTTTTTAATGTCTCGCAGAAACTTCTAAAGCTCTTTCTCTTGCTTGTTTATTTCAATATTATATTAATTAATAATTTTATTTAATATTAATATTATTAATTATTAATTATTCTCAGTATCCGGTTCGTTTAGCCCCATTAAGCACCCTGCGTGCTTGGGCCTCAGATTGGATAATTTATTGCTCCACCATGGCAATCTCTTCATCTCAAAGTCCCTGCTTATTAGCTTGAACTTGCTTGAAACGCGGTTGTGATAGCTTTTGTTGTGCTCTCTACAACATATTCTAACTCTAGAAAGTGGGCCGGAGCTCTTCTGGTATCAATGTGCTCCAGTTGGGTTTGTAGCTGCTATGCATAGATATTCCAGTTTGTTTTCCTCGGATTTCTTGTAGTTTTGCCTGCTAATCGGGAGTTGTCCAAGTCGAACCATATTATTCTGTGGTCAGCCATAGATGGTTCATTGGATACTGTCCAATTTTTGATTAGGTTATTAAGACATTGACTGCCTATAGTGAGGTCTAATACCTCCTGCCTAACCTTCGTAACAAAAGGGGGATCGTTCCCGACATTGAAAATAGCAAGTGACGAGCTTAAAATAAATTGCAGCAAGTACTCACTCCTTTTGTTTGTGTCGGTGCTCCCGTACCGCCGGGTCATCACCCGCACAGTATGCCGAGGTATGGATGATGGTTCATGCCCACCATATTCCATATTAATTTTTATTTGGTCCCTTGTAGCATACTCTGCAAGAAGAACATAGTTAATGTTATTATTAATAAGAATTCAGCCTCTTGGGTTCGTCACCCTGGTATCCTAAATATCTTTTGCATTCCTGCATGTCAGTGCTTTGACTGTCCCTTTCAGGATGTATGGCTCTTGTATCAGAACGCAACCCAGATTTTCTGTGGTGAACAACCTTGCTATAACAGCAGATGCCGCAACAGCATGATGGGTGTTCACGTGGGCCGTGTGAGGAGCATTGAGCTATTGCTCATTCGAAACTGATGCCCCGCTTCCTTCCTCAAGCCCGCTTCCTCCTCTTGCATACCTACAACCGTCTTTTCATGCTCTCCATCGGACAGTGAGTCTTCACAGAGATACATGAATTCCTCTTCTATCTCTCCCATAGCTCCTTGCTCAGCAGAGGCAGTAAGTGTTGCAGCCTGGACAGGATCTATTTTTTGTCCTTTGCAGGCTGTGTGCTCTCGGAAGTTGGGATAGATTTGGTCAACTGAGGCATCTCCTCCTCCGACTTCTTGAGTCTAGACACCGTCATCTTGCCGAACCTATAGGTAAGTTAATTGTTCTGGTGTTTGATCACCTCAAAGGACTGTTGGTCAATTCCGAGGCCCAGTACATGTCAGGTTCCCTTATCGCGACAATACAGCACCTTCCACAGTTTAGTGTTTATACCCTCATTTTGGTCCTCGAGGAGAGCAAGTGGAGACATGTTCTCTTGTCGGGCGCTTTTTGGGAAATAAGCGGTAATGGAATAGAATTGTGGTATACCCTTCCCACATTTAGTAGTCAGGCCCACTCCGTTCTAGTTACCTAATTTGAGTGCTACTTGTTTTAGTCACTCTGCACTTTGCAGAGTTTCGAATTCTTTCAATAACCAGGGCATCCTCTAGGCTGTTCCGGTCTTCAGCACACAGCGTCTACCTTGGATATTCACAAGGAAGAATTGCTAAACTCTCGACCACTGTCGACCCAGTGGACTTTCTGCAAGCACCCGCAGATTTTGCAACGGTTGCATAGCTTCTTCCCTCCGAGGTAGCAGTTTGCTTCGAGGCTCACGCCTTCGACCTGTCCTACTTCGGGGACGCCGTCCGTATTTCATATGCTATAGGCACAGGTTCCGAGCTAGCCTAGGCCTTATGCTCGTCTGCCCTTTTCCTCGTTTCCTCCGGCAATAAGCCCTTCTGCAGGTGGCGAATATACCACCTGACACCTGAAGCTAGAGTTTTACTCCACCTTGCCCCATCGGCAGTTTGCGTGCTATTGCCTATCGGTTTGTCCAAGGGTCTCGCTGCTTTCCGGCTGGTGCTGGGTTGCACCATCCTTCCGGCACCCCTACTGGCCGCTTTAGGCTTAGCGGTTCCCTTGCTACCCTTGCCCGGCTTAGGAGACGCACCGTCAGAACACATCACAGTATTACCTCTTGGCTTCGAACTATATCCAGTGGGCACGGTTGACAAAACACCCTGGATTAGGGGGGATGATAGACTTAGTTCGTCGACTGCGCATTCCTTCTGGTCACGGCATCTCTGTTCAGGCTTTATCTGTCAAAATTCACCCTTTTTTAAATGAATGTGTTGAAAGAGGACGCAAATTGTTGAGTGTGAACGCCGCTTACAATCATGCGTTGCTGTATTTGTACAATGTACAACTCGTAGGCCTTTATGGGTGGGAGAGAGGCAGCAAATGCGTCACACAAGTGGAATTCATCACAACGGATGATATTGATCAACTTTTGATGTTACATTCGAAATGCATGAGGATTTTTGTTTTCCTCTTGTACAACCCATGCCGTGAAGACAACGACACCGCTACCAGGATAGATCTATTGTATCGGATGGTTGGAGTTGTCTCAGAATACGAACTACTTCCCTCATGAAAGTTAGTAAGTCTTTAGTAGTGGAGTTTCTTTTAAAACCACTGAAGTGAGTGTGTCCCTATGGAAGATATGTTTCCTTAACCATATTAGTGCCGGACATTCGCACAAAATGTGCTCAGAGGTTTTATCCTCTTCGATGACGAGCAGACAGACCTTGTCTTGATGCATGTTTAAATTGTTAAGGTGATAGTTCAGGTCACAATGGCCGGTATGAAGGGTTGTTAGCAATATTATGTTTTCTTTATTAAGATTAAGTATTTCCTTATATGAATAAGGCCGGATTAAATTGCCTAAGACCATGACCATGTGCCCATTGGTTTAGGCGAAGTTTGTTTTCCCATTCGTCAATCAGAGTTGTGGCTGTTGTCCAATTGACATTGCAGTACGGTTCAGGATCGATAAATGCAGATCGATAAATGCAGATGCCGAGCCAGCCCTCGCGAACTCTTCCGTGGATTCGTTGCCTGCAATCTCCCTGTCACACATCACAGTATTACCTCTTGGCTTCGAACTATATCCAGTGGGCACGGTTGACAAAACACCCTGGATTAGGGGGGATGATAGACTTAGTTCGTCGACTGCGCATTCCTTCTGGTCACGGCATCTCTGTTCAGGCTTTATCTGTCAAAATTCACCCTTTTTTAAATGAATGTGTTGAAAGAGGACGCAAATTGTTGAGTGTGAACGCCGCTTACAATCATGCGTTGCTGTATTTGTACAATGTACAACTCGTAGGCCTTTATGGGTGGGAGAGAGGCAGCAAATGCGTCACACAAGTGGAATTCATCACAACGGATGATATTGATCAACTTTTGATGTTACATTCGAAATGCATGAGGATTTTTGTTTTCCTCTTGTACAACCCATGCCGTGAAGACAACGACACCGCTACCAGGATAGATCTATTGTATCGGATGGTTGGAGTTGTCTCAGAATACGAACTACTTCCCTCATGAAAGTTAGTAAGTCTTTAGTAGTGGAGTTTCTTTTAAAACCACTGAAGTGAGTGTGTCCCTATGGAAGATATGTTTCCTTAACCATATTAGTGCCGGACATTCGCACAAAATGTGCTCAGAGGTTTTATCCTCTTCGATGACGAGCAGACAGACCTTGTCTTGATGCATGTTTAAATTGTTAAGGTGATAGTTCAGGTCACAATGGCCGGTATGAAGGGTTGTTAGCAATATTATGTTTTCTTTATTAAGATTAAGTATTTCCTTATATGAATAAGGCCGGATTAAATTGCCTAAGACCATGACCATGTGCCCATTGGTTTAGGCGAAGTTTGTTTTCCCATTCGTCAATCAGAGTTGTGGCTGTTGTCCAATTGACATTGCAGTACGGTTCAGGATCGATAAATGCAGATCGATAAATGCAGATGCCGAGCCAGCCCTCGCGAACTCTTCCGTGGATTCGTTGCCTGCAATCTCCCTGTGTCCAAGGGCCCAACTAAGTTTCACTTTGCTGTGGGTAGCAAGGGATTGTACAGCGCCATAGCAACATTTGACTGTTTTGGAGTCCAAAAGGTGAGACGCGAGTGCCTTTAGTGCTGCTTGACTGTCTGAAAATATAAGTATATTGGCGCCTTTAAGTTATTTGTGGACTTCCGCGGATTCGTTGCCTGCAATCCCCCTGTGTCCAAGGGCCCAACTAAGTTTCACTTTGCTGTGGGTAGCAAGGGATTGTACAGCGCCATAGCAACATTTGACTGTTTTGGAGTCCAAAAGGTGAGACGCGAGTGCCTTTAGTGCTGCTCGACTGTCTGAAAATATAAGTATATTGGCGCCTTTAAGTTATTTGTGGAGGTTTTGTATGGCGTAAATCTCGATGGCGTTGATTTCCGCTTGAAATACTGTAGGATTCTGTAGGAAAGACTTCTGCTTCCACTCCAGATGCTGGGACCCCATTAGACCACCTTGCGCGGTTCAATAGTTCAACTTCGAAACGCCTTCCTAAACAGTTTTGGCTCACCATTATGACCTGTGAAGTTACCAAGTTTATAATTATATTCCAGCTCCATTTTGATGACATATCTAGCAATTATCTTCCTAAGTTTGGTAAGGGAGTTAGCCCGACCATAGCTTCTAGAGCTATCTTGGGGCAGGTGCGCATGGCATCTGTTATTCCAAGACAAGCAATACGTTGTAGTTTCTGCAACTTGTTTGCTGTCGTTAGTTGGAGTGTTTGGGCCACCGAGCGATGGCTATGCGATAATCTGCTTCGTCATCATTGTGTATAACCAATGAACAATTTTGGGAGAGAGACCCCAAGTCCTTCAGTATAGACGTCTACTGGCCCACAGTGCTCTAATAGACGCTGTATGGCGGGCTTAATGCGTGAGTTCCAGTTAGTCGTTTATCCAGGATTACCCCAAGATATTTTGCGTCGCTGGAATATCTTAGTGTGGTGTTGTTGATTATTATTGGTCAACCTTGTACCATACGTGTCCTCCTTGAGAAGGACACTAGAACGGTCTTACAGGGTTTGATAGATAAATATTCTGTTTTACACCACGACACGTATTACATATTTTACCTCACTATCCGAACGGATGAAAACAAGTCCGTCGTGTCTTGTGGCCCGAGAAATGTGGCCACACGCCTTAGAACAGAGCCATTTTGCCTTTGGACAGCGGTTCTTTGTATATATTTAAACTGATTTGCCTAGGTTTTCAACCTCACATTGTGAAATGGATCAAATCCTATTTGGAAAGCATAGAATACGCAGTTACCTTCAGATCGTCTGTCTCCAAGCCCATCAAAGCCAGCTCGGGCGAGCCACAAGGTAGTCACCTCGGTCCATTAATATTAGTACTTACCATCAATCATCAGTGAGTGAGTGAGTGAGTAAAACCGACATTTTTTAATTATTATTGAGTATTTATTCAAAAATTTGGTTTAAGACATTAGAGGTGTATCTGGATATAACAATTATCATCTGTAGATGATTAGCCAGAACCATGGTAAAATACAAAAAATGTAAATCTACAATCCTTGGCGAAACAGGTATTACCTGCAAAGGTGTATGGAAAAACGTATCATAGCAAAAGCAAGTGTTCTGGCCTCGATGAATACTCAAGTTCAACAATATTGTCTAATAATATGATAAAATTCATGTGTGATGAATGCATGATGTATATTCATAACGTAGATGAAAATGTAGGGGAAATGCAAAAGGATGCAGATCAGAATACGATATATTTAAAACAGTACCCGGATGAATTACAAAATTCACTAAAAAAGAATGAGACCGAATTAAAGGAACTATTAGATGCGATCGAATAGAGGTACACAAACCGCTGGGATGATTGAGAGTTTCGCGGAAACATCCAAAAAGCAGGTGAAACTATTTGTAAAGTAATAAAAGAGAGCAACAAGAATCTATGCAAAGACGTGAAAATGATTGTTGATAAGCAACAAAAAATGACAAGTGATCAAATGTCATTGCAGATATTGCAAGAAATGCAAATGACAGCTAGAAATAAAAAGTAAATCCGGAATTTTTTAAAATATCAAACATTGAGGCAGAATTATTATAGAAAGTCAAGATCTAGTTGAAAGGAATAAAGTAAAAAAGGCAATAGAAGATACTATTGGAGAGAAATACGACATATAAGTACCAAGCAAATTGAACCCAAGAATAATGCTATCGAATATGAAATTCAGAAATAATGAAAACGATATTAATATATTGAAGAAACAAAATAGAAGTATAGAAAGGAGTGAATTAAGACCTGTAAAGTATTTTGAGAAAAAGAACAATAACATAAAGACATACCACACTATCATAGAAATAGATGCAAAACTGAGCAAATTGTAAAATGCATTAACTGTATGCGCGTTAATGAAAAACTCCAACTGGAGCTGGATAAAAACCATGAAACCAAGTACTTGAAAATACAAGAAATTACGAGATTTTGATATTGTCTGAAACACATCTGACTAAACATATTGACGAAAATGAAATAAATATTAATGGGTACAACTCAGTATCGTGTTTCTCCATCGACTGGTGGAGCTACCATTTACATAAAAAACAATTGGCAGATAAGTGAAGTAATTCAAAAAGCAATAGACACACAAATGTGGCTCATAGCATGCAGATGTAAGTACAATAACATTGAACTCATAATTGGGAGAATATGCAGATCGCCTAGCAGCTCTGAGAAACAATACTGTGATTTCTTTAAGGAAAATATTGAGATACTAACTGAAAAGCAAATAATATAATATTAAATGACAATTGTTTAACACAGAAAAAAGAAGATTTTACGAGAATAAGTGAAAAAACAAACACAATTATTGATTATGTGATAACTAATGTATGAAATTTAATAACTAAAGTTGAATCAGAAAATAATATCTCATACCCCGAAAACATAGAAATAGTTATAAAAGGAGAATATACAAATAAAGATATATTAATATATATAAAAAAACAATTATTTATGACAGAAGCGCGATAAAGCTTGATGAGAGACTTAAGATTGTGATAAAGAAGTATACCACCAAGATAAACGTGAAAATAGAAAACGAAACAAACAAATGGTTTAATACGAGACTAAATAGATCAACAAAAAAAGTGGGCAATAGTAGGGAAAACGATACATACAATTATAAACGAATCACTGTTGAGTGGTGAGTTTCCTAATTCTTGGAAGGAGTCTTCAAGGAGTGCTCCAAGGATCAATCTTGGGGGCGTTACTATTTATAATTTATATAGATGACATGCCCAAGGCCCTGGAAAAATGTAAGATATTAATGTATGCCGACGACACGTGAATATATTCTGAGGAAAATAACGAAAACGAGTGTACTGATAAATTAATCTACGATTTACAACACATAACCAAATGGCTTAAAATGTACGAACATTGTTTATTGTGCTGGCCCGTGGCGTTGTGGGTATGTCGACTCCTACGCACTTGGACCTACCTGTCTAGGTTCGATTCCTGGTACGACAAGAAATACTATTCACGGCCCCACCTCTTTCGAGTCACTGACAATGCTCAAAGAGTTTAACTGTCTGAAAAAGCTTCTCAAACTTGGCCGTTCGGCGTCTGCATAAAACTGTAGGTCCCTTCCACTCGTGATAGAACAATAGCACGCACAACATGAGTGGTTGCTGAAAAGCTAGGCCCTGGCTATAGAGCCACCCATATTATATTATATTAAATACCCTTTTAGAGGTTTTCAAAATAAAACATGGTCATGCTCCGGAATATCTGCAAAATGAAGTTATATACGTAGGAGATGTTCAACCTTACCAGCTGAGAAACAATAATAATATCAGATTGCTACACAATAATTTATAAAGGATTTAGTTTATGTAATATGTTACCGAATGTATATTATAAATAGTTATTGTTTGAGCATACTCTACTATTAAAAACGCTGCAGAATGTAAATATTTATGTACATGTATAAACAATTTTGTTAGATAATACTAATGATAATAATAAACTAAACGATATTGATCGTATTATTTTGTACTATCATCACTCGGATTACACCGATGACATGAAAATCTATTCGTTCACCTCCTCCCTCTCTGACTCCTATTCTATTCAAGATGACCTAAATAGTTTTTCTTATTGATGTCAAAAGAATTTTCGATTCCCAATGTCACAAGATCTCTACACATCACCCTCGTCAGACCCATTCTCGAATATGCCAGCCATATCATCATACTTGATCAGCTCATTCCGCGGTTCACATTCGTCGTATCGAAGCTGTCCAGTTTAGGTTTCTACGTTTCGCTCTTCGTGATCTTGCCTGGACTGACAGAACCAACTTGCCTCTCTACTCTGATCGCCTTAAACTTATTCGCCTTGAGTCCCTGAAAACCGCTGAAAAATTGCCGATCTGCTCTTCCTCCACCAACTGATAACTGGTAATACAGGTAATACTGCTCCGCATTCCGCTCTTCAACCTTAGACAACATCGGACTAATTACGGCTTAAAATCACCGGTATCAAGCCCGGCTAACACTATGGAATAATCTTTCGATTTCCACCTCAGTAAAACCTCACTTCGAAACCACCTCCAGTCCCGTTCTTTCCCGCCCTATTCCTGCCTTTCTCTCTCTACCAACTAGGTTAAGCATTAGTTTTTAAGCTTAAATTGTTTAAGTTTGTCGCTTGCATTAAGCTTAATAAATTGGGGGTATTGCCCTCACAACCACTATACGTCCACCGGGACAACACCAAACCTACCAGCGCTGGCCACTTGGCTTAAAGTGAGAGCATTCGGTGTGGGTGCTGCCTGGCTTTCTTGGCTGCTGGTGTCACGGAGGGGTGATCCTCTGATCTTACCCTTTTTACTTCTTTTTTTTGCGAATGGCCAGTTTGTATCGCCTTCACTCGGCAGAATTTAGTTTGACGGATTCGACAGGGACTATGTGTGACTCCTAATGGGTAGTATCATAAGACAAGTGGCGTGCCCTCATGGCTCCGTCTGTCTTGTCAGCTGATGTACCTCACTGATCAGTAGTGATGGTGGCCGAAGATGTTGTTGCCTTCAGATGCTCAACAGCGTCATGACTGATCTTCATTGCTTGCTCAACAGCAGTAACAAAAATTGGTGCATTCAGAGATTCACCCTTCTCTTTTTTTTGTTTGTATTGGGAATACTTAATCCCACGAGTATTATGGAAAGGAGCACGCTGGTCAGTGCCCGATCTGCCCATGGAGGGCTCTATTAAAATCCAATTTCGATAAGGTTTTCGGAGTTTCCATACTAGGCACTAAGCACATTCTTAGCCATGCATCTCTCGGCGTATGCTGATCCACCACTAGATTAGAGAGGTTTAATTATTAGAGGTTTAATACTCCCGTCGCTTCTTGTTTTTTTTTTTGTCGGAGGGTTTTGAACACTACAGTTTAGCACTCAGACTCAAAAACTGGTCCATTGTACTACCAAGCACCAACCTACAATAAATTTAATGAAATTTCATGGTATTCTGTAATGAGCAGCCTACATAGTAGAAGCAGTGCTGTGCAGTGTCCTCGTCTCTCCACAGTCGTCGCAGAGGGTTTCGCTAAGATCGCTACGGCCAAGCACATTTTGGTGTTTGGCGAAGGTGTAGTGACCCGTTAGTATGCCAATAAGTCGTCTGCTGTCTTTTCTGTTAAGAGTTAACACGAATGCAGCAGATTTCTTACAGACATTAGGGAGCATGCGCTTGGTTTGTCTAATTCCTGGAGAGTCGTGCCAAGGACTGGGGGTCCTAAGAGTATCTCCTCTGATCCTGGTCTAGCAAGTTCATCGGCGATCTCAATTCCCATGATCCAGAGGTGGCCCGGGACCCAGACAAGTTTTAGAAAATTGAACCTGCCGATCCAATTCAGAGAAGACTTGCAATCTTGGACTATCCTGGAAGTGGTTAAAAGGTAGGGTCATAAGCATAGCTTGGCTGGCGCTACAGGCAATAATACTTCTCCCCTTCCAACAGTTCTTCACAATATAGTTCGTGGCTATTAGGAT
This sequence comes from Eristalis pertinax, assembly GCA_907269125.1. Classification (NCBI taxonomy): domain Eukaryota; kingdom Metazoa; phylum Arthropoda; class Insecta; order Diptera; family Syrphidae; genus Eristalis; species Eristalis pertinax. The sequence continues at coordinate 83,942,877 of OU026145.1, read as the reverse complement.
CGCATAGGTGTCCGCTTGGAAGACCGACGCAAAATTATCTAACGAGCTGTGTAGTCTAATGTTGTGGCCCTCCACTAAGGCACCAGCGCCAGACCCTTTCTTGGTCTTGGAGCCATCCGTGAATATTCGACTACATTCATATCCTGGCTCAGATTCTGGCCAGAGCCAGTCCTGAGTGCAGGGAAAGTCGCTTTTGTATGTGAGTCGCAGCTGGATTGCTGGTGTCCTTGCGACAGACGGCATATCCATGAGACTGGGATATACAAGGATGCGCAAGGTCAACGAAACTCCAGTGCGAGTTGTACCAAAGATCACTTCTTTTTAAACGGAAGATTGCCTTGAGAGTGCACCCCATGATGAGGATATCTAGGGAGGGGGAGATTCAGAAGTGCATCAAGAGCAGAGTCAGGGATCGTCACTTAATTTGGCCGTATGCGTACAGACACAAGACCAATTGATAAGCATCTTAGTCAGGCACAAGGGAACCAGGGTTAAAAACGTATCTCGCTTCAGCATTCGTTGCCCGGTGGTCGCCCCCAGGAGGCAGTAAATCTTCTTGTACCGGTTACTAGATAGGGATCGTCCATATGATTTTACCTTCCGGACCGTCCGGACCTGTCCACCACCGTCAACGAAACTCAGCGAATTGAGCTTAATGAAGCTAAATCCGATCATATTAATTTTACGATAATTTTTTATAAATAATATTCAAATACACTTCGGTAATGAAGCAAAATAACTCGGGATGACTCTCGATGGAAAACTTAAATGGAAGGAACGTGTCAAATAGAAACGTGAATAGCTTCAGTTAAGATATAAGGACATGTACTGGCTTATTGGAAAATATTAGGACTTAAACAAATAGCTTATATACAAGCAAGTGCTAAACCCCGTGTGGACGTATGATATACAACTATGGGGCTGTACCAAAGAAAGTAATAAAAATATTCTACAAACATTTCAAAATAAAGTACTAAGCACCATCGTCAACGCAGCCTGGTATATACGAAACCACGATATACACAGAGATCTTAAAACTCCATCAATCCAGTAGGAAATAAAGAATTTTGCTTATAAGCATAAACGTCGTCTGGAAGAGCACATGAACTCTGCTGTCCTTCCAATTCTGGACGAAAGGAACACTTTCCGCCGTCAAATGACTAAACCACTTGACCTAGCACGGTGAATTCAATCGGCTTAGCTGCGGCATTAGAAAAAACTCTGAGTGGAGAATCTCTTTCTAAACGCGTCTGAACCAAGAAAGTTAAAATGCTGGATAATTGTCAAACTTAGTTGTAGTGGAATGCAAGTTAACAGAAACTCTTTAATTCTGGACAATGAGTGTTTGAAAAATCTTAATGAGCGAATTCAGTGTCCTAATTTCCTCATCTCGTCTGCCAGTCTCTCCAGAGTCTACTCCAGAGTCTACTCTGGAGTGCGTCAATTGTCGCATTGCGGTACAAGTATGTGTATACCGTGGTATTATAATGTCTGACGTTCGTTTTATTGTCTCATCCAATTGTATTAGATACATGTCAATCTCCTCGTTTGACAAGTTTCTATTGGACGGTATGTGGAGCACATTCGAGGAGACTGTTCTAGTAATTTGTCCACAGAAACGTGTCCAGCGTGTCTTACTGTAATTGTAGGAATAAGTTTGAATAAACTCTCCTAACTCCGCAATATCGTTGGAGATCCTTATTTCAGCAATGAGTCCGGAATGGTCACTGAGATACACAAAAGTGTTCGAACAGTTTACCGTTGTGAGTTTGTGTCTGTCAGCTGCAGTCTTAAGTCAAACAGCATGAGATCCAGATTAGAACCGCTTCTGGGGAAGGACGAGATCTCTGTTGCTTTCAAATCGAGTCTATACTCGACACTGTGCAAGCAATACCAGCTGTAAAGCTGATTTCCTCTACTATTAGAAACTATGTTTCCCCAATATCCATGTCGGGCATTTAAGTCTACAGCCAAAATAAAATAGTTCTCATCCGAGTCCAGGCATCTAAAGAGTGAATCGAGCTCAGATATCGTCGTTCTGGAAATAGGGGAGCCGCGGAAGTAGACGGACACCGCATACAGCTTGCTTCTACTGCGGAGAGAAATGCACACGATTCAGGCCTCCAACTCCTACAACCGTCGAACTTAAGTACTACTACGTGGATTTTTCACTGGGGCTGCTTCTATAGAACCGTCTTTAGTTTCCGCTCTTGGAACTTAGGGCAACCCCGATAGTTAGCGGTGTGGCCCGCGTTCCCGCAGACTACACATTTGAGATGATTTTAGTCAGCTGCTCCCTCTTGCTCCAGAGAACAATTATCCGTATAAGCATTGTCCAAAGCCATCGCGCCTTCTTATAACTTTCCCTGTTGCATTTGTGGTAATCTAAGAACTTTATTTTCTTTAGATTATCCACTTTGCTTGTGTGTAACCTGCACAATATAAAAGAGCAATTTTCTCCCCTCTCTCTTTGCCATAACTGTGGTGAAGGATCGTCACACACTTGTTCTTTGAGCAGTTGGAGGTTCTTCCCGCTTCGAGCGACCAGGTAAGTTTTAACAGCCGTAACTGACATTTTTCGCTTTTTGGGGTGAAAGAAAGAACTCCAGTGACGACATCCTTAGATATTCTTTTACTTGATTGAAACCACCCACTATCTTGCAGTTCATTGCGTACTTCTCAGCCCTCATCTGGCCCTCATCCGGCCAATGCTCACCTATGGCTGTCCCGTGTGGTTCTTGAGTGCAAGCTTTATGGAAAATATTCGGCTGTTTGAGAGGGCTTGTCTTAGCCATCGCCTTTACAGAACACCAAAATCCCATTACAGAAAATTCTACTCCAATGACATTTTATGCAACAGGGCGAACCTGATACGAGTGGACATTTTCCTAGTGAAGATGATTCGCCAACATACTGCAAGAGCGATGAAACCAGTCGATAACCTTATCTGCCGGTCTTACTACTCCAATCCTCAATACATAACGGCTTCGTCCCCCCAGAAGCATTTCTCCATTTGGAAAAGAACGGCCTGATACAAAATGAAAATGCGGTACCGCTTCTCTTCCACATCGCCCGTTCAACTGTACATATATATATGTATGTATGCATGTTTAGTTTAAGGTAGTTTCAGTTATTTTAAGGTAGTATGTAAGTTAGTATATACGTTTTAGTACAAATCAGTTGGGATATAAAGTTTTTTGCAAATTTTCTCAATCATAATTCTTACAAGTAATTTTATTTACTATTAAACATATGCATTGTTAGGTTAAGTCGAGAGACATGGTTAAATATTAAGTTTAGCTTACAGTGTCCGGCGAGGGTCAGTAAGTGAGAAGTAGCAACACTGTTCGTTCAACTAGTTGTAAGCATTTGTGTGAAGTTCGTAAGTGTTTCTTATGAATTCTCTAATAAAAATTAACTGAAAAAAATTCAAGTTATGTATATGGGTCAGTTGTGTAGGGTTGGAGGGTAGGGTCTGTGCGCACAGGGCAAAGTTGCTGATCGCTTCCAACTTGGACGTTGTTGCAACGATCCTTGTCGATGCATAAGGCGAATATTACTGCGATCCAGGCAATAGGCTGGATAGGACAAGGGATAATGAAGAAGAAAGAGTGCGACAGATATTACAGCTGTCACGAAAGGTTGCACATATTTGGATGCGGATTCGTTGTAGGAAAACGGTTAAGGTCGAAGGCCGTAGACTTTAAACCGATAAGTGATCGTCTGGCTGCGATCCGTATCCAAGGGCAGATTCTGCAACATCAGCCTTATATGTGCACACCCCCCTACCGATGAGGATGAAGACTCTGTCAAAGAGGACAATGATATCCCTTTGGACGGTGCCTACGGCGCCTTTCCGGAGTACGATGTCAAAATCGTGCTCTGATACTTCAATGCAAAATCGGTAAGGAAAACATATTTTGCGGAGTGATCGGAAGGCACAGCCTCCACAACACGACAACAGATAACGGCTTCCGACTCACTGACCCTGCGACAGTACGTAATATGGTCATAAGTAGCACAAGGTTCCCTCGCAGCAAGCTGGCCATCTCGCACGAACCGCCAACCAAATTTACCAAGTGCTCATTCACGCAAGGCATGTGTCAAATATCCTTGATGTGCGAACATTCAAAAGGGCAAACGTCGACTCTGACCATTTCCACGTTTCAGAACCATTCAGAGCTCGACTGTCCAATGCCCTCCGCGGAATGGACACCTTGGAGTGGTGCGGGGACTTAAGTCGGCCCTCAATGCCAGCTGAAAGAGTGACTCTGACAGACACAGCCCAGCTATAGCCTGAACAGAGATACCGTGACCAGAAGGAATGAGAAGTCGACGAACTAAGGGTGTTATGTGACCCGTGCCCACTGTATATAATATGCAGCCAGGTGTGCTGTGTTCTAACGGTGCGGCACCTTAGGAGAGTACAAATGGCCTTACGCTAATGCGAGGCTCTGGCGTGGCGGACTGTAATTTCCTTGGATACTCGTGCAAATCAAAATTAAACCCAAAATTTGATAAAAAAACGAAAGCCGACCTAAAAAAGCTACAGAGGGTAACCTCAGAAGTAGCAGCTAGCCGTGTTTAATAGGGACTCGACAGAACTTCAAAAAATGCTAAGCCTGAAGCGGCCAGCAGGGGTGGCGGAAGGATGGTGTAACCCAGCAACAGCCGGAAAGCAGCGAGACCAAGCGGGAGTAAAGCTCTAGCCTAGGCAGCAAAGGAGAGAAGGAAGTGGAGATTAAGAACTCTTCGACCCCCCAATACTCTAAAGCCGAGGCAAAGATAATGAGGCGCAATTGTCCACCGACGTCCGTTCCGGGACAACCGGGTAGATTTGATGATCCACTCAGGAGGGTGCTCAGTGGTGCTGGAGTCAGGTGGTATCCTCTCTACCTAGAGATGGGCCTAGTGCCTGAATAAGCGAGGAAAAAGGCAGACGAGCATAAGGCCTAGGCTAGCATGGAACCTTCCACCTCAGCAAAGAGGAGCAGTAGCTTCATTTCTCCACCTGTGTCTGTGTCGAAGGCGGGACCCTCGGAGCAAAGTGCTACCTAGGACGGCAGAAGCAATGCAGCCGTTGCAAAAGATGCGGGTGCTTGCAGAAAATCCACGGGGTCGGCGGAGGCCGAGAGGGTAGTAGTTCTTCCTAGTAAATAGCCAAGGGAGATGCTGTTTGCTGAAGACCGGAACAGCCTGGTTATTGAAATGGCAGTGGATGGAAACATAAAATCAAATTCCAAGGCATACATTTCAAGCATGGGATGCTACTGATAGAATATGCAACCCTGCAAGCTGCAGAATGGCTACAACAAGTAGCACCCAAATCAGGTAACTGGAAGGGAGTGGGCCTGACTACTAAATATGGGAATGTTATACCACAATTATATTCCATTACCGTTTATTTCCCAAAAAGCGCCGGACAGGAGCACAAGGCTACACTTGCTCTTCTCGAGGACCAAAATGAGGGTATAAACACTAAACTGTGGAAGGTGCTGAATTGTAGCGATGAGGGAACCTGACGTGTACTGGGCCTCGGAATTGACCAACAGTCCTTTGAGGTGACCAAACACCAGAACAATTCCCTTAGCTATAGCTTCGGCAAGGTGTCTGATGGTGTCTGGACTCAAGAATTCGGAGAAGGAGATGCGTCAGTTGACCAAATCAAGCGCAACTTCGGAAAGCACAGAGCCTGCAAAGGAGAAAATATATCCTCTGAATGCTGCAACATCCACTGCCTCTGCTGAGCAAGGAGCTGAGAAAGAGATGGAAGAGGAATTTATGTATCTCTCTGAAGACACACTGTCCGATGGAGAGCATGAAAGACGGTTGTAGGTATGGAAGAGGAGAGTCTACTCCTTGAGCAAGGCGGGGCATCTGCCTCGAATAAACAGTAGCTCAATGCTTCTCCCAACCATCTTTAAAGCAGCCCAGGTGAACACCCATTATGCTATTGCGGCATCTGATGTTATAGCAAGGCTGTTCACCACAGAAAATCTGGGCAGCTTTATGATGCAGGAGAAATACACCCTGAAGGGGACAGTCAAAGGACTGACATGTAGGTATGCAAAGGTAATCTGGGAAACCAGGGTAACCTACCCAAGAGTCTGAATTCTCATTAATAATAATATCAATTATGTTCTTCTTGCAGAGTAAGCTACAAGCGACCTTATGCCCATTCGAATAAAAATTAATATGGAAGATGGTGGGCAGAAAACACCATCCTTGCCTCGGGATACTGTGCGGGAGATGAGCCGGCGGCACCAACATCGTTACAACGACTGGTGGCTACAGATACCAATTCTTTGGGAGCACCGACACAAGCAAAAGGGTGAGTACTTGCTGCAATTAATTTTAAGCTCGACGCTTGCTATTTCCACTTTGTCACTATGGGCAGTCAATGTCTTAATAACCTAATCAACAACTCCAGATTAGCAGGTAAAACTACAAGAAATCCGAGGAAAACAAGTTGGGATATCTACGAATATGAACAGCAGCTAGAAGCCCAACTATATCACATTGATACCAGAAGAGCTCCGGTCCACTTTCTAGAGTTAGAATGTGTTGTAGAGAGCATAACAAAAGCTATGACAACAGATTTTCAAGCAAGTTGTGCAATAAACAGGGACTTTAAGGGGAAGAGGAATTAAGTTGAATCTGAGGGTCAAACACGCAGGGTGTTTAATGTGGCTAAAAGAACCGGATACTGAGAAATCTACAAAATGCCCCTCACCTCCTATAATATTGAAATAAGCAAGAAAAAGCTTTAGACGTTTCTGCGAGACAATAACAAAACCCCTGCAGCAACTAGACTACTGTCAAAAACAGGGGAGATCCAAATGTCGCTAAAGTAACGTGACGGCAGCTACACTGAAAATGAGGAACAGAGTGAAAGACTTCTGCTGGCAACTCACTTTCCGGGCAGTCACCAAAATACTGACAGGTCTGGAACGAATTTGAGAAGAATGGAATGGGCAATAAGCTATAATAAGTAGAAGTTAAATAGCGGTGGGATATATACCAAACCAGTGGAGAAGGGCAAAGTTAGTGTTTATTCCAAAGATGGGGAAGAAAGACCCAAGCCTACCTAAGTCTTACTGATCGGCCTTACATAATTTCTGCTGAATATGATGGAGAAAGTTGTAGACAGCTACATAAGAGAGGAAGTACTAAATGTATCTTATCTGCAACACTGCCAACATGCGTACAGAGCAGGCAGATCAACAGAGACTGCGCTATACCAACTGACATAAACTATCGAAAGCGCTCTTGAAGCGATAGAAATAGCTATATGTGCTTTCTTGGATATTGGAGGAGTATTTGACAACACATCACATGATGCTATTATTAAAGTTCTGGACCAGATGGAAGTAAACCGAAAATTATCGAACTGGATGTATGAACTTCTGAGCAAGAGAACAACTGGGACGCATACATAAAAAGGTATAATAAAAATCAACATAACAAAAGGATGTCCTCAAGGAGCAGTTTTATCTCCCCTAATGTGGAGTCTAACTATCTATATCTAACTATCGAAAGCTCTCTTGATGCGAAAGAAATAGGTATATGCGCTTTCTTGGATATTGAAGGAACAATTGACAACACATCGCATGATACTATTACTAAAGCTCTGGACAATAAGAAAGTAATCCGAACAGTATCAAAATGGATGTATGAACTTCTGAGCAAGAAAACAACTGAGACGCATGCATCTCAGTTCAGCACAACAAAAGGATGTCCTCAAGAAGGAGTTTTATCTCCCCTAATGTGGAGTCTAATTGTAGACGAACTTCTGGAGGTACTAACAAATCACGGCACCAAATGTCAACCATATGCTGATGATATAGTAATTATAGCCAGAGGCAGTATGGAGGAGACCCTGTGTGATATCATCGAATGAGGACTACAATTTAAAGAGTGGTGCCTGACAGCTGGACTAAATCTAAGTCCGACAAAAACCACCATAGTTCCTTTCACAAGAAAACACAGACTGGAAAAACAAATTAGTATGTCAGGCACAATACTGGTTCCAGTAAAACAGATAAAATATCTAGGAGACAGCAAACTCATCTGGAGAAGACACACAGCAGAGATCACCAGAAAGGCGACTCGTGGATGCATTCCAAGCATCCTAAGATAGATATACATAGCTATTGTTAGACTAACAATCACATACGATGCAATAGTATGTTTCAAAATAACCAACCCTCTGTATTACTGTGGCCATGAGAACTTGCCCAGCTGCCGCCATGGAGGTGCTACTGGAGCTGACTCCATTGCATCTGGTGGTTGCAGAATGTGCAAATAAAACAATCAAGCGAATAACAAACGAAGAGATAGTGAAATACAGGTGTATTGCATCGAGACAATTCGATGCACTAGCCAAAAGGTTCCACTCCTGGCCATTCCGAAGAACGCGATTAGGAAATTCAATTTCCAAAAGGATTTTAGGCTAGAGCAATGAATCCAGTATACGGACGGATGGATGAATCAAGAATTGATCAAGGAACAGGGCAGGAGTATTTGGACCCCGGATAACTGCCGCCATAGAGTAAAACTATGTTGGATACCTGGCCATACAGGGATAGAAGGCAATGAAATGGCAGACTCCCTAGCCAGAAAAGAAGCATCGGAACATTTTATAGGCCCCGAACCATTTTGCGCTATAGGAGATCACGTTCTCAGGAAAGAGTTCAGGGAACTAGAAAGAAAGAACCGGGCAGGTACATGGAACAACGCTTACGATATGAAGCAGGCCAAGAAATTCTTGGGTCAAATGCGTATTCAGTAGGTCTGAGAATCGGCTATCTATTTTTCATACCCCTAAGTGATAAGGGTTGTTCACCCTTAATATTTTTTTTTTTATTTTTGAACGAAATTTTTTGTGTTTATTTTTTTATAATGTGGCATTAAAAAATACATACAACCATACATTTTTACTTTTTTATCACCAACCCCTATTTTTTTATAGCCATTTTAGTAATTAAATCATTATAAATCTAACATTTTTTTTATTAAAATAAACATTTATTTTTATTATTAAAGTTTAATCCTGATATATACTTAGTGTTATCAATCTTAGGGCCGTTTGCTCATTCGCAACATAAATCCAAAACATACGTAAGTACAACGTATCCTTTATGTGATACTTAAGCTTAATTGCTTTGCACAAACAAAATTTATGTACATCATAATTAGCGATCACTTTACAAACGGCGCTAACTTTACGTTAGTTATTTCATGTGCCAAGTGGCATAGTGACACAGTTGACGTCATGAAAACCAGATGGTATTTTTGTGTGAGAGAATACAAGAACCGATGGTGTGCAACTTGGAAAGAAAAGGATATTGTCTCATACCGAATTCAACACAATGTCAATAGCCATTCTGGGACATATGCATAAAAAACACCAAAATCGATGATAGGTAATGATAGTTTAATTCAACATTCATCCATTCATCCATAAACCTGTGTAATAGCCATCACGAATTTCGACAAATGAGTCAAAAACTACTCGCTATGTCTATAAGTGATACTTAAGGGTTTATTTCATGAATAAGGAGTTATGTATCGAATGAGCAACCGGCCCTTAGATTCTTAAAATTTGCCTCGCCTTTACTGGTGGGTGAAATGCCGATGTCAATTCTAAGTAAACAGCACGGAGTAGGGATGAGACTGAAGCCGGTCTCCTGTTTCACTCACACAATAAGACTTCTCTCACTCCCTACACAGTTTTCGACCATCATTATTTTTTTTGTATCAAGTATAGTAGTAACGTTTACAATTTTCGTATTGCTATCTCAGTGTAACTCTCATATTAACTATTAATTATTACTATTTTATTCATAATAATAAAATTATTCATTTTAAGTGTATTTGGCAGGATTTGTTCAGTTAATCAAGTTTTAGTTAAACAGGTGATTTACATAACCTTAAAAGTACTCAACACGTGTCACGAGCTCCAACCAACAACGGCTTTTGTGTTGTAAGTATACATTTTTATATAGTTTTTTTATATAATTATGACAAAATATTTTTTTAATAAAATTCAATTTTTTACAACTTTTGTTTGAAATTTTTTTTCATGAAATATTTTTTTCTGAAACTAAAATTTCGCTAAAATCCTCTCCGTAGTTATAACTATAACGTTTTCCATCATTAAGTAATTTCATTAATTCTATTTATATGTGTTTTGTACAGTGAGCAATGCCAAGAAAACCCAAAGGGGCTGATTTGGGCCCTAATATATTTGCGTCTAGCATTCCAGTATGAGTCCGATATTGAATATTATGCTCATTCAAAAGTGGTAATTGGTGCTATGGATAAGGAATGTCCGCATTCTCATGCTCTCAAATTCAAAAATGAGGCACCTGGGATGTGTTGCGCTTCAGGAAAAGTGCAACTACCTGAAATTGAAACACCACCTGAACCATTGAACGGTTTACTTATCGGCACGGATCCAGATTCTAACGTATTCCTGAAGTCAATTCGAACATTCAATTCATGCTTTCAAATGTCATCGTTTGGAGCAACAGAAATAGTTCGAAATACTAATGCTAATGGTCAACAATACAATTCTACATTCAAAATGAGAGGCCAAGTTTATCATAGAATGGGCTCATTGCTACCAATGCCCAACGAACCACATAAATTTTTACAAATCTACTTCATGGGCGGCGAGGATTCCGGAAGCGCACTTGCCAATCGCGTGAATGCACGTTGTGACTATAATAACCTTGAATGAATTGTTGAAAATATTCAAATCACACATGCACAAATTACAAAGCGATAATCACGCAATTGTCATTAATCCTGATAAAACACCAGCTGGAGAACATATTCGTAGGTTCAATGCACCTGTTGTTGAAGACGTTGCTGGAATCATGGTTGGCGATCGTACAGGTACACGAGAAATTGTGATTCGTAGAAGAAATAATAATCTTCAGTTCATTGCTGATACACATCGTTCATGTGACGCTCTCCAATATCCGCTAATATTCTGGAAGGGGCAAGACGGATATTGCACAAGCATAAAACAACGAGATCCCGTATCAGGTTCATCATTTATTATGAACTTGATCATTAACCATTTAACAAAACAATTAAATTATTGAACGTAATTAAATTGGTAACTCTGTCATTTTACCATCATCGTACGTAGGCAGTCCACGTCATATGCAAGAACATATACAGGATGCTATGGCTTACGTGCGCGAATATGGACGACCGTGTTATACCAGAGATTACATCTTTGCTATTGCCTGGCCAAAATGCAATACATCGTCATGACATTACAGCACGTGTATTCAGACAAAAGTTGAAGTCTCTAATAAGTTTCATTACTAAATTACATGTATTCGGTCCCACACGTTGCTGGCTGTATTCAGTTGAGTGCCAAAAGCGAGGATTACCTCATGCGCACATTTTGGTTCGGTTAATTGACAAAATCCGTCCTGAAGTCCGATAGTATCATTTCTGCGGAAATTCCAGATCCGTCTACTGTCCAAGTGGTGTTTGGTCCATGCGGTACTCTTCATCGTTCATCGCCTTGCATGGCAGATGGAAAATGTACTTAAAATTTCCCTAAAGATTTCACTAATGATACGATAACAAATACCGACGGATATCCAATATATCGCCGAAGAAATCTCGATAATGGCGGACAATCATTTATTAAAAATATCAGCAACACAGACATTGACATTGACAATCGTTGGGTGGTGCCGTATTCTCCTCTGCTAAGCAAGACATACAATGCTCATATTAATGTTGAGTTTTGCAGTTCTGTGAAGAGCATCAAATATATTTGCAAGTATGTCCATAAAGGCAGTGATATGGCTGTGTTTAGAGTAGAAAATACTAATGTAAATGCTCCTCCAATGAATAAAAACGATGAAATTACGCTTTACCAAATTGGTCGGTACATCAGCTCCAATGAAGCTGCTTGGCGTATTTTCGGTTTTACAATTCATGAACGGGATCCAGCAGTTGTTCAGTTAGCCGCCCATCTTGAAAAACGGTCAGCGTGTATTTTTCACGAACGAGACAGTGATTGATCGTGGTACAAATCCACCTGAAACTACACTCACTGCATTTTTTTGAATTGTTGATTTTGGTGCCTTTGCAAGAACATTACTCTATTCACAAGTACCACGCTATTTCACATGGGCTCAAACAAAAAAATGGATGCCCCGCAAGCAAGGCTCACCAGTTGATGCATGTCTCAATTTATTTAAATCGAACGCTTTGGTGCGATTATTTACAGTCAATCAAAGACACACTGAGTGCCTTTATCTTCGACTGTTGTTGATTAATGTTACTGGCCCATTATCATTTCGTAAAGTGAATGGGCAACAGTATCCAACATATAAAGACGCATGCCTTGCACTCGGCTTGCTGGAAGACGATAACCAGTGGGAGTGTATACTTGCTGAAGCTGCATTGAACTGTACAGCAATACAAATTCGGCTACTATTCGCTATAGTGTTGACTACATGTTTCCCAGCTCGAGCACAGATATTGTGGAATAATCAAAAAGATTCAATGACTGATGATATATTGCATCAACATCGTACACGGTGCAACGATCTAACGATAACATTCAGCGACGCTATATACAATGAAGCATTGATTGCTATTGAGGATCTTTGCATTGTCATTACCAACTTATCACTCACTCATTTCGGAATGAATTCGCCAAATCGAACTGCATCTGATTTAATAAACACTGAAATGAATCGTGAACTGCAGTACAACACTGTAGAAATGGCAGCGATTGTTACTCGCAATGTCGCACTAATGAATGACGAACAAAGAACCATTTATGACCGCATTTTGCTCGCAGTTTCAGCAGGACAAAGTGGGTTCTACTTTTTGGATGCACCGGGTGGAACTGGCAAAACATTCCTTATTTCACTAATTCTTGCTGAAATACGATAATTTTCCGTTGCATTGCAGCAACTTTATTCGATGGAAGTAGGACAGCTCATTCAGTATTTAAGCTGCCACTAAATATTCAAAATAACTCTGACGCAGTGTGTAACATTAAAAAACAATCGTCCATGGCCCCCGTGCTGAAACAGTGTAAAATTATCATCTGGGATGAATGTACAATGGCACACAAACATTCAACTGAGGCATTAAACAGAACATTGAAAGATATTAAAAACAACGACAAACTATTTGGCGGCACTCTGTTGGTGCTTTCAGGTGATTTCAGACAAACACTTCCCGTCAGTCCACGTTCAACATACGCTGATGAGATCAACGCTTGCTTAAAATCATCTCCATTGTGGCGTAATGTTGAAAAAGTACAGCTGAAAGTAAATATGCGCGTTCAAATGCTTCAAGATCCATCCGCTGACACATTCTCAAAACAACTCTTAGATATCGGAAGATACTATCATTGAACAAATATTTCCCGATGTACACACACAGTACATAAATCATGAGTGGCTTGCAGAAAGAGCTATTTCAGCAGCAAAAAATGCAGACGTTGACAATTTAAATTTGAAGATACAACAGTTGTTGCCAGGGAACTTGGTATCATACAAATCTATTGATACAGTTTGCGATGCCAGCGAATGCCTGGATTTGCCAGGCATGTCACCGCATAATTTACAATTGAAGGTTGGATCTCCAATATCTTGCTTCGTAACTTAAGCCCGCCACGGCTGTGCAACGGTACGCGATTAGTCATTCGAAAATTGATCAAAAACGTTATCGAAGCCAGCATTTTAAATGGCAAGTTCAAAGGTGAAAATATATTAATACCACGGATTCCTATCATACCTACAGATGTGCCAATTCAATTCAAACGAATTCAGTTTCCGATTAGATTGGCATTTGCAATGACAATCAACAAATCCCAAGGCCAAACGATGTGTATTTGTGGCTTAGATTTGAGTACACCATGTTTTTCACACGGGCAATTGTACGTAGCATGCTCTCGAGTGGGTAAGCCATCCAGTTTGCTTGTTCTCGCTAAAGATGGGCTAACAAAAAATATTGTTCACGCTATAGCATTAAAAGATTGATGTTGTTTGTTAGTGTTACTGTCGTAATTAATATGTGATATGTAATTTTAAGAAATAAACTATAATAACTTAAAAATAATATTGTTTGGCGTTTTATTTATTATTTCTATATTCCCTTATCGTTCATAGCGCTCCATGCCTATTTCACGCATATACCACATACTTACACACTTATAATAAGTAAGTTACTTTTTGTCTACACTAGATTTTATCTAGAAACTAGAAATAATTTATAAGGCAAAACAACGTTTGCGGGTTAGCTAGTAATAGTATAATAATATGGGTGGCGCTACAGCCCGTAGAGGGCCAGGGCCTAGCTTCTCAGCAACCACTCGTGTTGTGCGTTCTATTGTTCTATCACGAGTGGAAGGGACCTACAGTTGTATGCCGACTCCGAACGGCTAAGTTTGAGGTTCTTTTTCTAGACAACTGTCTAGAGCATTCATTGAGCATTTTCAGTGATTCGAAAGGGGTGGGCCGTGAAAAGTATTTCTTGTCGTACCGGAAATCGAACCTAGACAGGTAGGTCTAAGTGCGTAGGAGTCGACGTACATACCCACAACGCCACGGGCCACCACTAGGCTTAGACATTAGCAATAAGAGCAAATAACCCTCAATACAATTCTGAAAAGAGCTGCATGCGAGGGGAGCTCCTAAGAAAGTAAAGGTATGAATAGGGGGCGCAATATATCTAATGGTCGCTGTGCAATTTACCCTCAAGAACAATAATAATAATATCAGTAAGGTGCATCAGTAATCAAAGTAAGGTTTTAACATGGGCGCCTGAGCACACCGAAGACTGCCAGAATCTACGAAGAGCAACTATGCGAGAGACTCTCCGGTATGCCTACGTCGAACACTAACGCCAGCGAGATGTGATTGTATTGCCGCTCGGCCATCAAAGAGGTAGCGGAAAACACCTTAGGCTACCTACCAGCTCCGACAAGAAACCCGATTGTATGATGGCGAGTGTGAGCAGAAGAAACGTGCAACCGACCAAGCATACCAGAATATGGGAGGAGAAGCAGCTTCTATGCCTGAAGGAAAGGTCTCTCGCAACCTTTCAGCTCAAGGACATAGAAGAGTCTAGGCACGTCAAAAAAATACGGGCCTTTTCTAATAAAGCCAAAAGCCTGGCTTCAGGCCTTAGGAAAGGCACCCAGGCTCTTCGAAATTGTTAGGGTAACCCTGTTACTTACTTATCAGGCCGGCGACCCATGGAGGGTCCGAGCCTGAGCAAAAACCCTGTTACTTACCCGCAGGAAATAGTGAATGTGTTTAAGTAGCACTTCCAACAATTGCTTAATGGGTCTGACCAGGAGAGAGTGACAGGGAATCAAGTAATCCTAACTTCAGTCGAGGAAGTAGTCCTCCCACCTAGCATTGAAAAAGTCAGCCAAGTCAGTAAAAGGCTGAAGAACAAAGATGGCTTACCATCAGAGCTCTTCAAGGCCGGTGGCGTTGTTCTGGTATGGAGCATGCACCAGACCAGCTGTAGAATTTGGGAAGACGAAAGCATGCTCGACGGCTGGAATATCATCCATATGCCCCATCCACAAAAAAAGGCGATCTTAGCTCTTGAAACGCGAAAAATCTTACCTCCCGCCTAAAGTCGCTTTGCACTGCCCTAATCGGCATGTACCAGTGCGTCTTCCGGCCCAGCAAATCGATTACAGAATCTTCACACATAGTCAAATGCTGGAGATGACTCAGTTAGAAAAACAGTTCACAAAGCAAGCAGCGAGCACAGCTCAGCTGGAAATGAGCAAACAGGATGAGTAGACGACCTCTATTCGATGCTGTATGGCGGGCGTATCGCTTCAGCATCCTAATGGCTGCGCACGTTGCTAGAAACCTTAAAATCGTAGCAATGAATGTGATTTCACTGATTGAAATCTTAATCTTTTGCAAACCCACAATCCAGACGTGCTGATGGTCAGCGAAACAAAGCTGAAAACTCTAGTACAAGTATTACCACGTAATTCAAAGAGACCGGCTACAATCCGTGCAAGGGGCGGGTAGATCTCTGAATCAAAAAGGGCCTTTGTCATAAAGTTATGTATAGTAGTGAAGTGCGAAGATTTCAAGTGCTAGAACCGTGTATCGCACGCATCCCTTTCCAGGGTGGAAAGCGGTTGTATGTGATCGCGATCTACGCAGCTAACAAGAAATAACTCAATCTTAATTTGATTTCAGAGCTTGATACTCTTTTCACAAAACTATTATATACATAATTGCCGGCCATTTGAACTCTAGGCATATAGAGTGGGGTAATATAGTACATACCCCAGGGCAACCCCACTGTATAACTGATTGGCTGAGCACAATATTGAGTTCAAGCAAGATTTGCTTGCAACCGATAGGCCATCATTTCCCAGAAGCGGGTCCTATCTGGATCTGATACTGATCGACAAACGACTGACGATACTGAACGTGAAAAGACGCACACGGAACTGTTTAACTGCGGTTGAGAACAAGAGTGCTCACTGCGTACTCTTAGCAGGTATTCAGCTCCCGAACGAGGTGGAAGAACTGCAAGGGTATGTCCAGAGGAACCCTCATAATTATAATAAGGCCAGATGGCCACGCTTCTCCAAGACTTTATCCACAGAACTACGCTGAATCAATCCTCCAACAAACAGAAACCTTACGCACGAAGAGGTTGACGAGTACCTCTTACAAATGGACGACGTAATCAGGCGTACCATGGACAAGACCATTCCGAAGGTAGTACAGCTCGATAACGGCGAAGTCTACCGAAATGCTGCCGTCAGTGCAATTCTGGTTTCACCAGGTTCACTGATGTTAACATGGCAAACGTAGCCAATAATGGAAATCACATCTTTATTTCTCAAGTAGATCTCCAGAGCATCTTTAACTCGTTGAAGAAGAAAAAGTCGGTGGGAAGCGATGGAATACCGAATTTTGTGCTCCGCCATCTTCCCCCCGCAGCCGTACAGATTTACACAACATTGTTCAACAATCAACAATCAAATGCATAAAATGTAATGCACACTGGAAAACAGCTGTAGGACAACCAATCTATAAACGGGACAAAGACAAATCTATCCCGAAATATTTTCGGTTGATTAGTCTAATTACTTGCATAAGGAAGGTTTTTGAAAAGATAGTGATTTCGAGTTCTGCAACAATGGGTTGAGGAATATAAAATCAAACAGGACAATCAGTTCGGATTCAGGGCTGGGCATGATACCATACATGCCGCGTCCAAACTGATATCTGACATTCGGTGGAACAAAGATAAAAGACCATGCACGGGTGCCTGTCTGATTGACTTGGAGAAGGCGCTGGACACCGTTTGGTTGGAGGGCCTCTTTCTCAAGCGAGTCAGGATCGGCATAAGTAACCCTTGCTTTATATGATCTATGACATGATAATAGGGTGAAAGTTCGTCGTCAAAAGTGGCGACGTAACGCAAACTTGAACAGTATAGGTAATTTTATTAGTAAACTGATCAGAAGGCATATTGCACGAGCTATGACTTCTTCCAACAGTTTTATCTTTGGGGCTTACTACCCCAATGTTATGTACCATGAGAGAGTGCACCTCACCGGCTTTATTCCTCCTGAAGCGTTTCTATATCTTGACACTTGAATACAGGATCCAAAAGGATGTCCTGACAGTGGACAGACAAACGGGATGTCGCTCGAAGTGATGAGGATATCCTCTGGTTCAGTAGATCGATCTCTGCTCGAGACAGGAGAAAGTCATCCAAAGAATGGCAATTTTACTGGTGGTTGACCAAAATCAATCCCCGCACCCGCTGGCTTTTCAAAATGACGCGGTAGTTGACCATGGTGGCCAACTTACATAGTTTGTAAGGTAGGAAAAAACAAGTTAAGACACCAAAAAAATAGATAGAGAAAAAATGAAAAAAAGATAAAAAATGTGCACCACCGCGTATAAATTATATGTGTTAGACATATTCATAACATATACGCCCTGGGGCACACGTCCTTAAAGTTATATATAGATTCGATGTAAGAACAATTGTTAACATAGTTAAGCTAGTTTTAAGTATTTTTGTCGAGAGCGTAAGTATAATGAGTTGAAAAATAAAACAAAAAAAAACAAACAGTGCTGTGGATGCATTTTGGGTATGTCGACTACTGCATAAGGAATATGGAGTAGGTATGAAAATAGCCAAAATGGGTATAAAAGGGACCAAAATGGATCGAAAGGCTAGGCAGAGCATTTAGTACAAACGTTAACTGCCGAGTTAAGTCAGCGGACCAAATAAATATCCATCTATATGTATATCTATCGTTTTATTTTGCTCTCCGTAATAACTTAAAATAGACTGTA
Organism: Eristalis pertinax; assembly: GCA_907269125.1. Lineage (NCBI taxonomy): Eukaryota > Metazoa > Arthropoda > Insecta > Diptera > Syrphidae > Eristalis > Eristalis pertinax. The sequence continues at coordinate 83,924,515 of OU026145.1, read as the reverse complement.
CTGCCTCAGGATGTTTTTCTACCCATCTCTTTGCACTTCGATTCTTGATGCAGTTAGCCACAGTCGGAGAATACTTTGCTCCAAAAGTCAGGACCTGCATACCAAATACATAGGGCTCTCTTGTAGAATCGCCTTTACGCCACAAAAACTTCTGGGCAGCTTGGTCTTCCCCCCGAATAAACACCTGGTGAAACATCTCCTTGGTGCCACCACAGATAGCAACAGGTCTTTCACGAAAGCGAATGAGAACGCCAACCAGAGACGCCAACAGATCGGGGCCTGTCATCAAGAACGTATTTAATGAAACACCATTCACCATACACTCCGCATCATAAACTAGTCGCCTCTTGTTCTTTCTTCAATTTTCGCACATACCCTTTCTTTTCGTAGCTACGGATCGTGCACTAGAAAAGTATGCAGGTTTGGATACGCTTAATTTTTGACTCCAAACATTGAAGCCTGCGCCTTGCCGTGTGTTTGGTAGATTAATGGAAATAAATCTCCATAGCAGTCCTGCTTCTCATCACTTTGCGATGTATTGCGATGACAATTCCATCATTCGTTGAGGCATTCAACTGCCTACACCGTTGGATCTAAGCTAAAATATGCAGTTTTTTATCCATCTTGTCTTCCGAATTGCACTCACAGATATACAAAATTGATTGTGAAGTAGAAATTGAAACGCTATTTTGACCGTAGACTGCCCACCCTAAGTGACACATTGATGCAAATAATTCATCACAATTTTCTTTCCGAATTCTTCTCACACGATGCAATTTCCGTGGACTGCCCACCCTAAGTGACACATTGATGCAAATAATTCATCACAATTTTCTTTCCGAATTCTTCTCACACGATGCAATTTCGAAATTCACCACCCTTGACCCTGACTCACATTGAGTGATGTCGCTAGTACACCTTAAACATAACTCCTCTGATGGTCCATCCAACCCTATATCAGCTGCAATTCCGCTTTCTATGAGAGTGCAGGCCGACCCTTCATCGATTATACATATAACGTCACTTTATATCGAATGTCCTAATATCCACCCGACGAAAATTCATCTGATGACGACTCCAATCCAGTTTTAGATTACTTGGTAATTTTCCCCACTAAGATGGCAAGCAGCACTGGATTACTTAAATAGTCAACTAGACCTATCACTTCAATTGTTGCACTATAATTTTGAACAGACAATCATAAATTTATTAATTTTTCCAACTTATCTGACTTAAACGGTGCCGGTTGCATCATTTTACGCAGCATAGTTTGGTGAATGACATCCGCGAGTCCAAAAACCATTTGCAGAGTGTCAATTGCCGTGCCAACAGTACTTGGAGGCATGCATTTGCCATGGACTGCTTCCAGAGATGCACCCTTTAGACACCTTTGTAGCTGTATAAGACTTTCCAGATCCGAAAATCCACACCATTCCGTATAGCATGTTCCCACTAGACGCGAAATTGCACAATTCCAAATGTGCATGTACGTGAGAACTCGCTGAGAGAACAATTTATACCAATTGGTGTGCGAGTTCTCGTTTGTGTAGTGAGAAATCTGCTAGTTCTATCTGTTATAACTATATGGAAACTGTTTCGAAGATCATTTTCTATAACGTGTTGTGAAGCAATTTGCGAAGACGACAAACTGACGTTTGAGTCAGAGGTGTATATGTTCGTCTCATTCACTCCGGTATTTGAGGTGTTTGCAACAATTTTGCGTAGGTAGGGACATTCCCTCTGACTGTGTCTCACGTGTTTTTCAGCAAGTGCAAATTAAGAAATCCGATCATTTCTCAAAAACGCAGTAGAAGTGTTGCGGGGGTGATAATTTCATCCACCCTTATCATAAAAAATCAAACTTTAGAATAAATACTAGTGCATCTTCGAAAATGATTGGAGAACCAAATTATTATAACTTTTTCAAACCATTACAAACTTGTCCCAATTCCACCCATTATAGTCTTATAAGCAAAAAGTGAATCTCTGAGAGAATTATTAAGTGCTCTTCGTATTGAAGACTATTTAATAAAGAACATGTCTCTAGGCCATAAAATCATGTGTCAGTGTTTCGATTCACATGAAAAAGTGATTAGTGAATTAAAACAACAATCATATGAGTAGCATAACTCATGCTAGAAAAGTTAATAGACCCTTCAAGGTAGTTTTGTCTGGCTTAAAAACGAACTAAGGAATAAAGTGCTTCGGCGTGAAACCCATTACACTTAAAAATTAAGCTAACAATAACTATGCAATCTACATTGTGTCGATGGCCCAGAATACCTCCCTGCTGGCCGACTCAGCTGGGGTGGGTTCCACAACCGAGTTCGCAAAAAAAGTCCTAAGATTGATTTCCCGAAGGAAGTGGTTGCCACGTCGTCTTTCCTCAGGAACGAAAGCCAAATATTTATATATATATATATATACATTTTTTTTATTTATTATATATATATATAATTTTTTTTATGTCTACATTTAGGAGTTGGACGGCGACTCGGAGAACTTTGAAGAGCCTTGGGTTGTTTGGCAATTCAATGTTGCCTTCGCTATGTGGTTTATATATATATTTTTTTTCACTCCCAGATAAGTAAACCTTGTTTCCGCGAACCCTATCATCGCGTAAGATCCCGGGCAGATATTCACAACAGGGGTAGCGTAGGCGTTGGCGAGGTGGTCGAGGTTTCCCGTTACCTCGTATGGGGATTGTTGGTCAGGGGAGGACGAACATGCAATTTGCACGCGACAACATATGGAACGTGGCACAATTAAAATATCCGAACTACGATCGTAACATAGAAGTATATTTAAAACCATAGTAAGATGGGAATTCAAAAAGCGCCACCACCAACCGAACAAAATTACGCAATATCACAGTTGCCAGATGTATGGCCACGAAGCCATGCACTGTCAAATCAAAAGTTTCTACACGACGTGCTCCGGCAACCACAAAACAAGAGCCAAACATCCTAAAATGTGCTAACTGCAGTGGATCGCAACTCTGACCCATCGTGTACTAGCCGATCTCAATTAATTCAAATACGATAAATCTTATATAATTATGAATGCTATAGATTTGATAGGCAGTATGCAAATAGAGGAGCTGTTGCTGTTTTAGTAAACAATTCTTCTCTTGCCCCTTGATTTTATCTGACAGCGTTTTTTATACGCTTTTTCGGCCCCTGTCTGTGAATACATGTGAGTTCTTGTGAACAGCTGATACCCTTCCCAAACTATAGTATTGGGGTGAATTAGAGTTCTTATTTGAAAATTCGCTCGTTACTTGAACTTTTTTCAAATTACGGTGTTAAATTTTCAACACAGCGGGGAGGGGTAAGCAAACGAACAAAGCTCATGTTCATGAAGTAGCTTTCTGCGAGTTACAGTCTGAGGTACTATGGCCAAATAATATTGCCATTGTTTACATTAATAATTTATAAATGAATTATTAATGAATGTACCACTTCATGTATGTATTTTAGCATATGCATAATGTAGAAAAAAAAGCATTCACACGAAACATGTGTTCCGGCAACTAATAGCAATATTATCGAAATATTTGCTTGAATCACTTAAAATAAACAGCTTATTTTACTTGTTTTACAAAAATAGGGATGAAAGTTAATTGCAAATTTGTTTGAGCTAGGTACAGTTAAAGCCATTGTTCTAAACAAATTATGCAATTTAATTGCAGAAGCTTTCACAATTCATGAATGAAAGATACAAAACTAAGTTCATTTTCCAGTCATCGCACATAAATCAGCTATATTTGACTCTGAAGAATTAAATTGATGCAAAGTATTCCTGCAAATAGAGTGTAGCATTACATTTTAATTCACGCGAGCCCCTATTACAAATATATGTCCTCTTAAAAATATTAGTTATCTTCTGAACACCTTTTTTTTTATTTTTTTATTTTTAACTTCGATGTAAACTAACGTACTAGCACTCTAAGCTAAACTTAACCTTAACTTTCGACCTAACCTATCAATGAATAAAATAGATACTAATGTTTAGGGACAAATGTATGGCGATTATCGTCGCGCAGACTGTTCCTGATCCGTACCCAATCGTCGACATCAGTGACTACTCCTCAATCCTCCACGGGAAAAATTTTTTTCGAAAATAGATCTCGTCCCCGTTCAACCAGAGGACGTATCCAAAACAGCCGTAATAACACCTTTTGGCCTTTACGAAATGTTGGTGATGCTTTTCGGACTCTGCAATGCCATACATTTCAGCGGTTCATCAGACAGGTCTTAGATGGTCCCGAGTTTGTGTACGCATACATGGACAAACTTCTCGTGGCCTCAACCAGCGCAGAAGAGCATACCAAACATTTAACGATGATCTTCACTCGCCTCCGAGAATATGGTTAGTCTTTCAATTGCGACAAATGTCATGTCTTTGCAGATCGAGATCGAGAGATCGAGTTCCTTGGTCATCTAATATCAGTCAACGGCACCCAGCCACTTCACGACAAAACTTAATCCATCTCGACGTACAAACGGCCCGGCACAATTGCGTCAGTTTTTGGAGATGATACATTTTTACAGACGTCACCTCAAAAACTCAGCTGCTACTCAAGCACCGCTGCATGCGTTGCTTAAAGACGTACGAAAAAAAGTTACGAGACTGGTGGTTTGGACAGAAGAAGTTCTGGCAGCATTCGAGAAGTGCAAAGAGGATTTAACCAATGCAGCCCTCTTAGCTCATCCCGCCCACACATCGAACTGCGATTGTCTACTGACGAGTCCGGAAAAGCCGTGGGAGTTGTGCTCGAGCAACGCAATGGCAACGTAAGGGAACCCGTTGGTTACTTCTCAAAAAAATTATCGAACGCAGAGGTAAACTACAGCGTATATGACTGGGAACTAGCATCACGTCATCAAGTTTTTCCGACCGTGGATAGAGGGATATAACGTAACAATCCGAACAGATCAGAAGCCGCTAACACACGCCTCCAACAGCGTTCCGAAAAAGTTTCGTCTCGTCCACTCGGGCACCTTAATCAGATAATCCAGTTTACCACCACTATTATATCAGTCATATCAGTATCCGACCATTCGTACCCAAGACATTTAGGCCAATAGTTTTTCAAAATGTTCACAATTTGTCGCACCCTGGAAGCAAAAGTACATGCAAACTGATATGTTCACGTTATGTCTGGCCATCCATGAAGAAGGACATCACCCTACAAGTTCGTGAATGCATACCATGCCAACTGCCGAAAATCGGTAGACACGTCCGCATGCAGCCTTTGACATTCCGCGAAGTCGACCAAAGATTTGACCATATCCATCTGGACATCGTTCGGTCGTTGCCTGATTCGGAACCGATACTGTTTGACGATGATCGACCGATTTTCGAGATGGCCTGAAGCGATTCCCATAAAGGAAATAACTGCTGACCCCGTAGTCAAACAATTTTTAAGCAATTGGATCTCACGTTTCGGTTGTCCGAAAACTATTACCACCGACCAGGGATCTCAGTTTGAGTCAGTTCTGTTCAAAGCAATGACACAATTAATCGGCAGTAAGTGAGTGCGCATATCATCCGGTCGCCAACGAAATGGTAGAACGATGGCACCGTACTTTAAAAGCCGCCATCCGCTGCCATCAAAGCATTCGATGGACCGAAACACTCCGAGTGATTCTTCTCGGGTTGCCTTCCTGCTACAAGGAAGACCTCAAAGCATCAGTGGCAGAATTTATGTATGGCGCAGCACTACGGATTCCAGGTGAGCTTTTCTCACATGAAGATACACCTTCAGACCCCAACATCTTTTTGGAAGATTTTCGTGTATACATGCGAAATCTTAAGCCAACACCAGCCACCCACCACTGTAATAACAAAAATATATTCTGCTTTGTAGTAGGTATTAATTAAAAATCCGCTTCGTTTGTAAAACTTCTTTATTCACTGGGACACGTTCTTACTTGCCGTGCTCTTTCTTACATATATCTGCCTATGTGGCGATCTCCTTTTCCGTAATGGCCGACCCCGACTCGAAGTTGGCTGCGGTTCGAAATAATCGATAACACCACATCTCGGCCAATCTAACAGATTGATCGGCCTCGATCAACTAAATAAATTAACATAACATCAATCAAACTTAACTTAACTTAGCCCTAAAACCGGTGGACGACTCGACTAGACTTATAACTTAACTTAACTTAGCTAAAATTCTACGAGAAATCGTCGGAATTCCTTGATCAGTAGTTTTCGTAGACAGTCTCAGTCATCCACTCGTACCGTTCGCAACCATCTTTGCAGTACCTCTCATCAGTCTTCTTGCACAGACGTACTTACTTCTGTCGTCGCAGCCCACTGACAGAGCCACATCCGCAAAGTCGGCAATCCACATTTTGATACCGTACGAATCGTCACCAGAGAAGGGAGGGACTGCGTCCTCTATATGGCGGAAGTCCACTCGTCTAGTCGATGATGTTAGCTCCGTTTCTTCAAGCTCTCGTCGCAAGTCTGCTATACGTAATTCACGTTCCTCCTTCACATCTGAAGGCGTAGCGGCGCTACTTGCAGCCCCACCTAAGGTTGTAGCACTGTGGGATAGCATTGGCACAACTGTTTCGGCAGTATGTGTCGCTGAAATCGAAGTAGCGGTGCTCTCGGCTCCTGAAGTGGTGACAGAAATATCGGCAGTAATTATATGCATATACATATGTGTATACCCATATACAAATATGTATACGCATATATCCCTACATACATAAATGCATATATGTATCCTCTTGTATACATATAAGTATTTTTTGTCCACTTTTATACTTTTATTTGTGTACATGTAAACATCTTAAAACTACCTTAAAACTACCCTAAGCTATGGAAGTCGGCCATAGGTTGCAGTTGCTGGATTTTGAGTTATCCACTGCAAGACAGTGACCGACTGCCCCCATAAGGGGATACGCACTACCCTATTTACCCCGGGTCTAAAGGGTTCGACGCTGGAGTTCCCACGCTCCCCAGCCACCAGAACTTTCGATGTTGCATAGCAACATCCCGCACATCCCGACTCGATACCGCTGTACTGAAGCGGAGGAGACCCTCCTCACCTCGTTGTGCGACGGAACGGTCGTGGTTGAGTCGCCCATCCACAGTTGAACGGGCGATGTGTAAGAAGAGGGGTACCGCATTTATGTCTTGTAACAGACCGTACAAGTCTAAATGGAGAAAAGCTTCTGCGGGGGCGAAGCCACTGTGACGTACCCGTTCGTGATATTGTGCATTGGGGTGGTAAGCCCCAGAGATCAAGATATTGACTGAGTTCGTCACTCTGGCAGTATGGCCTCGAATCAATTTCAACAGGAAATTGTCCACTCGTATCAGGTTCGCCCCGTTGTATAAAACCTCATTGGAGTAGAATTTACTGTACTGGGACTCTGGTATTCTGTAAAGGCGAAGGCAAGTCCTAAGACAAGCCCTCTCAAACACCCGAATCTTTTCCATCAAGCTTGCACTCACGTTGAACCACACGGGGCAGCCATAGATGAGCATTGGCCGGATGAGGGCCATGTAGCAGATTACCTTCACCCACGCATCGAGTTAGCTTTTGTAAAACAGTCTCTTTGTAAGAGCGAAAGCACCTCGGGCTCGAGCCAGAGCAGCATCTACATGTTTGTTAAAATATAGATAATGATCTTGCCAGATCCCCAGGTATCTGACTGCAGTCCTTTGCGAAATTGGTTGCGAAACCCGTGACGCCTAACAATTGAGAACTTTCGCCAATTCTTTTTTGTATCCGCCAAAGCCTTATACAACGGGGTCCTGAACAGAATGGTTTCCGACTTCCGAAAGTTGATATTCAACTGCCAGTCATCGCAACTTCTCATGAATGAGTCGAAGTCACCCTGCGCGAGAGTAGTGATGTCCTCGATATTGTTGCCTGATATGTACACAATCAAGTCGTCGGCATACGCAATTACGTGAGGAAGAGCACTTATTAGATCGCTCAAGAAAATGTTGAACAAGATCGGCGAATTAACGGCACCCTGCTGGAGACCATTTTTTTTTATTTCAAATATACCTGCAGGGGACAAATTGCCATTCTTGACGACGAACCTTCTACCAGTAAGCATGTTACACAGTAGGTACAGCAGTGGTTTACTAATGCCTAGCCCATTGAGCTTGTAAAAAAGGCCTTCTAACCATACTGTGTCGTAGGCCTTCTCCAGGTCAATCAGGCAGGCACCCGTACATTGTTTCTGGCTCTTATTCCATTGGATATCCGACACCAGTTTCAAACCGAATTGGTTATCCGAAATAATATGTTTGTCCTCTGTCCAGTTGGTATGAGCTCTATTTATCACCTTCTCAAATACATTGCTGATGTTCGGAAGGTGACTAATTGACCGAAGGTAGCACGGATTCGAAGAATCTTTTCCTCGCTTGGATATGGGTTGCACAATCGCAGTTTTCCAATGCTCCGGATAATGTGCATTATTCAGAGCATTGTTAAACAGGATAGTGTGCATATTAACCACATCTAGGGGGAGATGTCTTAGCACAATGTTCGAGATTCCGTCGATTCCAACTGACTTTTTCTTCTTTAGTGATTCGAAGACCGCTTGGAGCTCTGTATTCGCTATGAACGGGGGATGAACCCCTTCGTCGGCCATGACATTATCTGCCATGTTATCTTCATTGAACACGACAAAACCGATGTTCTCAGATCGCCATTGTTGCATGTCTTCTCGAAGTTGCGAGTTGCTATATTGTACGTAGTTCTCCGAGTCGTGGTTTGGGCGAACACTCATATTCACCTTATACACTTCCTGAAAGACCGCGCCTAGTACCACCATTTTGTCTTGCGGGTCTTCGACCACAAAGAAGTTATCGTCGAGTACCGCATTATCTGGATCAATACCTGCTGTAGTCAGTATTTGTCCGTTGTCCGTCGTTCTGATGAGCTTAAGACACGGAAGATCGCTACGCTTACTGCGAAAGAATTTGTTTATTTGTGGGAACATGCTCGGGTTGTTGGATCTAACAGCCCGAATCTTATTGTTCCAATGCAAGTTAACAGAAACTCTGGTATTTTGGACAAATAGTGTTTGAATGTTCTTAATTAGCGATTTCAGTCCTAATTTCCTCATCTCGTCTGTCAGTAAACCGTCTATACAAGGTTTTTAATCTTGACAGCAGACTACTCTTTTGTTGGAGGAGTGCGTCTATTATCGCATTGTGATATAAGTTTTCGTTATTTGTGCGTGTATACCTTGGTATCGTACTGTAAATTGTTCGTTTTATTGTCTCGTCAAATTGTATAAGATACATGTCAATCTCCTCGTTTGACAAGTTTCTATTGGACGGTATGTGGAGCGCATTCGAGGAGACTGCTGTCGTCATTTGTCTGGAGAAGCGTGTCCAGCGTGTCCTACTGTAATTGTAGGGATACGTTTGAACAAACTCTAATAATTCCGCAATATCATTGGGGATCTCGATTTCGGCACTGAGTCCGCAATGGTCACTGAGATACACGAAAATGTTCAAACAGTTTACCGTTTGTGAGTTTGTGTCTGTCAGCTGCAGTCTTGCGTCAAACAGCAGGAGATCCAGATAAGAGCCGCTTCTGGGGTATGACGAGATCTCTGTTGCTTTCAAATCGAGTCTATACTCGACACTGTGCAAGCAATACCAGCTGTAAAGCTGGTCCCCTCTACTATTGGAAACTGTGTTTCCCCAATATCCGTGACGGGCATTTAAGTCCCCGGCCAAAATGAAATAGTTCTCTTCCGAGTCCAGTCTAAGCCATCGAAAGAGTGAATCGAGCTCTGATATAGTCGTTCTGGAACTAGGGGGGCCGGAGGAGTAGACCGACACAGAATACAGTTTCTTCCCACTGCGGAGAGAAATGCACACGATGCAGGCCTCCAACTCCTGAAACCGTCGTATTTCACTGCTATACACTACTTTGTGTTTAATGTTATTTTTAATGAAGATCGCCTCCGCCATTGGAGTTGGGCCGGTCTCTTCTAATAACATTATAATTACTGTGCTCCAATGTGCCTCTCTGGGTTAGCTTGGTTTCGCTAATCAGAAATAGCTCTGGGCTTTGATCGTCCAACAATCTATAGAGCTCGTTTTTTCGCGGGATCCCTATCAATGAATTTGCATTCACTGCGAGGATCCTGTAAGTGCTCTCCGTTTGCGCAGCCATCACGACTGTTGACGTGCTTGGTTCTGCAGGAGCACCAGAATTTGGCCTACCTGCTCCTCTAACCGATCCATACGCCTTTCAATGGAGGATTTCCAATCGGGCGTTGGATCGTGTGCTCTTGGCACTGAAGGCTGCTGCCCTACCTTCGGTAGCTGCTGCTCTCCCGCGTTCTTCTGACCAGACGCCATTTGGGCGTAGGTCACTTGAGGAGTGACGGTTATGGCTGCCCCGAGTGGATTTTTCACTGGCTGCTTGGAATTTAGGGCAACCTCGGTAGTTAGCGGTGTGTCCCACGTTCCCGCAGAGTACGCATTTGAGCTGACTCTTGTCAGCTGCTCCCTCTTGACCCAAAGAACAATTATCCGCACTGTGGTTTTCTCCGCACTTAACGCATCGAGGCTGCATTTGGCAGTTCGACGCAGCGTGCCCGAACCTTTGGCAGCAAAAGCATTGTGCAATGCCATCGCGCCTTCGTATACTGTCGCAGATGCATTCGTGGTAATCTAAGAACTTTATCTTCTTTAGATTATCCACTTTGCTTGTGGGTGTTATCTGTACAATATAAAAGGGCAATTTCCGCCCCTCACTCTTTGCCTTAACTGTGGTGAAGGGATTGACCCCGACGAACTCAATGCCGTCACACACATGCTCTTTGAGCAGTTGGAGGACCTTCTCCGCTTCGAGCGGCCAAGGAAGCTTCAACAGCCGGGACTGGCATTTTTCGCTTTTTGGGGTGAAGGAAAAGAACTCGAGTGTCGACATCTTCAGATATTCCTTCACCACATTGTAATCATCCACTGTCTTGCAGTGGATTACGTGTTTATCCGCGCCTTTATTTTTACTTATGAAAAATTTACCTGGTTTGTTCAACATCCGCCTTATAGATGTTGATTGGCGGAACTTTATTTTTCTTCTGTGGCTGCTGCTGATGAGTTGCTGGCTGTTGCTGTTGGGTTGCTGACGGCTGTCGCTGTTGTGTTGATTGTTGCTGCTGTGTTGCTGGACGCTCTGTTGCTGAACGCTGTGCTGTTGCTGGTCGCTGTTGTTGGTGAACTGCTGGCAGTTGTTGTGGATGTGCTGCTATCAGTTTCTGTGTTTCTGGCCGCTGTTGCTGTTGCTTAGCTGGCCTTTGATGTTGCTGAGATGCTAGCAGCTGCTGTTGGGGTTCAGCTGGTGGTGGTTGTTGTTGCTGCGCCGTAGCCCTCTTTTTTTGCTGCGGCTTCTTTGCCACATGTTGTTGTTGCTGCTTCTGCTGATCCAGCATTCTCCTCGCAATGGTTCTAGCTTTCAGCTCTCTGATTTCATGCAAGAGTCGCTGAACTTTCCCCTGCATATCTTCAACAAGCGTTTGCTTCATATGAAGTACGCGCTCGATTTCATCTTCTGTGTCGGAGGGAAGAGAATCATAGCTGTTGCTGCTAACATCGAACAGGCCTTCCCCTCCATCGGAGACGAACTGCACCGTCTCTTCTCCTTCTTCCCCTGACTCGGCTGCTGATGTACTCAACGACGCCGCCTTACTCTGCTCTTCCCCCTGCAGCTCTTCGGGTGAGGCATTGGTATTGCGGCGTTTTGCGATTTTGAGTGAAGCTTTCTTCCTCCTCCTTTTCACTGCGCCTTCTGTGGGCACTGTTGACTGGTGGCCTGGTTCTGCCACCGGTTGTTGCTGGTCATTGACCGCTTCTACGCGGGCGGATCGCTCGTGGTCATTCATTTCTCACACTTATATTAGTGTGTGAGCCACGGAAAAAAAAGAAAATATCTGGTTGTGTCCCCAATGGGGATCGAACCGGGATACCGTCGAGTCAACAGCAACGGCTCTACCGATTCGGTTGACTACTGCTTTTAAAAAACTCGCGGTACTTGCACTACTTGATTATTGCGATTAACGTTTGTTATTTTTGTTAAAAGCGGACACACTCGAAACTCACATTTCACTATTCAGTCTGTGAACGATTGACTTCTGAACACCCTCCGAACAATAAGTATGTACATGTTCGTGGGCAAATTCACGAATCTGCCGCCATTATCCCACAAAATTCAAGAATCGGCCGCCATATTGGGGTGAATTGACGAACGTTGTAAAATTATGTGAGTAATGCCAGGGAATTCCACTACTATCACAATTTTCTCCGGTGTGGACTATCTCTTTACTCATTTATTTCTGATACGTACCATCAAATTATTTAAGAAACTTGTCAAACATAAATTTCAATCCAAAGAGTCCACTGGATTAGTATTATTAGATATTGAAAAAGCGTTTGATACGGTTTGGCATGATGCTTTAATATACAAACTTCTTAAATTTAACTTTCCTATGGAAACTGTTAAGATCATCCAGTGTTTTCTAGATAAAAAAAAATGTGTAGTAAAAGTACAAAATGTTAAATCCGCAGTACAAAATACTGCATATGGATTACCTCAAGGTCCTATACTCTCCCCAACACTTTTTCTTTTTGTCTCTGACATTCCAGATCTTGGCAATGATGTGAATATTGCTATGTTTGCTGATGATACCGCAATATTTGCATCTGGTACATACTATACGGACGTCTATGAGTCGTTCACAGATCGTTGAACAGTGCACATGTGTTTCGACTAATTTCAAGTAAAGTGATAATATTAAAGAAAAGTGAAGTAGTAAAATTGTTACCAGGATCCGCAGCAAGTACTTGGCAGAACGCGTAGAGTCAACAGCCGTGACGCATAGGGGTCCGGATTCGAAGCCCAGTGGGGGCGGAAAGCTTTCCTTTTTTTTTTAAACTAAGTACGTGAGTCCCTGGAATGGAGACGAACGGGCAGTCCGATCGCCTAGGAGAGAACGGGGAACGTCAACCGGTGTCCGAAGTGTCACGCCATCAACCAACGGTGTCCCAAGAAGGCACGTCGAAGAGTAGGAGAAAGAAGCGCATCTCCAAAAGTGAAAAACGTCGCCTCAATGACGCAGGAGGGAGAAAGCGCTGCAGCTACGTCATCTAATGAGACGGCAGCCGAGGCCGAAACAGTAGCAACATAGCTGAAAAAGAAGCATCATCAGGCAACAGTTCAGCAACATCAACAATCAGCAGCACAACAAAAAAAGCAGCCGCAACAGATAGCAGCCCAACAACAACAACAGCAGTCAGCAGTACACCAGCAACAACAGCAGCCAAAAAAGAATGAAAAGTGCCACCCATCAACTTTTTCAAGACGGATATTATACAAACTGCACAGGTATGTAAGCGGGCCATAGGTAGTGGCAATTTTAGCATTAAGAAAAATAAAGGGTTAAAAAAATACTCTATCCGCTGTAAGACCGTAGAGCATCACAAAGCTCTTAAGGCGTGTCTATTCTGTTCGACGACGCAGTTCTTCTCCTTCACACCGAAAGGAGAAAAAAATCAATACAAATTATTAAAGATCGTCGCCCCGCTCGAAGCGGAGGATATCTTCCAACTGCTCATAGCGCAAGTGTGTGACTGTCTCGAGTTCGTAGGGGTCAAGCCCTTCACCACAGCTAAGGCAAAAAGAGAGGGGCGGAAATTACCGTTCTTTATTGTACAGCTGTCACCCAGCAGCAAAATAGATAACTTGAATGAGATAGAAACATTAGCTGACTATGATGGCATCAGTCCTGTGCCATCCCCGCGAGTGCCGACCAGAATAATAAACAAGTGTTTGTGTGAAGTGTTTCCGTGTCGACTGCGTTCGGTCCGCTCCCTCACGCCCCTTTCCTTCACAAGCCACTGCTGCGCATTCTCGTTCGCAACTCCCGTTTGATTTCATCAAGCGGGTTGATGCTATGACTGAGAGTGCGTAGCATCTGACGTAGCGGATTTTAGAAGTGTGAATTTGTTGGTGGACCAACTCCAATCGAAGTATGGGCATAGCACCTACATCGATTGTTTTTTTTTTCTTCATTTTTGTCTTATTTTTAATTCATTTACTTACGTGCTAGACAAAAATACTTAAAACTAGCTTAACTATCTTAACAATTGTTCTTACATCTAACCTACTGACCCTATACGGGTACTCTAAGCTATTCTGATCTTCTAATTTAAACATGCCTTTCGGCTTAGTCTATGTTTTTTTTTTTCAGTTATGAAGTCTGTTTTTGTTTTTTGTTAAACCAAGAAAACTGGTAAAAAACTTGGCTTAGTTTGTCTATCTTAACCTACCTTAAACTAGATTAACTTAACATTAAAACTTAAAAAACTATCTTAACTATGTCTGTAACTTTACGGACACGTGCACTCTTGCGTATATGTTATGTATATGCCGAACATATATACAAACAGTTTACCGTTTGTGAGTTTGTGTCTGTCAGCTGCAGTCTTGCGTCAAACAGCAGGAGATCCAGATAAGAGCCGCTTCTGGGGTATGACGAGATCTCTGTTGCTTTCAAATCGAGTCTATACTCGACACTGTGCAAGCAATACCAGCTGTAAAGCTGGTCCCCTCTACTATTGGAAACTGTGTTTCCCCAATATCCGTGACGGGCATTTAAGTCCCCGGCCAAAATGAAATAGTTCTCTTCCGAGTCCAGTCTAAGCCATCGAAAGAGTGAATCGAGCTCTGATATAGTCGTTCTGGAACTAGGGGGGCCGGAGGAGTAGACCGACACAGAATACAGTTTCTTCCCACTGCGGAGAGAAATGCACACGATGCAGGCCTCCAACTCCTGAAACCGTCGTATTTCACTGCTATACACTACTTTGTGTTTAATGTTATTTTTAATGAAGATCGCCTCCGCCATTGGAGTTGGGCCGGTCTCTTCTAATAACATTATAATTACTGTGCTCCAATGTGCCTCTCTGGGTTAGCTTGGTTTCGCTAATCAGAAATAGCTCTGGGCTTTGATCGTCCAACAATCTATAGAGCTCGTTTTTTCGCGGGATCCCTATCAATGAATTTGAATTCACTGCGAGGATCCTGTAAGTGCTCTCCGTTTGCGCAGCCATCACGACTGTTGACGTGCTTGGTTCTGCAGGAGCACCAGAATTTGGCCTACCTGCTCCTCTAACCGATCCATATGCCTTTCAATGGAGGATTTCCAATCGGGCGTTGGATCGTGTGCTCTTGGCACTGAAGGCTGCTGCCCTACCTTCGGTAGCTGCTGCTCTCCCGCGTTCTTCTGACCAGACGCCATTTGGGCGTAGGTCACTTGAGGAGTGACGGTTATGGCTGCCTCGAGTGGATTTTTCACTGGCTGCTTGGAATTTAGGGCAACCTCGGTAGTTAGCGGTGTGTCCCACGTTCCCGCAGAGTACGCATTTGAGCTGACTCTTGTCAGCTGCTCCCTCTTGACCCAAAGAACAATTATCCGCACTGTGGTTTTCTCCGCACTTAACGCATCGAGGCTGCATTTGGCAGTTCGACGCAGCGTGCCCGAACTTTTGGCAGCAAAAGCATTGTGCAATGCCATCGCGCCTTCGTATACTGTCGCAGATGCATTCGTGGTAATCTAAGAACTTTATCTTCTTTAGATTATCCACTTTGCTTGTGGGTGTTATCTGTACAATATAAAAGGGCAATTTCCGCCCCTCACTCTTTGCCTTAACTGTGGTGAAGGGATTGACCCCGACGAACTCAATGCCGTCACACACATGCTCTTTGAGCATTTGGAGGACCTTCTCCGCTTCGAGCGGCCAAGGAAGCTTCAACAGCCGGGACTGGCATTTTTCGCTTTTTGGGGTGAAGGAAAAGAACTCGAGTGTCGACATCTTCAGATATTCCTTCACCACATTGTAATCATCCACTGTCTTCCACTGTCTTGCACGTGTTTATCCGCGCCTTTATTTTTACTTATGAAAAATTTACCTGGTTTGTTCAACATCCGCCTTGTAGATGTTGATTGGCGGAACTTTATTTTTCTTCTGTGGCTGCTGCTGATGAGTTGCTGGCTGTTGCTGTTGGGTTGCTGACGGCTGTCGCTGTTGTGTTGCTTGTTGCTGGACGCTGTGTTGCTGAACGCTGTGCTGTTGCTGGTCGCTGTTGTTGGTGAACTGCTGGCAGTTGTTGTGGATGTGCTGCTATCAGTTTCTGTGTTTCTGGCCGCTGTTGCTGTTGCGTAGCTGGCCTTTGATGTTGCTGAGATGCTATCAGCTGCTGTTGGAGTTCAGCTGGTGGTGGTTGTTGTTGCTGCACTGTAGCCCTCTTCTGTTGCTGCGGCTTCTTTGCCACTTGTTGTTGTTACTGCTTCTGCTGATCCAGCATTCTCGCTGAACTTTCCCCTGCATATCTTCAACAAGCGTTTGCTTCATATGAAGTACGCGCTCGATTTCATCTTCTGTGTCGGAGGGAAGAGAATCATAGCTGTTGCTGCTAACAGAGAACAGGCCTTCCCCTCCATCGGAGACGAACTGCACCGTCTCTTCTCCTTCTTCCCCTGACTCGGCTGCTGATGTACTCAACGACGCCGCCTTACTCTGCTCTTCCCCCTGCAGCCCTTCGGGTGAGGCATTGGTATTGCGGCGTTTTGCGATTTTGAGTGAAGCTTTCTTCCTCCTCCTTTTCACTGCGCCTTCTGTGGGCACTGTTGACTGGTGGCCTGGTTCTGCCACCGGTTGTTGCTGGTCATTGACTGCTTCTACGCGGGCGGATCGCTCGTGGTCATTCATTTCTCACACTTATATTAGTGTGTGAGCCACGGAAAAAAAAGAAAATATCTGGTTGTGTCCCCAATGGGGATCGAACCGGGATACCGTCGAGTCAACAGCAACGGCTCTACCGATTCGGTTGACTACTGCTTTTAAAAAACTCGCGGTACTTGCACTACTTGATTATTGCGATTAACGTTTGTTATTTTTGTTAAAAGCGGACACACTCGAAACTCACATTTCACTATTCAGTCTGTGAACGATTGACTTCTGAACACCCTCCGAACAATAAGTATGTACATGTTCGTGGGCAAATTCACGAATCTGCCGCCATTATCCCACAAAATTCAAGAATCGGCCGCCATATTGGGGTGAATTGACGAACGTTGTAAAATTATGTGAGTAATGCCAGGGAATTCCACTACTATCACAATTTTCTCCGGTGTGGACTATCTCTTTACTCATTTATTTCTGATACGTACCATCAAATTATTTAAGAAACTTGTCAAACATAAATTTCAATCCAAAGAGTCCACTGGATTAGTATTATTAGATATTGAAAAAGCGTTTGATACGGTTTGGCATGATGCTTTAATATACAAACTTCTTAAATTTAACTTTCCTATGGAAACTGTTAAGATCATCCAGTGTTTTCTAGATAAAAAAAAATGTGTAGTAAAAGTACAAAATGTTAAATCCGCAGTACAAAATACTGCATATGGATTACCTCAAGGTCCTATACTCTCCCCAACACTTTTTCTTTTTGTCTCTGACATTCCAGATCTTGGCAATGATGTGAATATTGCTATGTTTGCTGATGATACCGCAATATTTGCATCTGGTACATACTATACGGACGTCTATGAGTCGTTCACAGATCGTTGAACAGTGCACATGTGTTTCGACTAATTTCAAGTAAATTGATAATATTAAAGAAAAGTGAAGTAGTAAAATTGTTACCAGGATCCGCAGCAAGTACTTGGCAGAACGCGTAGAGTCAACAGCCGTGACGCATAGGGGTCCGGATTCGAAGCCCAGTGGGGGCGGAAAGCTTTCCTTTTTTTTTTAAACTAAGTACGTGAGTCCCTGGAATGGAGACGAACGGGCAGTCCGATCGCCTAGGAGAGAACGGGGAACGTCAACCGGTGTCCGAAGTGTCACGCCATCAACCAACGGTGTCCCAAGAAGGCACGTCGAAGAGGAGGAGAAAGAAGCGCATCTCCAAAAGTGAAAAACGTCGCCTCAATGACGCAGGAGGGAGAAAGCGCTGCAGCTACGTCATCTAATGAGACGGCAGCCGAGGCCGAAACAGTAGCAACATAGCTGAAAAAGAAGCATCATCAGGCAACAGTTCAGCAACATCAACAATCAGCAGCACAACAAAAAAAGCAGCCGCAACAGATAGCAGCCCAACAACAACAACAGCAGTCAGCAGTACACCAGCAACAACAGCAGCCAAAAAAGAATGAAAAGTGCCACCCATCAACTTTTTCAAGACGGATATTATACAAACTGCACAGGTATGTAAGCGGGCCATAGGTAGTGGCAATTTTAGCATTAAGAAAAATAAAGGGTTAAAAAAATACTCTATCCGCTGTAAGACCGTAGAGCATCACAAAGCTCTTAAGGCGTGTCTATTCTGTTCGACGACGCAGTTCTTCTCCTTCACACCGAAAGGAGAAAAAAATCAATACAAATTATTAAAGATCGTCGCCCCGCTCGAAGCGGAGGATATCTTCCAACTGCTCATAGCGCAAGTGTGTGACTGTCTCGAGTTCGTAGGGGTCAAGCCCTTCACCACAGCTAAGGCAAAAAGAGAGGGGCGGAAATTACCGTTCTTTATTGTACAGCTGTCACCCAGCAGCAAAATAGATAACTTGAATGAGATAGAAACATTAGCTGACTATGATGGCATCAGTCCTGTGCCATCCCCGCGAGTGCCGACCAGAACAATAAACAAGTGTTTGTGTGAAGTGTTTCCGTGTCGAGTGCGTTCGGTCCGCTCCCTCACGCCCCTTTCCATCACAAGCCACTGCTGCGCATTCTCGGTCGCAACTCCCGTTTGATTTCATCAAGCGGGTTGATGCTATGACTGAGAGTGCGTAGCATCTGACGTAGCGGATTTTAGAAGTGTGAATTTGTTGGTGGACTAACTCCAATCGAAGTATGGGCATAGCACCTACATCGATTGTTTTTTTTTTCTTCATTTTTGTCTTATTTTTAATTCATTTACTTACGTGCTAGACAAAAATACTTAAAACTAGCTTAACTATCTTAACAATTGTTCTTACATCTAACCTACTGACCCTATACGGGTACTCTAAGCTATTCTGATCTTCTAATTTAAACATGCCTTTCGGCTTAGTCCATGTTTTTTTTTTCAGTTATGAAGTCTGTTTTTGTTTTTTGTTAAGCCAAGAAAACTGGTAAAAAACTTAGCTTAGTTTGTCTATCTTAACCTACCTTAAACTAGATTAACTTAACATTAAAACTTAAAAAACTATCTTAACTATGTCTGTAACTTTACGGACACGTGCACTAGGGCGTATATGTTATGTATGTTGTTTATTTTTTTTTTTTTTTTTTTTTTTTTTTTTTTCTTAAGTACTACCTTATAATCTATGTAAGTTGGCCATGGTCAACCATCGCGTCATCATCTTGAAAAGCCAGCGGCGGCAGACACTGGTTTTGGTGTAACCACCAGTAAAATTGCCGTTCTTTGGCAGACTCCTCCTGTCTCGAGCGGAGATCGCTCTGCCGAACCGGAGGAAATCCTCGTGACTGCGAGCGACATCCCGTTCGTATTGGAGTCGCCTGTACACTGTTCGGCGTACAACGTGGAAGCAGGACATCCTTGTGAATCCTGTATTAGGCCAATTGTGTCGAGATAGAGGAACGCTTCAGGAGGAATAAAGCCTGTGAGGAGCACTCTCTCATGGTACATAACATTGGGGTAGTAAGCCCCAAAGATCAGACTGTTGGAAGAAGTCATAGCTCGTGCAATATGCCTTCTGATCAGCTTAGTAATAAAATTATCTATCCTGTTCAAGTTTGCCTCGTTGTACAGGACCTCGTTAGGATAGAACTTCTTGTACTTAGACTCGGGTGTACGATACAACCGGAGACAAGTGCGAAGACACTGTCTCTCGAACAACCTCATCTTTTCCATCTGGGAAGGACTCACATTGAACCATAGTGGACAACCGTAGGCCATAACTGGCTGGATGAGGGCCATGTAGCAGATTACCTTTACTCTGGTGTCAAGTTGGCTACTGTAAAACAACCCCCTTGCCACAGCAAGGGCCTTTTTAGCTTTCGCCAGAGCAATATCTATATGTTTGTCACAATACAGATATTGGTCCAACCAAATGCCTAGATACCTTATTACACTTTTCACATCTAACGGCCGTCCCTGCGGGTCAACTATGCCGAACTTACGCCAGTTTGTGCGCGTATCCCATGCTGCCATGTACAGCGGGGTCCTGAAAAGGATAGTTTCGCACTTCAGGAAGTTGATAATTAACTTCCAGTCGTCGCAAAATCGCTGAATTTGTTCGAAGTCAAGTTGCAGCAAGTTATTTATTACTTCGACCTTCGGACCTGATCTGTACGCTACTAGATCGTCGGCAATCGCAATTAAGTGTGGCATGGAATCTATAAGATCTACAGTGAATATTGAGAACAATATCGGCGAACCAACCGCTCCCTGTTGCAGACCATTTTTGGTGTCAAGTAACGTCGCCACTTTTCACGACGAACTTTCTACCTATTATCATGTCATAGATCAATGATTTGCAATGATTTGCTTATGCCGAGCCTGACCAGCTTGAGGAAGAGGCCCTAACCAAACGGTGTCGAACGCTTTCTCCAAGTCAATCAGACAGGCACCCGTGCATTGCTTTTTGTCTTTGTTCCACTGAATGTCGGATACCAGTTTGGACGCGGCATGTATAGTTTCATGCCCCGCCCTGAATCCGAACTGGTTGTCCGGTATGATTTTATTATCCTCAACCCATTGTTTCAGAACTCGAATGACTATCTTTTCAAAAACCTTGCTTATGCAAGAAAGAAGACTGATCGACCGAAGATTTGTCGGGATAGATTTGTCTTTATCCCGTTTAGGGATTGGTTGCACCACAGCTGTTTTCCAGTGTACCGGGTAATAAGCATTACTCAGCGCATTATTGAACAGTGTTGTGTAAATCTGCACGGCTTCGGGGGGAAGATAGCGAAGCACAATATTTGGTATACCATCGATTCCCACCGACTTTTTCTTCTTCAGTGAGTTAAAGATACCCTGAAGATCTTCTTGAGAAATCAAGATGTGATTTCCATCATTGGCGACGGCATTATTTGCCATGTTATCGTCACTGAACCTGGTGAAACCAGGATTCTCAGATCGCCATTGACTTATCTCGTTTCGGAGTTCGAAGTGGTTTAGCGAGGCTCTATCATCCAGGTCGTGATTCGGCCTACGAACCTCGTTGACCGTATACACTCGCTGAAACACAGCACCAATTGCTTTCACCTTCTCCTGGGGATCTTCAACCACGAAGAAGTCGTTGTCTAGTACTGCCCCATCTGAATCGATGCCAACTGAAGTCAGTAATTGTTCGTTAACTGTCGTTCTAGGAAGTCTAACGGCCTGAATGTCGTTTTGATCTTTCCTCGGAAATATTTTATTTACTTGTGGGAACATACCCGGGTTGTTAGATCGTACAGACCGGATCTTAATGCCCCAGTGCAAGCTTTTAGCCAAGCTATAGTTCATACGTATTAACTGTTGGAGGTTCTTGATCTCCGACTTCAATTGCCTGACTTTCGCGTTTTGTGGATCTGTAAACCGACAGCAGTCTACTTTCATGCACGTGAAGTGCATCGATGGTAGCATTTCGATAAACATCGCTGTCATCGATTTGTACTACCTTCGGAATATTCTTGTCCATGGAACGTTTAATTACGTCGTCCATTTGTATGAGGTACCTGTCAACCTCTTCGTTCGTTAGGTTTCTGTTTGATGGAGGATTGGTCCCACTCGAACGCAGTTCTGTGGATAACGTCCTGGAGAAGCGAGGCCAGTGGGCCTTACTGTAATTATAAGGATTCCTCTGGACATACTCCTCCAGTTCTTCCACCTCGTTCGGGAGCTGAATAGCCGCGAAGAGTCCGCAGCGATCACTATCGTACTCAACCGCGGATAAACAGTTCCGCGTGCGTCTTGCGACGTCTAGTATCGTCAGTCGTCTGTCGATCAACAACAGATCGAGATAGGACCCGCATCTGGGGTACGATGGCCTATCAGTTGCAAGCAAATCTAGCTTGAATTCAATATTGTGCTCTGCCAACCAGTTATACAGTTGGGTCCCCCTGTCGTTATGCACTCTATTGCCCCATCCTCTATGCTTGGAGTTTAAATCCCCAGCAATTATATAATAGTTTTCCTCCGAGCTCAGTCGAAGGCTAGTGAAAAGAGTATCGAGTTCTGAAATGAAGTTGCGGTTGAGTGCAGAATTGTCAGCTGCGTAGATCGCGATCACATATAACCGCTTTCCACCCTGGAGAGGAATGCGTGCAATACACGTTTCTAGCACTTGAAATCTTCGCACTTCACTGCTATACATGACCTTATGACAGAGGCCTTTTTTGATTAAGAGAGCGACCCTGGCCATTAGCACGTCTGGATTGTGAGTTTGCATAAGGTTGCCGAGCGTTAATTTGCGTTCTGTCCTAATCAGCGAATTCACATTCACTGCTAGGATCTTAAGGTTACTAGCTGCGTGCGCAGCCATTAGACCGATGATGCTTTTGGCACGGCAAACACCGTCGAGTAGATTAATTCTACTCGCGCTGCTTGCTCTTGGAACTGTTTCTCGAGCAGTGCGATCTGCCGTGGATAGAGAGCAGTATCGCCATCATATCCACATTCGCCTCAGGTTGCTTGGCCACTGGGACCGGGGTCACCTTCGGCACTGTCTGTTGTACCGGTCGCCTTCCTGATGCCATTTTGGGCGTATGAGACGGCCGGCGTAACAGTGGTAGCTGGAACACGAGGCACTGGCCTCGATTCTACCATTTTGAGTTGTTTCTTTGCCTCTATACTCTTTCTAATCTTCTGGACTTTAGGACATCCCCGATAATTAGCAGGGTGCCCATTGGTCTTACAGAGTACGCAGGTGAGCATAGCTCTGTCCTCGACTTTTTCCTTCCCTAAACGGCATTCCCCTGGATTGTGGGTTTCTGCGCATTTGACGCAGCGAGACTCCATGTTGCAGTTCGCCGCGGCATGACCAAACCTCTGACAGCGAGCACATTGGAGTATGTGCTTCGTCCTTACTAATGTGTCCCATTTCACAGACAAGGAGCCTAAACGAGTCATTCGCTTTAGGCTCTCTATTCTACTGTCTGTTGTGACCTGAACAAGGAGGAACGGAAGTTTCCTGTTCTCCCTTCTCGTTACCGCAGTGATGAAGGGCTTAACCCCAACGAACGTGACATCGTCGCTCTGCGCCTTGCGCAGCATACCGAGGATATCCTCGGGATCAGTAGCGGGATCCACATTCTTGAGGAGCATTGTCTGTACTTTTTCCCCTTTTGGGGTATACGAGAAAAACTCGGCCCCCGCCGCCGCTAGCTTTTCTTTTATGACGTGGTAATCTTCCACTGCGGAGCAGTGGATCGAAAGCCTTAAGGGCCCTTTATACTTTAAATAATAAGAATTTTTTGTGGCCAACTTACATAATTTGTCCACCTCTTTCGTCTCCAGTCCGAAGACGTTGATGGCCGGGCACCTCTCCTTCTTGGCTGCTGCTGCTGGTTGCTGCTGCGTCTGCTTCTGAGGATGTCGTTGTTGTTGTTGCTGCTGCTTCTGCTTCCTTGGTTGTTGTTGCTGTCGCGTGGTAGGTGTGGAACGTTGCCCCTTTGGCAGCTGTTGGAAGCGTTCTTGTTGCTGCTGCTGCTGTTGCTGGTTTTGTTGTTGCTGGTTTTGTTGTTGCTGCTGTTGTTGTTGCTGCTGTTGTTGCTGCTTGTTATGCTGCATTTGTTGCTGCTGCTGTTGTGCAGCTTCTTCAGCCGCTTTCCTAGCCATCACTTTATTTTGATGGGCTTTTATTTGAGCGTCAAGTTCCTGCCTTTCCCTCTGGCTCTTAGTTAGCTCTTCCCTTTCATTTTCTTCTTCTTCATCCGAATCGGATGACGTTAAAGCTATGAAGGGATTCTCACTACCGCCGTAGGAGAATCTCCCCTCGCCCTCCGCAGACTCGTACTCGACATCAACAAGGGCTTTTCCACGCTTTTTTATTGCGTGTAGTTGTTGCAGTTGCGTTTCGCAAGCCGCTGCAGTTTCTGCTGTTTTTCTGCTTGTTGTTGTTGCTGCTGCTGTTACAGCTGTAACATCGCCTGAGGCTACAGTGGAGCGGCGTTTTACTACAGTTGCCTGTTGTTGTAGCCTCCTCCGTCTCTTCTGCCGCGTCTCAGTCTGTGTTGGTTGGTGGCCTGATGTTCTAGCCACCGGTTCAACGTTTTCGTCCGCTTCTGAGAGCGCGGCCCCCTCAATTTCCTCCATCTCGTCGATTTCCCTCACTAACACTTTGTGTCTATAAAACCTTACGGATGGAGAAAAAAAAGTTTCGTGTGTTTCCCTCAGGATTCGAACCGGGCACAGCGAGTCCACGGCCGATTATTTTTTTTTTTTTTTTTTTTTTTTCTTGTGATTTTGTTTTTATTTAATGAAATATGCTTATTTGCTAGACAAAAGTACTTAAAACTAGCTTAACTAACTTAAGAATATACAAATGTTCTTAATACTAACCTACTGACCCTATGCGGGTACTCTAAGCTAATCTAATCTACATTATAAATATGCCTTTCGGCTTAATCTATGTTTTTTTTTTTTTTTTTTTTTAGTCTTGACAATCTTTTAATAAAATTTTTCATTTGCCAAGAAAATTTTCAAAAAACTTGGCTAAACTAAACTTACTTAACTACTTAAACTACCTTATACTAACTTACCCTAACATAAAACTTAAGACTATCTTAACTATGTCCGTAACAGTACGGACACGTGCACCAGGGCGTATATTTTATGTATATGCCTAACATATATATTTTATACGCCGTGGTGCACCTTTTTTTTTTCTTTTCTTATTATTTTTATATTTTTTTTTTTTTTTTTTTTTTTTTGATTTTTTGTTTTTTTTAATTTTTTTTTTTTTTTTTTTGGTTTTTTCGTTTTTTAATGTTTTTTTTTCCTATTAGCTACCTTAAACCTATGTAAGTTGGCCACCATGGTCAACTATCTGGTCATCTAGAAAAGCCAGCGGTGGCGGAGACTGGTTTTGGTGTAACCACCAATAAAATTGCCGTTCTTTGGCAGACTCTTTCCTGTCACGAGCGGGGATCGCTCTACTGAACCGAAGAAGATCCTCGTGGGTGCGAGCGACATCCGGTTCGTATTGGAGTCGCCTGTCCACTGTTCGGCGTACGACATGGAAGATAACAGGGCATCCGTCTGTATCCTGTATTAGGCCAATCGTGTCTAAATAAAGGAATGCCTCGGGAGGAATAAAGCCGTTAAGGCGCACCCTTTCATGGTACATGATATTGGGGTAATAAGCCCCAAAGATCAGACTGTTGGAAGAAGTCATAGCCCGTGCAATGTGCCTTCTGATCAGCTTAATAATAAAATTATCTATCCTGTTCAAGTTTGCCTCGTTGTACAGGACCTCGTTAGGATAGTACTTCTTGTACTCAGACTCGGGTGTGCGATACAAACGGAGACAGCTCCGGAGACACTGTCTCTCGAACAACCTCATCTTTTCCATCTGGGAAGGACTCACGTTGAACCACAGGGGACAACCGTACGCCATAATTGGCCGGATGAGGGCCATGTAGCAGATTACCTTCACCCTGGTATCAAGTTGGCTGCTGAAAAACAACCTCCTTGCCGCAGCAAAGGCTTTTCTGGCTTTCGTCAGAGCAATATCTATATGTTTGTCAAAATACAGATATTGATCCAGCCAAATGCCAAGATATCTAACTACACTTTTCACAGCTAACGGCCGTCCTTGCGGGTCAACTATGCCGAACTTGCGCCAGTTTTGGCGCGTATCCCGCGGTGCCGTGTACAACGAGGTCCTGAAAAGGGTAGTTTCACACTTCAGGAAGTTGATAATCAACTTCCAGTCGTCGCAAAATCGCTGAATTTTTTCGAAGTCACGCTGCAACAAGATATTTATTACTTCGACCTTCGGACCTGATCTGTACGCTACTAGATCGTCGGCGTACGCAATTAAGTGCGGCATGGAACCTATAAGATCCGCAGTGAATATTGAGAACAAGATCGGCGAACCAACAGCCCCTTGTTGAAGACCATTTTTAATGTCAAAGACCGTGGTAGAAGTTACGCCGTTACTTTTCACGACGAACTTTCTACCTGTTATCTTGGCATAGATCGTATATAGCAATGGTTTACTTATGCCGAGCCTGACCAGCTTGAGGAAGAGACCCTCCAACCAAACGGTGTCGAACGCCTTCTCCAAGTCAATCAGACAGGCACCCGTGCACTGATTTTTGCTTTTATTCCATTGAATGTCGGATACCAGCTTTGACGCGGCATGTATGGTATCATGCCCCGCCCTAAATCCGAACTGGTTGTCCGGTATTATTTTATTTTCATCAGCCCATTGTTTCAGAACTCCTATGACTATCTTTTCAAAAACCTTGCTTATGCAGGGAAGAAGACTGATCGACCGAAGATTTGTCGGTATGGATTTGTCTTTGTCCCGTTTAGGGATCGGTTGCACTACAGCTGTTTTCCAATGCGCCGGGTAATGTGCATTACTCAGCGCGTTGTTGAACAATGTTGTGTAAATTTGGACCGCTTCGGGGGGAAGATGGCGAAGCACAATATTCGGTATTCCATCGATTCCCACTGACTTTTTCTTTTTCAGCGAGTTGAAGATACCCTGAAGATCTTCTTGGGAAATCAAGATGTGATTTACATCGTAGGCGACGGCACTATGTGCCATATTATCGTCACTGAACCTGGTGAAACCAGGATTCTCGGATCGCCATTGACTTATCTCGTTGCGCAGATAGAAGTGGTTTAGCAAGGCTCTGTTCTCCAGATCGTGATTCGGCCTACTAACCTCGTTGACCGTATACACTCGCTGGAACACAGCACCAATAGCTTTAACCTTCTCCTGGGGATCTTCAACCACGAAGAAGTCATTGTCTAGCACTGCCTCACCTGGATCGATGCCAATTGAAGTCAGTAATTGTTCGTTGGGTGTCGTCCTGGGAAGTCTAACGACCTGAATGTCATTTTGATCTTTCCTCCGAAATATTTTATTTACTTGCGGGAACATACCCGGGTTGTTGGATTGTACAGCCCGGATTTTATTGCCCCAGTGCAAGCTTATAGCCAAACTGTAATTTATTCGAATTAACTGTTGGAGGTTCTTGATCTCAGACTTCAGTGCCCTGACTTCCGCGTTTTGTGGATCTGTAAACCGTCTGTGCAAGAGTTTGAGTCTTGACAGCAGTCTACTTTTGTGCACGTGAAGTGCATCGATGGTAGCATTTCGATAAACATCGCTGTCATCGATTGGTACTACCTTCGGAATGGTTTTCTCCATGGTTCGTTTTATTACGTCGTCCATTTGTATGAGGTACCTGTCAACCTCTTCGTTCGTCAGGTTTCTGTTTGTCGGAGGATTGATCCCACTCGAACGTAGTTCTGTGGATAAAGTCCTGGAGAAACGTGGCCAGCGGACCTTATTGTAATTATAAGGGTGCCTCTGGACATATTCCTCCAGTTCTTCCACCTCGTTCGGGAGCTGAATAGCCGCGAAGAGTCCGCAGTGGTCACTCTCGTACTCAACCGCAGTTAAACAGTTCCGTGTGCGTCTTTCCACGTCCAGTATAGTCAGTCGTTTGTCTATCAGCATCAGATCCAGATAGGACCCGCTTCTGGGAAAGGATGACCTATCGGTTGCAAGCAAATCTAGCTTGAACTCACTATTGTGCTCTACCAACCAGTTATACAATCAGGTCCCCCTGGCGTTATGCACCACGTTGCCCCAATCCATATGCCTCGAGTTCAAATCCCCGGCTATGACATAGTAGTTCTCTTCCGAGCTCAGTCGAAGGCTAGTAAATAGAGTATCGAGCTCTGAAATGAAATGGGGATTGATACGTGCCTTGTCAAACGGATAGATCGCGATCACATATAACCGCTTACCACCCCGAAGGGGGATGCGTGCGATACACGGTTCTATCGCCTGGAATTTTCGCACTTCACCGCTATACACGATCTTATGACAAAGGCCTTTTTTGATTAAGAGAGCGACCCCACCAGCTAGGTAGGCTCGGTCTCTTCGAATGATATGATAGTTCTTGTACCTGAGGGTATGCGTCTGGTTTAGCCTAGTTTCGCTAACCATCAACACGTCAGGATTATGGATTTGCAACAAGTTACCGAAGTTTAGTTGACGTTCACGCCTGATCAGTGAATTCACATTCACTGCTAGGATTTTAAGGTTACGGGCTGCCTGCGCAGCCATTAAACCGATGTTGCGTTTGGCTCTCCGAACAGCGTCGAGTAGATGAGGTCTACTCGCGCTGCTTGCTCAAGGAACTGCTTTTGTAGCTGAGCGATCTGCCCCTGGATGGAGAGCAGGACCGTCTTCAGATCCAGATCGGCTTCAGGTTGCCTGGCCACTGGGACCGGGGCCACCTTCGGCACTGTCTGTTGAACCGGTCGCCTACCCGATGCCATTTGGGCATAGGAGACTGCCGGAGTAACAGTGGTAGCTGGAGCACGGGGCACTGGCCTCGCTTCTACCATTTTTCCTTTCCTTTTGGCCTCTATAATTTTTCTGATTTCTTGGACCTTAGGGCATCCCCGATAGTTGGCAGGGTGCCCGCTGGTCTTACAGAGTACACACTTCAGTTTGCTCCTATCCTCGACTTTCTCCGTCCCTAAGGGACATTCCCCTCGATTGTGGGTTCCTGCGCATTTGACGCAGCGAGACTGCATGTTGCAATTCGCCGCGGCATGCCCAAACCTCTGACAACGAGCACACTGGAGTGTGTGGTTTGTCTTCTTTAATGTATCCCATTTGACATCAATAGAGCCTAGACGATGTATTCGTTTTAGACTATCTAATTTGCTGTCTGGGGTGACCTGGACTAGGAAGAACGGAAGTTTCCTGTTCTCCCTTTTCGAAACCGCAGTGATGAAGGGCTTAACCCCAACGACCTGGACATCGCCGCTCTGCGCTTGGCGCAGCTTAGCGAGGATCTCCTCCGGATCAGTGTCAGGATCCACGTCCTTAAGGAGCATGGTCTGCACTTTTTCCCCTTTTGGGGTGTAAGAAAAAAACTCGGCCTCCGCCACCGCTAGCCTGTCTTTAACTACATAATAGTCTGCCATTGATAAGCAATGGACAGATACACGCAATGGGCCCTTATACTTAATATAATAAGAGTCTTTGGTGGCCAACTTACATAAGGTGTCGACGTCCTTCGTCTCCAGTCCGAAGACGTTGATTGGAGGGCATCTCTCCTTTTTGGCTGGCTGCTGCTGTTGTTGCTTCCGCTGTTGTTGTTGTTGCTGCTTCTGCTGCTGCGGCTGCTTCTTCTGCTGCTGCTGTTTCTGTTGTTGTTGTTGTTGTTGTTGTTGCTGCTGCTTTGGCTGATGTAGTTGTTGTTGCTGCTGCTGTTGCTTCTTGGCAGCTGTTGATCGTTGTCCCTTTGGCAACTGATGGGACTGTTCTTGTTGTTGCTGCTCTTTTGGCTGCTGTTTTTGTTGTGCAGCCTCTTTGGCCGCTCTCCTGGCCCGTAATTTGATTTGGAGGGCTTGGATGTGGGCATCCAGCTCCTCCCTCTCCCTCTGGATCTTTTTTAGCTGCTCCCGGTCCTCTTCCTCTTCGTCCTCGGACTCGGACGACGTTAGAGCATTGAAGGGGTTCTCTCTACCGCTGTAGGAGAATCTCCCCTCGCCTTCTGTCGACTCGTATTCTACGTCGTCGACCAAAGTTTGCTGCCTTCTGGCTGCTGCTGCTGTAGTTGTGACTACAGTTGTTGTTGTTGATGCTGCTGCTGTTGTAATTGCGGCTGTTGCCGCAATTTTCGCATCGGCTGATCCAAGGCTGGAACGGCGCTTCACCAGGTTTGGCTGTGGCTGAAGCTTCTTCCGCCTTTTCCTCCCCGCCTCTTCCTGTGTTGACTGGTGGTCTGATGTCCCAGCCACCGGTACAACATCACCCGATTTTCGGAGCTCGGGTCGCTCAGCTGGCTTCATCGCACTGACTCACACTAAGTGTCTTTGTTTATTTTAATTAAAAAAAAAGGATTTCAATTTTTCTTCGGGATTCGAACCCGGCACCACGAAGTCACCGGTGATCACTTTACCGCGAAGCTACCGATTCTTATTTTACTTCGGCGATATTTTGCGCACTTGATAATATGATACTTCCGCACTAAGTCGAAACACGTCTGCACTGGGTGGAGGTCTGTGAACGACGGCCACGGCCGATTACACAGCCTCCAGGCTACTGGTTCTTATAGCTTCTTGGTGATACTTTGCGCACTTTAGGATTTATATTTTTTTTCTCACTTTTTCGCTAAAGCCGCAACACGTCTATACACATCGGAGAACTGTGAACGACTGGCCTACATCGATTGTTGTTGGGAGGCTATTACGGAATTTGCACTTCTCAACTCTGCTTTACCACACGCAGTCGGAGTTTGGTAATTTTATATCTCCGTCTTGTTTTCTATGGAAAACTTTAGGGTTGATGTGTGCAATGTTCGTGGGCTAAGAGTGAATCTCTTCGCTGTGTATGTCCACTTGTTTTTATATAAACCAGCTGTCTTGGCACTAAGTGAAACACAGGTAGGTGAGAATACCGAATTATCGGATTTGACCCTGCCCGGATATAGTTTGGTGCCTCTTTTCTTTCTTCACCGCGGTCTAGCCATCTACGTGCGTAGTGATGTAGCTTACCAAATTCAACCACAATATGGCCAGTGTTCCAATCCGGAATTTAATTTTCTGTGGTTGAAAATTCATGTCCGTAAGCATTTAATCTACTACTGTTTTATTTACAGAAGTCTAAACTCGGATAGCAATTTAACTTTTAACGAATTTGATGCGCTATCCGAATTCCATCTCAAGAATTGTATCCCTGTATCCTCGCACTGAAATTGCCATTGCGGGCGATTTCAATGTACACAATTCTTATTGGCTTCGATATTCAGGCCAGACAACACCCGAAGGAAGGTATGTCGAAATCTTTGCTGAGCTAAACAATCTGACTCAGCTAGTAAATGAGCCCACACGAATACCTGACATCGCAGATCATTCCGCCAACACCCTGGACCTGTTTCTCACCTCTCACCCTGATAAATATTCTGTTGACATATTGTCGCCTCTAGGCTCGTCTGGCCATTGTGTCATATCAGCTAATTTCTCGTTATCAGCACACACAGTTAGAGAACAAATTCCTAAAAGAACAGTATGGCTGTACGAGAAAGCCGATTGGAGCGGACTCAACAATTTCTTTAGGAATTTTAACTGGTCACTATGCTTCCTCGATAGTGACGTGGATGCCGCTGCTGATATGATCACAAACATTCTTCTGCTGGGCATGAGATCCTTCATTCCGCATAGAGTGAAAAGTATCAAGCCCAAAGAAAATGCATGGTATGACTCGAGCTGTAAAGAGGCTATCAGGTTGAGAGAGCTGAATTTCCGGGCATACAAAGCCAACCCTACTGAGGAAAACCGGAATCAGTTTAAACGGGCCAGAAATGACTGCAATGCAACTATCAGACGTGTGAAATTCTCCTATGATCAAAAGTTGAGGCAAAAAGAGCTTCAATGTCCCAAAGGTAGCAAAAACTTTTGGTCATTTGTAAAAAACATAAAGAATTCCACCTCGTCTTCAATTCCCACGCTCATTTACAATGACATTCTAGCTGTCAGCTCTTTAGACAAAGCCAATCTGCTTGCGGCGCATTTTGCAGCCAGCTCAACACTGCCAGATTCCAATATGTCTCCACCTGTACTTGAGAGCGTTGATTTCACCATGGGAAAAATCCATTTCCACACTCGTACAGAGTACTTAAAGATCTCGACGTGCACAAATCCGCCCGGATGGTATTCCCCCTATACTTCTGAAGAGGTGTTCTTCTGCGCTGGCAAAACCATTGCGTAAGCTTTTTCATCTATCCTACTCTTTAGATCTCTTTCCGAGCAAATGGAAACCAGCATTTGTCCAGCCCGTCCCTAAAAACGGCGAATCTTCGTCACCCACTTCGTACCGACCCATAGCACTTACGTCCCTTCTTTCTAAGGCTGATAAATCGTCAGCTTATGAAATATCTTGAATTGCGGGAGCTTCTTAATGACCGGCAGTACGGTTTCCGTAGCAACAGGTCCACTGGTGATCTGATGGCTTATTTCACCGAAAAGTAGAACAAATCTTTGCATAATGCAGGCGAAAACAAGATCGTTGCACTTGATATTTCTATGGCATTTGACAGAGTTTGGCATCAAGCTCTTTTGTCGAAAATGCGTGCATATGGTATCGATGAATCTCTTCTTCTATGGATTAGAAATTACCTTTCGAACCGTTCAATTCAAGTTGTTTTGGATGGATTCAAGTCTGGGTTCAATGCTTCAAAAACTCAATGCTGTCTGCTGTCACTCAAGCGAACCCTTGTTAATCAGCCATTATCCATGAATGGTGCTTGTGTCGATGAAACCGGAAAGCTTTCCATCCTTGGTGTGTGTATCAACACAACACTTAGTTGGAACGATCACATATTTGAAGTCACCAAAAATGCTGCGAAATGCTTAGGTTTCCTTAATCGATGCAAGAAATATTTCACCCCCTCTGATTTGGCTTTCATTTATACGGCGTATATCCGCCCCAAGCTTGAGTACAACGCTCATATCTGTCTGGTGCCCCAAAGACCACCCTGCACCTACTAGATAGAATCCAAAAGCGAGCGATAAAACTTATAGCAGACAACAATGTCGCAAAGTCATTAGACTCGCTCTATCATCGACGTACCGTTTCTTCTTTGTCCGTATTTTATCGCTATTTCAACAATCGATGCTCAAGTGAGCTAGCCAACTGCATTCCTCCTCTCCATGAATTCACCCGCAATACTCGTCTCGCCAGGAATGCTCATCAGTTTACCCTTAAGCCTAATTTCGGACGCACAGTTAAATTTAGAGACTCGTTCTTCAGCCGTACTACGCGAATTTGGAATACTCTTCCCAGCCCCATATTTCCCACAGACTACAACCCGCAGATATTTAAGACCAATGTGCACAGGTACCTCCTCTCCCTTTCTCCCTCTATACCTTCGGCCCGTGCTGTGTCTTGACCCCGGACACTTAAGGGTATTAGCAATCCCTTGAGAGCGTGAAAATTATAAAAAAAAAAATTAAAATCTGGGAAAGCATTAGAAGGCGCGACGGCATTATCCAATGCGTTCGCTGCCAAGGGTTTGACCACGCAGCGTCGAACTGCCAAATGCAGTCTCGATGCGTGAAGTGCAGTAAAAACCACAAGGCGGTGGAATGCCCGCTGGGGAAAGAGGGAGCAGCGGACAAAAGTCAGCTCAAGTGCGTTCTCTGCGGGAGCGCGGGGCACACCGCTAACTATCGGGGTTGCCCTAGGTTCCAAGAGCGTAAAGCAAAGACGGTTCTGCCGAAGCAGCCCCTAGTGAAAAATCCATTCAGGTCAGCCATAACCGTCACCCCTCAAGTGACTTACGCCCAAATGGCGTCTGGTCAGAGGAACACGGGAAAGCAGCTACCGAAGATAGTGCCACAGCCTTCAGTGCCAAGAGCTCACGATCCAACGCCCGACTGGAAATCCTCCATTGAAAGGCGTATGGATCGGTTAGAGGAGCAGGTAAGCCAAATTCTGGCGCTTCTGCATAACCAAGCACGTCACCAGTCACGATGGCTGCGCAGACGGAGAGCACATATAAGATCCTTGCAGTGAATGCAAATTCATTGTTAGGGATCCCGCGAAAAAACGAGCTCTACAAATTGTTGGACGATCAAAGCCCAGAGCTATTTCTGATTAGCGAAACCAAGCTAACCCAGAGAGGCACATTGGAGCACAGTAATTATAATGTTATTAGGAGAGACCGGCCCAACTCCAATGGTGGAGGCGGTGTTGCGATCTTCATTAAAAATAACATTAAACACAAAGTAGTGTATAGTAGTGAAGTTCGACGGTTTCAAGAGTTGGAGGCCTGCATCGTGTGCATTTCTCTCCGCAGTGGAAAGAAGCTGTATGCGGTGTCGGTCTACTCCTCCGGCTGCCCTAGTTCCAGACCGACTATATCAGAGCTCGATTCACTCTTTCGATGTCTAAGACTGGACCCGGAAAAGAAATATTTCATTTTGGCCGAGGACTTAAATGCCCGACATGGATATTGGGGAAACATAGTTTCCAATTATAGAGGGGACCAGCTTTACAACTGGTATTGCTTACACAGTGTCGAGTATAGACTCGATTAGAAAGCAACAGAGATCTCGTCATATCCTAGAAGCGGTTCTTACTTGGATATCCTGCTGTTTGACGCAAGACTGCAGCTGACAGACACAAACTCACAAACGGTAAACTGTTTGAACACTTTCGTGTATCTCAGTGACCATTGCGGACTCAGTGCCGAAATCAAGATCCCCAACGATATTGCGGAATTAGGAGAGTTTGTTCAAACGCATCCCTACAATTACAGAAGGACACGCTGGACACGCTTCTCCAGATAAATGACGTGAGCAGTCTCCTCGAATACGCTCCACATACCGTCCAAGAGAAACTTGTCAAACGAGGAGATTGACATGTATCTTATACAATTGGACGAGACAATAAAACGAACAATGGACTGTACGATACCACGGTATACACGCACAAACAACGAAGACTTGTAGCGCAATGCGACAATAGACGCACTCCACCAACAAAAAAGTAGACTGCTGTCAAGATTAAAAACCTTGTATAGATGGTTTACTGACAGACGAGATGAGGAAATTAGGACACTGAAATCGCTCATTAAGAACATTCAAACACTAATTGTCCAAAATTACAGAGCTTCTGTTAACTGGCATTGGAACAATAAGATTCGAGATCCGACAACCCGAGCATGTTCCCGCAAATAAACAAATTCTTTAGCAGTAAGCTTAGCGATCTTCCGTGTCTTAAGCTCCCCAGAACGACGGACAATAAACAAATACTGACTACAGCAGGTATTGATCCAGATAGCGCCGTACTCAATGATAACTTCTTTGTGGTCGAAGACCCGCAAGAAAAAATGGAGGTACTAGGCGCGGTCTTCCAAGAAGTGTATAAGGTGAATGTGAGTGTTCGCCCAAACCACGAGCTGGAGAACCGCGTACAATCTAGCAACTCGCAACTTCGAGAAGACATGCAACAATGGCGATCTGAGAACATCGGTTTTGTCGTGTTCAATGAAGATAACATGGCAGATAATGTCATGGCCGACGAAGGGATCCCCCGTTCATAGCGAATACAGAGCTCCAAGCGGTCTTCGAATCACTAAAGAAGAAAAAGTCAGTTGGAATCGACGGAATCTCGAACATTGTGCTAAGACATCTCCCCCTAGATGTGGTTAATATGCACACTATCCTGTTTAACAATGCTCTGAATAATGCACATTATCCGGAGCATTGGAAAACTGCGATTGTGCAACCCATATCCAAGCGAGGTAAAGATTCTTCGAATCCGTGCTACCTTCGGTCAATTAGTCACCTTCCGAACATCAGCAAAGTATTTGAGAAGGTGATAAATAGAGCTCTGATCAACTGGACAGAGGACAAACATATAATTCCGGATAACCAATTCGGTTTCAAAGCGGGGCATGACACTATTCATGCCGCGTCGAAACTGGTGTCGGATATCCAAAGGAACTAGAGCCAGAAACTATGTGCCTGCCAGATTGACCTGGAGAAGGCCTTCGACACCGTATGGTTAGAAGGACTTTTTTACAAGCTCAATGGGCTAGGCATTGTGTAGCTTACTGGTAGAAGGTTCGTCGTCAAGAATGGCAATGTGACCTCTGCAGGTATATTTGAAGTAAATAATGGTCTCCAGCAGGGTGCCGTTAATTCGCCGATCCTGTTCAACATTTTCTTGAGCGATATGATAAGTTCTCTTCCTCACGTAATTGCGTACGCCGACGACTTGATTGTGTACAGATCAGGTAAAAAGATGGAGGACATCACTACTCTCGTGCAGGGTGACTTCGACTCATTCATGAGAAGTTGCGATGACTGGAAGTTGAATATCAACTTTCATAAGTCGGAAACCATACTGTTCACGTTGGACCCTTATACAACGGGTCTTCGGCGGATACAAAAAAGAATTGGCGAAAGTTCTCAATTGTTGGGCAACCACTGGCGCAAAGGACTGTAGTCAGATACCTGGGGATCTGGCTAGATCAATATCTATATTTTAACAAACATGTAGATGCTGCTCTAGCCCGAGCCCGAGGTGCTTTCGCTCTTACAAAGAGATTGTTTTACAACAGCCAACTCGATGCGAGGGTGAAGGTAATCTGCTTCATGGCCCTCATCCGGCCAATGCGCACCTATGGCTGTCCCGTGTGGTTCAACGTGAGTTCAAGCTTGATGAAAAAGATTCTGGTGTTTGAGAGGGCCTATCTTAGGGCCTGTCTAGGGCTTCGCCTTTACAGAACACCAGAGTCCCAGTACAGAAAATTCTACTCCAATGAGGTTTTATACAACAGGGCGAACCTGATACGAGTGGACAATTTCCTGGTGAAGATGATTCGAAGTCATACTGCCAGAGCGATGAACTCTGTTAATAACCTGATCTCGGGGGCCTACTACCCCAATCCTCAGTACCATGAAAGGGTACGGCATAACGGCTTCGTCCCCCCCCAAATCATTCCTCCATTTTGATAATCACGGTCTGATACAAGACATAAATGCGGTACCGCTTATCTTTCACATCGCCCGTTCAATTGTGGAAGGGCGACTCAACCACGACCGTTCCGTCGCACGACGAGGTGAGGGTCTCCTCCGCTTGAGTACGGCGGTATCAAGGCGAGATGTTCGGGATGTTGGATTGCAAATTGGCATTTATGTCTGTATACACGTTATATGGACATATATACCCCTGTATATGGATGCATATATGTACATGATTTTTTATAGCTTTTTATACAATACGTAGGTAGTGTAGGTAATAAGTTAGTTTGTAAGTCTAGTTAAGTTTTATTTAGTTTTAATTTTATTTTAAGGTAGAATTTATGTTAGCATATAATTTTTTACAAAAATTGTCGGTTAATAAGTTTTTTTTTCAATTTTTCTAATTACTTATTTTTAAACATAATAATGTTTTAAATATTATAAGCAATATGTGTTAATTTAAGTCGAAAGATATTTTAAGATTAAGCTTAGCTTAGAGTGCCCGCCGAGGGCCAGTAAGTTAAAATATAATATCACTGTTCGTCCCTACTAGTTTTAAGCATTTTTGTCTAGTATATAAGATTGTTATGAATTATTAAAATAAAAATGAAATAAAAAAAAAAAATATACTGGCGCAAACGGCACTTTCCAAATTAGAAAAATTCCTTTTCAAATGGAAAATTAAAGTAATCGCTTCGACAACGAAAGCAGTTTGGTCTACACGTAGACGAGAAGAATGTTTTATTCCAAATAACGCAAAACTTTAAATGGATTCTATCAATATTGACTGGTCTGAGAACTGCAGATATCTCGGAATCATGATTGATAAGAAACTAACATTTCAGAAACACATTTCTGTCACTGTAGATAAAATTAACAAATACATCAAAATTCTTTACCCCATTATAAATAGAAAATCGAAACTTATTACTGACAATAAGCTTATTTTGTGTAAGTCTGTCTTTCAATCTATTCTACTGTACGGGGCTCATGTTTGGTACGACTGCGCTAGAACTCACAAATTAAACTTCAAATATGTCAAAATAAATTCATTAAAATTATGCTTAATTTACCACGTTGTTAATTAACCCGCAGACTTTTTATAGAAAATTTAACACAAAGATTCTATG
Source organism: Eristalis pertinax (assembly GCA_907269125.1). Lineage (NCBI taxonomy): Eukaryota > Metazoa > Arthropoda > Insecta > Diptera > Syrphidae > Eristalis > Eristalis pertinax. Next base: position 83,886,649 of record OU026145.1, on the reverse strand, counting down.
ATAATTGTTATATTTCAAATAATGAACTTCATCATCATCATCATCATCTTCTGATCCGCATGATCCACTAAAGGGGTCGCGGGGGTAAAACGCGCACGAGAGATCTCCAGGCAACTCGATCCTCCGCCATCGACTCTAATTCATCAGGAGCAATGCCCAAGCGTAACCCGGCGAGTTTTTGGACTTGGTCCTACCACCTCGTCCTAGGTCTGCCAAGCGGTCGCCTAACTGATGGAATCGCATTCAACGCCCGCCTCGGAAGTCGTGATGAAGGGGACATTCGTGCCACGTGACCAAACCACAGAAGCATAGCCCTTTCCGTTCGAAGAAGCAGCTGCTCAATGTTGAGCCTCGCGCACTGCCGTGTTTCTCACCCTATCCCGCCGAGTAATTCCCACAACAGCACGAAGAAATCTTATCTCAGCAGCTTGCGATCTTATTCTTTCGGTTAATAGCCAAATTTCATGACCATAGGTGAGAGTTGGAACAAATACTGAGTTGAATACCGCTAACTTGGCTTTGACACCAAGCTCGGCCTTTCTGATTACAGAACTACCGAGCTGTGTCAAAACTGACATTTAACAAATTAAACACTTAATAAAAAATAAATATGTAAAATAAGGTAAATAAACATATTTGACTAAGGGACATTGCAATATTAGATTTTAAGAGTTAAATAAGGGTTTTTTCTTGTAGCTTTCCCTTGAATTAATATTTAAATATTTTTGTTGTATCTCGCTCACTCCACTCTTTATTAAAATCGTAGTTGTAAAGGACTGTTGTCCTAAACCTCTAATTATAAATATTCTTAAAAATGTAAACACTGCTTGTCATGCTACTTAAGTAAACAAATGAATGAAAGTTAAAAAAAAAAAATTGCTTTTTTCCTAATAAGTGGAAAACAGCTAAGGTAATTTCTATTACAAAGCCCTGTAAACCAAGAAACGATTCTAAAAGCTACAGACCTATTAGTTTATTAAGTTGCTTAAGTAAGCTGTTCGGGATAATAATAAAGGAATATCTCATTTCACATATCGATCAAGCAAACATCTATCCAGCATAACATTTTGGGTTTCTAGCCGGTCACTTTGCATGTCACCAAATCATGAGAACTAAGCAGCACATTATAAAAAGGTTAGATTTGAAATTGTCAACAGGATTAGTTCTATTTGGATATTGAAAAGGCTTTCGATACATGAAGGACTCATATTTAAGCTTATCCAACATTCCTTTCCAAATTTTCTCATCAAAATTGTTCAAAGCCTCTTGCAACAAAGACAATTTGTAGTCTTCATAGATCTTGCTCAGTCATCATTATATACCACTCATTCTCGCGTACCTCAAGGTTCGGTATTTTCCCATTTTATTTTATATTTTCATGTCCGACATACCAGCACCAAATGGCAACTCTTTCCTACATTGTATATCTTAGCACAGGACACGCTTACTTCTCTTCAAAATGCACTTGATGCGTTTCAGTTATTCTGCTTCAGATGGAAAATCAAACCGAATGCAGATAAATCTCGGGCTATGTGGCTTACTCGACGCAGAAAACAGCAATTCCTACCTCAAAGAAACCTACAATTGAACTCGACCAGCATCGAGTGGTCTGAAACCTGTAAGTATTTAGGAGTTACTTTCGATAAAAAACTCACATTTGAAAAACATATATCGAGTACGGTTCAGAAAGCAAACCTAATCATTAAAATCCTCTATCCCTTTATCAATCGTAAATCAAAACTTAGTATTGATAACAAACTACTCAAAACGATTTTTCAACCAGTCTTAACGTACGGTGCACCTGTGTGGGCCGATTGTGCCAAATCTCTCATTAAAAAACTATAAATATGTCAAAACAAGGTGCTAAGCTAATGTTAAATCTGCCCTGGTATTTCTCTACTATGAGGCTCCATGAAAAGCAAATGTAAATAAACAATAAACCAGCATTTCTTAAGCAAATGCTCTCATTCTGAGAGTGAGCTTATTCGTAACATCTTGTATTAAGGAAAAATCAATCATATCCTAAAGCTATAATAAAGGGTGATTTTTTATCTATTATCTTTTTGGCAACACTGGTTTAAACAGCTGACGCACGTTTCGTGGTTTGTTTCAGTGTCAAACATCTTCAGTTTGGCCTATAGTTTAACCATGAATCGTCTTACAAAAGAACAACGCTTGCAAATTATTGAATTTTAAAAAATTGTGTTCAGCGACGAAGCTCATTTTTGGCTCAATGGGTACGTAAATAAGCAGAATTGTCGATTTTGGAGTGAATATCAGCCAGAAGCATTGTAAGAGCTACCAATACATCCAGAAAAAGTCACAGTTTTGTGCGGTTTATGGGCTGGTGGCATCATTGGACCGTACTTCTTCAAAGATGATGCCAATCGTAACGTAACTGTGAATGGTGAGCGCTACCGTGAGATGATATCCAACTATTTTTTGCCCAAAATGCAAGAGCTTGACTTGCATGCCATGTGGTTTCAACAAGACGGTGCCACATGCCACACAGCACGCGCAACAATGGACTTATTGAGAGGCGAGTTCGGTGAACATTTTATTTCACATTCGGGACTGGTCAATTGGCCGCCTAGATCGTGAAATATCGGTCGAAATGTTGGAAAGAGTATGCCAATATTGGACTAAGCGGATGGACCATTTGAGGCGCAGTCAAGGTCAACATTTGCATGAAATAATCCTCAAACATTAAATTATATGGACCGTACTATCCATTCAAATAAAGATTTCATGCATTTTTCTGAATTTTATATGGGTTTGGGTTGGGTTTTTTTTGAAAAACTTTCCTAGAGCTTTTAAAAAATAACTTTTTTAAACATAGTTATAGCGTTCTTGCATGCTGCATAGTTGGGCCTAGGTGTAACTTAGCTATAAGAGTCATTAGTTGTAAGATTCATACTAGGGGTATATATTAAATTTTTCTTATTATATATACTGAATTATCTTAGTTGTAAAGAATTTTTGTTCTGTATCTCTAAAATAACACAAGTTAGATTTAACGAAAACTGTACAAATCGAACTAAAAATAAATTTGACTTTGAATGTTGCACTAGTGTAGGTAGGTAGGTACTTAGACCATCCGTTCCATTGTGCTGTCACGTTCGGCGTTGTGTCCAAAACCCGTTTACGCTTTGACCTTGTAGTCATTCTCTCTTGGGATTTTTGTATTCGTCTTAGGATTTGTCGGCCATGTGCGATTTCTTCTGACCTCTTTTATAGTCATTTAGAGGCTTCCAGAGATTGTAGTAAGTCCTTTGGGTAAATGTTACTCAGATCCTCAAGGTTATTGAAGTAGAACTCGCCTAGTAGTCTTCTTCCTGTTTCCGCAAGTGCAGGACATGTTCCGAGGTAGTGTAATATTGTTTCCTCTTCTTCTTCATCCATACAGCTTCTGCAGAAGGCGTTATAAGTTGCCCCAAGTTTTCTGGCAGGGCTGCCTATAACACAGTGGCCAGTTAGCACCCCTATCACTCTACTGATAACATTCCTGCCTAACATTAGGAGGTAATTAGTTCTTCGTTGATTTAGCATAGTCCAGGTCGCTGTCGATATCCCACAAGTCTCAAGTTCCGACCATTTGCGTTTTGTATCGTTTATCGCAATCGTCATCAATCCCGATATTATATTGCCGGGAATACCCTTGTGCCCGTGGACCTAGCATAGAATGCAGTATCATAGATGCAGTATCATTTCTATGGCGGCTGTGGGAGTGGTTATTAATGCCCTTATTATACAGATGCATGATGATCTCTGTATACTGTGATTCTGTTTCACTTGTAGTGCCGTTCACCAGACTAGGACGCCGTACCTCAGTACTATGGCAATGTATTTCCAATGTGTAATTTTAGTCTTTCATAAACCATTGAACAGTGCGCATGTGTTTCGGCTTCTTAAAAGTAATTAAATAAAATAGCAACAGTGCTATAGTCTAATATAAATTATCACGACTCACAACAAGAACGTGGCCAAAGCGCAAACAGCTGTGACTCGAAGGAAGCCGAGGCAAGCATTTTCTTTCTTTAGATTATAAATTCTGGATTAATAGCGTAAGCCCAAGGCATGGAAATTAACGGGCAGTCCGATCGCTTAGAAGTGACGAGGGAAAAGTTCAACCGCAGATGCCGCCGATACAGAAGAAGAAGTGGGAGATATTATCCACGCCAAACAATCGAAAGTCTCTAATCTGAGGGAGGAGACTGATAAACTCCTTCGAGAGATTAGGGAACTGCGTCGAAAAACGAAGGAAGGAGCAGGCTATTGCTACAGCTTCCAGTAGAACAACGAAGAAGGAAAAAGTGCCACCTGTACAAGGCGGACATTATACAAGCTACAGAGGTATGTAGGTCGGCCATAGATACTGGTAATTTTAAATTAAAAAAAATAAGGGTTCTGAGAAATAATCAATCAGCCGCAAGACAGTTGATATTCATACAACTCTGAAAAGGTGTGTAAAGCGTTCGATGATTGAGTTCTTCTCCTTCACACCGAAAGGAAAAAAAATCGAATCTAAATTATTAAAGATCGCCGCACCGCTCTAAGCGGAGGAGATCTTCCAACTGTTCAAAGAGCAAGTGTGTGACGGTCTCGAGTTCGTAGGGGTCAAGTCTTCACCACAACCAAGACAAAACGCAAGGGGCGGAAATTACCATTCTTCATTGTACAGCTGTCACCCAACAGCAAAATAGATAAGTTAAACGATATAGAAACATTAGCTGACAATGATTACGTCTAGGAAAGCCTTAGAAGGCGCGTTGGCATTCTCCAATGCGTTCGCTGCCAAATCTTTTGGCACGCCGCGTAGCACTGCCAAATGCGGCTTTGATGTGTGAAGTGCAGTGAAAACCACAAGGCGGTGGAATGCTCGCTGGGGAAAGAGGGAGCAGCTGACAAAAGTCAGCTCAAGTGCTTACTCTAGTGCAACGCGAGGCACACCGCAAACTATCGGGGTTGCCCTACGTTCCAAGAGCGGGAAGCAAAGGCGGTTCTGCAGCCTTCCGTGAAAAATCCACTAGGGGCAGCCATAACCGTCACTCCTTAAGTGATCTATGCCCAAATGGCGTCTGGTCAGAGGAACGCGGGAGAGCAGCAGCTACCGAAGGCAATGCAGCAGCCGTCAGGGCCAAGAGCAAACGATCCAACGCCCGACTGGAAATCCTCCATTGAAAGGCGTATGGATCGGTTAGCGGAGCAGGTAAGCATCTAACCGCTATTGCTGAACCCAGCACGTCACCAGTCCTGATGGCTGAGCAGACGGAGACATCCTAGCAGTGAATACAAATTCATTGGTAGGGATTCCACGAAAAAACGAGCTCTATAGATTGTTGGACGATCAAAGCCCAGAGCTATTTCTGACTAGCGAAACCAAGCTAACCCAGAGAGGCACATTGGAGCACAGTAATTATAATGTTATTAGAAGAGACCGGCCCAACTCCAATGGCGGAGACAATCTTCATTAAAAATAACATCAAACACAAAGTAATGTATAGCAGTAAAGTTCGACGGTTTCAAGAGTTGGAGGCCTGCATCGTGTGCATTTCTCTCCGCAGTGGAAAGAAACTGTATGCGGTGTCGGTCTACTCCTCCGGCCGCCCTAATTCCAGAACGACTATATCAGAGCTCGATTCACTCTTTCGATGTCTTAGACTGGACTCGTAGGAGAACTATTTCATTTTGGCCGGGGATTTAAATGCCCGCCACGGATATTGGGGCATCATAGTTTCCAATAGTAGAGAGGACCAGCTTTACAGCTGGTATTGCTTGCACAGTGTCGAGTATAGACTCGATTAGAAAGCAACAGAGATCTCGTCATATCCTAGAAGCGGTTCTTACTTGGATATCCTGCTGTTTGAAGCAAGACTGCAGCTGACAGACACAAACTCACAAACGGTAAACTGTTTGAACACTTTCGTGTATCTCAGTGACCATTGCGGACTCAGTGCCGAAATCAAGATCCCCAACGATATTGTGGAATTAGGAGAGTTTGATCAAACGTATCAATACAATTACAGTAGGACACGCTGGACACGCTTCTCCAGACAAATGACGAGAGCAGTCTCCTCGAATGCGCTCCACATACCGTCCAATAGAAACTTGTCAAACGAGGACAATTTGACGAGACAATAAAACGAACAATGGACTGTACGATACCAAGGTATACACGCACAAATAACGAAAACTTATATCGCAATGCGACAATTGGCGCACTCCACCAACAAAAAAGTAGACTGCTGTCAAGATTAAAAATTTTGTATAGACGGTTTACTGACAGACGAGATGAGGAAATTAGGACACTGAAATCGCTCATGAAGATCATTCAAACACTAATTGTCCAAAATTACAGAGTTTCTGTTAACTTGCATTGGAACAATAAGATTTGGGCTGTTAGATCCAACAACCCGAGAATGTTCCCGCAAATAAACAAATTCTTTCGCAGTAAGCGTAGCGATCTTCCGTGTCTTAAGCTCCCCAGAACGACGGACAACGAACAAATACTGACTACAGCAGGTATTGATCCGGATAACGCGGTACTCGACGATAACTTCTTTGTGGTCGAAGACCCGCAAGGAAAAATGGAAGTACTAGGCGCGGTCTTTTAGGAAGGGTATAAGGTGAATATGAGTGTTCGCCCAAACCACGACCTGGAGAATCGCGTACTAGCAACTCGCAACTTCGGGAAGACATGCAACAATGGCAATCTGAGAACATCGGCTTTGTCGTGTTCAATGAAGATAACATGGCAGATAATGTCATCGCCTACGAAGGAGTTCACCCCCCGTTCATAACGAAGACAGAGCTCCAAGCGGTCTTCGAATAACTAAAGAAGAAAAAGTCAGTTGGAATCGACGGGATCTCGAACATTGTGCTAAGACATCTCCCCCTAGATGTGGTTAATATGTACACTATCCTGTTTAACAATGCTCTGAATAATGCACATTATCCGGAACATTGGAACACTGCGATTGTGCAACCCATATCCAAGCGAGGTAAAGATTCTTCGAATCCGTACAACCTCCGGTCAATTAGTCTCCTTCCGAACATCAGCAAGGTATTCGAGAAGGTGATAAATAGACCTCTGATCACCTAGACAGAGGACAAACATATTATTCCGGATAACCAATTCGGTTTCAAAGCGGGGCATGACACTATTCATGCCGCGTCGAAACTGGTGTCGGATATCCAATGGAACAAGAGCCAGAAACAATGTACGGGTGCCTGCCTGATTGACCTGGAGAAGGCCTTCGACACCGTATGGTAAGAAGGACTTTTTTACAAGCTCAATGGGCTAGGCATTAGTAAACCACTGCTGTACCTACTGTGTAACATGCTTACTGGAAGAAGGTTCGTCGTCAAGAATGGCAATGTGACCTCTGCAGGTATTTTTGAAGTAAGAAATGGTCTCCAACAGGGTGCCGTTAATTCGCCGATCCTCTTCAACATTTTGTTGATCGATCTGATAAGTTCTCCTCCTCACGTAATGGCGTATGCCGACGACTTGATTGTGTACAGATCAGGCAAAAAGATCGAGGACATCACTACTCTCGCGCAGGGTGACTTCGACTCATTCAGAAGAAGTTGCGATGACTGGAAGTTGAATATCAACTTTCAGAAGTCGGAAACCATACTGTTCACGTTGGACCCGTTATATAAGGCTTCGGCGGATACAAAAAAGAATTGGCGAAAGTTCTCAATTGTTGGGCGTCACGGGCAACCACTGGCGCAAAGGACTGTAGCCAGATACCTGGGGATCTGGCTAGATCAATATCTATATTTTAACCCGAGCCAGAGGCGCTTTCGCTCTTACAAAGAGACTGTTTTACAACAGCCAACTCGATGCGAGGGTTAAGGTAATCTGCTACATGGCCCTCATCTAGCCAATGCTGACCTAAGGCTGTCCCGTGTGGTTCAACGTGAGTGCATTCGGGTGTTTGAGAGGGCTTGTCTTAGGGCTTGCCTTCGCCTTTACAGAACACCAGAGTCCCAGTACAGAAAATTCTACCCCAATGAGGTTTTATACAACGGGATACAACGGGATACTAGTGGACAATTTCCTGTTGATATTGATTCGAGGCCATACTGCCAGAGGGATGAACTCAGTCAATAACTTGATATCTGGGGCTTACTACCCCAATCCTCAGTACCATGAAAGGGTACGTCACAGTGTCTTCGTCCCCCCAGAAGCTTCTCTCCATTTAGACATGTACAGTCTGTTGCAAGACATAAATGCGGTATCGCTCATCTTTAACATCGCCCGTTCAACTGTGGATGGGCGACTGAACCACGACCGTTCCGTTGCACAACGAGCTGAGGAGGGTGTCCTCCGGTTCAGTACAGCGGTATCGAGTCGGGATGTGCGGGATGTTGCTATGCAACGTCGAAGATTCTGGTGGCTGGGGAGCGAAGGAACTCCAGCGTCGAACCCTTTAGACCCGGGGTAGAAAGGGACGCAGTCGGTCACTGTCTTGCAGTGGGTTATGGAAATTCATCAGCTGCAACCTAAGGTAAGGTATTTTAAGTTGTATATAAATAAAAAAAATAAAAAAAAAAAAAAAAAAAAAAAAATAATAAACTAAAACAAAAAAAAATTTAAATGATGTATTTATGTATACAAGTAGATACATTTATACATTATAATGTATATAAGGATATATGCGTATACATATGTGTATAGGATATAGTTTATATAAATGTATATGCATATATAAGTAGATTTGTTTGGTGGTTTAAGTTTATGGTAGAATGTAAGTTAGTTATTAATTTTTAAATAAAATGTTAAGTCATTGGCCCTTAGTAATAAAGGAATTTAAACTAGAGTTTAACACGAAATCCGTAGTAATAAACGAGCAACCCACTTCTAAAATCGACAAATATTTAGATGTGGCCGGTTCGTATCTAAGTCGAATTTAAAAGTGACAGTTTAATGTTTCAAAATGAGTGTCAAAATCAGCTGTGCTAGCTCACAATAGCGAATATGACATGTTGTGCTAGCTCACAATAGCGAATATGACAGGTTTATTCACAATGATTACGTTCGAGTTTAGTTAAAACTGATTTATTACTACGGAAACTTAAAAGTACCTTAGCTACACCTAACAAAATTCGACTTTAGAAGCGACCTTAAGATTTTCTATTACTAAGGGCCTTTATGTTTTAAATTTTTCATAATATACAATTGTTCGTTTAAATATTAGTATCTTATTTAATTATAGTTAGGGTAGGTCGAAAAACATAATTTAAGATTAAGTTTAGCTTAGAGCGCCCGCCTAGGGCCAGTAAGTTGGAAATAGTAAAATTGTTCGTCCAACTAGCTTTAAGCATTTTTGTCTAGTATGTAAGTTCTTTTTTTCTGAATTAATAAACAAAAAGGAATAAAAAAAAAAAAAATGTTTTGAAATGGTCAAGTAAGGTGCGTCTAATCAGTCGTTCACAGACCTCTGAACAGTGAAGTGTGAGTTTCGAGTGTGCCCGCTTTTAACACAAATAACAAACGTTAATCGCAATAATCAAGTAGTGCAAGTACCGCGAGTTTTTTAAAAGCAGCAGTCAACCGAATCAGTAGAATCGGTAGAGCCGGTGTTGTCAGTCGTTCACAGACCTCCACCCAGTGCAGACGTGTTTCGACTTAGTGCGGAAGTAATAAATTATCAAGTGCGGAAAATATCGCCGAAATAAAATAACAATCGGTAGCTTCACGGTAGAGTGATCACCGGTGACTTCGTGGTGCCGGGTTCGAATCCCGAAGAAAAATTGCAATCCTTTTTTTTTTTTTAAATTAAACAAATAAAGACACTAAAGTGTGAGTCAGTGCAATGGAGACAGCTGAGCGACCCGAGCTCCGAAAATCGGGTGATGTTGTACCGGTGGCTGGGACATCAGACCACCAGTCAACACATGATGAGGCGAGGAAGAAGAGGAGGAAGAAGCTTCAGCCACAGCCAATCCTGGTGAAGCGCCGTTCCAGCCTTGGATCAGGCGACGCGAAAATTGCGGCAATAGCCGCAAATACAACAGCAGCAGCAACAACAACAACAACTGTAGCCACAACTACAGCAGCAGCAGCCAGAATGCAGCAAAAGATAGTCGACGACGTGGAATACGAGTCGACAGAAGGCGAGGGGAGATTCTCCTACAGCGGTAGAGAGAACCCCTTCATTGCTCTAACGTCGTCCGAATCCGAGGACGAAGAGGAAGAGGACCGGGAGCAGCTAAAAAAGAGCCAGAGGGAGAGGGAGGAGCTGGATGCCCACATTCAAGCCCTCCAAATCAAGTTAAGGGCCAGGAGAGCGGCCAAAGAGGCTGCACAACTAAAACAGCAGCCAAAAGGGCAGCAACAACAAGAACAGTCCCATCAGTTGCCAAAGGGACAACGATCAACAGCTGCCAAGAAGCAACAGCAGCAGCAACAACAACTACATCAGCCAAAACAGCAGCAACAACAACAACAACAACAACAACAACAACAACAACAGAAACAGCAGCAGCAGAAGAAGCAGCCGCAACAGCAGAAGCAGCAACAACAACAACAGCGGAAGCAACAACAGCAGCAGCCAGCCAAAAAGGAGAGATGCCCTCCAATCAACGTCTTCGGTCTGGAGACGAAGGACGTCGACACCTTATGTAAGTTGGTCACCAAAGAGTCATATTACATTAAGTATAAGGGTCCATTGAGAGTATCTGTCCATTGCTTATCAATGGCAGACTATTATGTAGTTAAAGACAGGCTAGCGGTGTCGGAGGCCGAGTTTTTTTCCTACACCCCAAAAGGGGAAAAAGTGCAGACCATGCTCCTTAAGGACGTGGATCCCGACACTGATCCGGAGGAGATCCTCGCTAAGCTGCGCCAAGCGCAGAGCGGTGATGTCCAGGTCGTTGGGGTTAAGCCCTTCATCACTGCGGTTTCGAAAAGGGAGAACAGAAAACTTCCGTTCTTCCTAGTCCAGGTCACCCCAGACAGCAAATTAGATAGTCTAAAACGAATACATCGTCTAGGCTCTATTGATGTCAAATGGGACACATTAAACAAGACAAAGCACACACTCCAGTGTGCTCGTTGTCAGAGGTTTGGGCATGCCGCGGCGAATTGCAACATGCAGTCTCGCTGCGTCAAATGCGCAGGAACCCACAATCGAGGGCAATGTCCCTTAGGGACGGAGAAAGTCGAGGATAGGAGCAAACTGAAGTGTGTACTCTGTAAGACCAGCGGGCACCCTGCCAACAATCGGGGATGCCCTAAGGTCCAAGAAATCAGAAAAATTATAGAGGCCAAAAGGAAAGGAAAAATGGTAGAAGCGAGGCCAGTGCCCCGTGCTCCAGCTACCACTGTTACTCCGGCAGTCTCCTATGCCCAAATGGCATCGGGTAGGCGACCGGTTCAACAGACAGTGCCGAAGGTGGCCCCGGTCCCAGTGGCCAGGCAACCTGAAGCCGATCTGGATCTGAAGACGGTCCTGCTCTCCATCCAGGGGCAGATCGCTCAGCTACAAAAGCAGTTCCTTGAGCAAGCAGCGCGAGTAGACCTCATCTACTCGACGCTTTTCGGAGAGCCAAACGCAACATCGGTTTAATGGCTGCGCAGGCAGCCCGTAACCTTAAAATCAGGCGTGAACGTCAACTAAACTTCGGTAACTTGTTGCAAATCCATAATCCTGACGTGTTGATGGTTAGCGAAACTAGGCTAAACCAGACGCATACTCTCAGGTACAAGAATTACCATATCATTCGAAGAGACCGAGCCTACCTAGCTGGTGGGGTAGCTCTCTTAATCAAAAAAGGCCTTTGTCATAAGGTCGTGTATAGCGGTGAAGTGCGAAAATTCCAGGCGATATAAGCGTGTATCGCACGCATCCTCCTTCGGGGTGGTAAGCGGCTATATGTGATCGCGATCTATGCGTCTGACAAGGCACATATCAATCCCCATTTCATTTCAGAGCTCGATACTCTATTTACTAGCCTTCGACTGAGCTCGGAAGAGAACTACTATGTCATAGCCGGGGATTTGAACTCGAGGCATATGGATTGGGGCAACGTGGTGCATAACGCCAGGGGGACCTCATTGTATAACTGGTTGGTAGAGCACAATAGTGAGTTCAAGCTAGATTTGCTTGCAACTGATAGGCCATCCTTTCCCAGAAGCGGGTCCTATCTGGATCTGATGCTGATAGACAAACGACTGACTATACTGGACGTGGAAAGACGCACACGGAACTGTTTAACTGCGGTTGAGTACGAGAGTGACCACTGCGGACTCTTCGCGGCTATTCAGCTCCCGAACGAGGTGGAAGAACTGGAGGAATATGTGCAGAGGCACCCTTATAATTACAATAAGGTCCGCTGGCCACGTTTCTCCAGGGCTTTATCCACAGAACTACGTTCGAGTGGGATCAATCCTCCGACAAACAGAAACCTGACTAACGAAGAGGTTGACAGGTACCTCATACAAATGGACGACGTAATAAAACGAACCATGGAGAAAACCATTCCGAAGGTAGTGCAAATCGATGACAGCGATGTTTATCGAAATGCTACCATCGATGCACTTCACGTGCACAAAAGTAGACTGCTGTCAAGACTCAAACTCTTGCACAGACGGTTTACAGATCCACAAAACGCGGAAGTCAGGGCACTGAAGTCTGAGATCAAGAACCTCCAACAGTTAATTCGAATAAATTACAGCTTGGCTATAAGCTTGCACTGGGGCAATAAAATCCGGGCTGTACGATCCAACAACCCGGGTATGTTCCCGCAAGTAAATAAAATATTTCGGAGGAAAGATCAAAATGACATTCAGGTCGTTAGACTTCCCAGGACGACACCCAACGAACAATTACTGACTTCAATTGGCATCGATCCAGGTGAGGCAGTGCTAGACAATGACTTCTTCGTGGTTGAAGATCCCCAGGAGAAGGTTAAAGCTATTGGTGCTGTGTTCCAGCGAGTGTATACGGTCAACGAGGTTAGTAGGTCGAATCACGATCTGGAGAACAAGGCTCTGTTAAACCACTTCTATCTGCGCAACGAGATAAGTCAATGGCGAACCGAGAATCCTGGTTTCACCAGGTTCAGTGACGATAATAAATGCACATAGTGCCGTCGCCTAAGATGTAAATCACATCTTGATTTCCCAAGAAGATCTTCAGGGTATCTTCAACTCGCTGAAAAAGAAAAAGTCAGAGGGAATCGATGGAATACCGAATATTGTGCTTCGCCATCTTCCCCCCGAAGCGGTCCAAATTTAGACAACATTGTTCAACAACGCGCTGAGTAATGCACATTACCCGGCGCATTGGAAAACAGCTGTAGTGCAACCGATCCCTAAACGGGACAAAGACAAATCTATCCCGACAAATCTTCGGTCGATCAGTCTTCTTCCTTGCATAAGCAAGGTTTTTGAAAAGATAGTCATAGGAGTTCTGAAACAATGGGCTGATGAAAATAAAATCATACCGGACAACCAGTTCGGATTTAGGGCGGGGCATGATACCATACATGCCGCGTCAAAGCTGGTATCCGACATTCAATGGAATAAAAGCAAAAATCAGTGCACGGGTACCTGTCTGATTGACTTGGAGAAGGCGTTCGACACCGTTTGGTTGGAGGGTCTCTTCCTCAAGCTGGTCAGGCTCGGCATAAGTAAACCATTGCTATATACGATCTATGCCATGATAACAGGTAGAAAGTTCGTCGTGAAAAGTAACGGCGTAACTTCTACCACGGTCTTTGACATTAAAAATGGTCTACAACAGGGGGCGGTTCGTTCGCCGGAGGGTCTCTTCCTCAAGCTGGTCAGGCTCGGCATAAGTAAACCATTGCTATATACGATCTATGCCATGATAACAGGTAGAAAGTTCGTCGTGAAAAGTAACGGCGTAACTTCTACCACGGTCTTTGACATTAAAAATGGTCTACAACAGGGGGCGGTTGGTTCGCCGATCTTGTTCTCAATATTCACTGCGGATCTTATAGGTTCCATGCCGCACTTAATTGCGTACGCCGACGATCTAGTAGCGTACAGATCAGGTCCGAAGGTCGAAGTAATAAATATCTTGTTGCAGCGTGACTTCGAAAAAATTCAGCGATTTTGCGACGACTGGAAGTTGATTATCAACTTCCTGAAGTGTGAAACTACCCTTTTCAGGACCCCGCTGTACACGGCACCGCGGGATACGCGCCAAAACTGGCGCAAGTTCGGCATAGTTGACCCGCAAGGACGGCCGTTAGCTGTGAAAAGTGTAGTTAGATATCTTGGCATTTGGCTGGATCAATATCTGTATTTTGACAAACATATAGATATTGCTCTGACGAAAGCCAGAAAAGCCTTTGCTGCGGCAAGGAGGTTGTTTTACAGCAGCCAACTTGATACCAGGGTGAAGGTAATCTGCTACATGGCCCTCATCCGGCCAATTATGGCGTACGGTTGTCCCCTGTGGTTCAACGTGAGTCCTTCCCAGATGGAAAAGATGAGGTTGTTCGAGAGACAGTGTCTTAGGAGCTGTCTCCGTTTGTATCGTACACCCGAGTCCGAGTACAAGAGGTACTATCCTAACGAGGTCCTGTACAACGAGGCAAACCTGAACAGGATAGATAATTTTATTATTAAGCTCATCAGAAGGCACATTGCACGGGCTATGACTTCTTCCAACAGTCTGATCTTTGGGGCTTATTACCCCAATATCATGTACCATGAAAGGGTGCGCCTTAACGGGTTTATTCCTCCCGAAGCATTCCTTTATTTAGACACGATTGGCCTAATACAGGATACAGACGGATGCCCTGTTATCTTCCATGTCGTACGCCGAACAGTGGACAGGCGACTCCAATACGAACCGGATGTCGCTCGCACCCACGAGGATCTTCTTCGGTTCAGTAGAGCGATCCCCGCTCGTGACAGGAAAGAGTCTGCCAAAGAACGGCTATTTTACTGGTGGTTACACCAAAACCAGTCTCCGCCACCGCTGGCTTTTCTAGATGACCAGATAGTTGACCATGGTGGCCAACTTACATAGGTTTAAGGTAGCTATTAGGAAAAAAAAAAAATCCAAAAACATTAAAAAACGAAAAAACAAAAAAAAAAAAAAAAAAAAAAAAAAAAAAAAAAAAAAAAAAATCAAAAAAAAAAAAGTTAATAAAAAAAAAAACAAAAAAAAAGGTGCACCACGGCGTATAAAATATATATGTTAGGCATATACATAAAATATACGCCCTGGTGCACGTGTCCGTACTGTTACGGACATAGTTAAGATAGTCTTAAGTTTTATGTTAGAGTAAGTAATTATAAGGTAGTTTAAGTAGTTATGTAAGTAAGTTTAGTTAGCCAAGTTTTTTAAAAAAAGTTTTCTTGGCAAATGAAAAATTTATTAAAAGATTGTCGTGAAAAACTAAAAAAAAAAAAAAAAACATATATTAAGCCGAAAGGCACAGTTATAGCTTAGATTAGATTAGCTTAGAGTACCCGCATAGGGTCAGTAGGTTAGTATTAAGAACATTTGTAAATTCTTAAGTTAGTTAAGCTAGTTTTAAGTACTTTTGTCTAGCAAGTAAGTCCACAAAATTCAAATAAAACAAAATTACATTGGAAAAAAAAAAAAAAAAGAGCCGGTGCTGTTGACTCGACGGTATCCCGGTTCGATCCCCATTGGGGACACAACCAGATATTTCCTTTTTTTTCCGTGGCTCACACACTAACATAAGTGTGAGTGCGGGAAATGAATGACCACGAGCGATCCGCCCGCGTAGAAGCGGTCAATGACCAGCAACAACCGGTGGCAGAACCAGGCCACCGGTCAACAGTGCCCACAGAAGGCGCAGTGAAAAGGAGCAACAGCACAGCGTTCGGCAACACAGCACCAACAAGCAACACAACAGCTACAGCCGTCAACAGCAGCAGTCAGCAACTCATCAGCAGCAGACACAGAAGAAAAATAAAGTTCCGCCAATCAACATCTACAAGGCGGATGTTGAACAAACTGCCAAGTTGTGCAAGGAGGCCATAGGTGCAGGTAACTTTTTCATAAGTAAAAAAAAGGCGTGGATAAACACGTAATCCACTGCAAGACAGTGGATGATTACAATGTGGTGAAGGAATATCTGAAGATGTCGACGCTCGAGCTCTTTTCCTTCACCTCAAAACGCGAAAAATGAAAGTCCCGGCTGTTGAAGCTTACTTGGCCGCTCGAAGCGGAGAATTTCCTCCAACTGTGTGTGACGGCATTGAGTTCGTCGGGGTCAAGCCTTTCACCACAGTTAAGGCAAAGAGTGAGGGGCGGAAATTGCCCTTTTATATTGTACAGATTACACTCACAAGCAAAGTGAATAATCTAAAGAAGATAAAACGAGCTCTTGTTGGACGATCAAAGCCCAGAGCTATTTCTGATTAGCGAAACCAAGCTAACCCAGAGAGGCACATTGGAGCACAGTAATTATAATGTTATTAGAAGGGACCGGCGGTGTTGCGATCTTATACATAATATAAATAACATAAAACACAAAGTAGTGTATAGTAGTGAAGTTCGACGGTTTCAGGAGTTGGAGGCCTGCATCGTGTGCATTTCTCTCCGCAGTGGAAAGAAGCTGTATGCGGTGTCGGTCTACTCCTCCGGCTGCCCTAGTTCCAGACCGACTATATCAGAGCTCGATTCACTCTTTCGATGTCTAAGACTGGTCTCGGAAAAGAACTATTTCATTTTGGCCGGGGACTTAAATGCCCGACATGGATATTTGGGAAACATAGTTTCCAATAGTAGAGGGGACCAGCTTTACAGCTGGTATTGCTTGCACAGTGTCGAGTACAGACTCGATTTGAAAGCAAAAGAGATCTCGTCCTTCCCCAGTAGCGGCTCTTATCTGGATCTCCTGCTGTTTGACGCAAGACTGCAGCTGACAGACACAAACTCTCAAGTGGGATAATTAGAGTAGTAAACGGATTGTTCGGAGGCAATAAAATGGGATGCCGCCTTGCATAAGGTAAATCCGACCACCAACTCGTAATATCCCTTTGTCGTCGATTGTTGGCAACAGTTTGGCTAATTTGCTTCCCTTTAGAACCAGTTTATTGTTGGCCAGATTCGCCATTTCTTCTGAAAAGAATTCGTGTTTTGTGATGGAAATCAATCGAATTCGAGCTGATGCGAGTTCCTCCACTGACAGCGGTCCACTTAAGCGTTTTGAATTTCTCCAGGAATTGTTGAGGAAGCGAATGCAATACCCTGTAACATGTTGTAACCGCTGCAGTGTGGAGAACCTTGTGATCAGTTTGTTCTTTTCCGAGGCAGTGAAGTGAATGCAGAGCTGAAAAATATTTGTTATGGGGTACCCAGATGCAAGAACTTCGTTTTTGGCCTTAACCATCTCGGCAGCTTTCAATTCAAAGGTTGTGGTTGAAATCATTGGCGCCGAAATGAGTTCTCGTCCAACCGTTTGCAAAAATTGGGGACCATGCCACCATAATTCGTGACTTATTAGCTCACTCGGGAAGAGTCCTCTACAGGCTACGTCTGCTGGGTTGTCCTGAGAAGTACGTATATATGGAGGGCTATGGACCCACGCAAGGGTAATTAGTGAATCACACAACGCAAACACCTTTGCTTGTGAAAGCTCCATGATTTTCATAGAATGCTGCAGTAATTGGTTTTTGCGGTAACCGTCTGAATGTGTACAGCTGCCGCGTATGCTTTTTCTAAAGTATCAGAGAACCCGTGGATTTCAAGATGCGTATCGTTGGTTACATTGATCCAGCGAGGTATCTCGATGATATTAAGAGCCGGTAGGTCTTTTCTGAAGTTGTACCATTTCTCTATGATAGTTGAAGGTAGTTCGCCGTCCCACGTCTGCTGCTCCTTCCAAATATCTTGCATCAACAATTTTCTAATTACAACGCATGGAGCTAGCCATCCCATTGGATCGTATGAGCGATGTCCGATAGAATCGTCCGTTTTGTGGTAATTGGCTTATCTGCACTATTTATTTTAAATGAAAAGATATCTCTTCCGCGATGCCATTGCATTCCTAATGTTTTAATGCTGTCCTTATTATCAAACGACAGCGGTAGCTGCACTTCCCGATCTTTATGTGGAACAGCAGCCAATAAACGCTCGCTGTTACTAACCCATTTTCGTAATGGAAAACCTCCTCTTCTCAACATTGTTGTTAGTTGGCGTTGCACCTCAATGGCTTCGTCTTCTGAATCAGCTCCATGAATAATATCATCGACGTAAAAGTTCTTGCTGGCGATTTTTGACGCTATGTGATAGTCCTCACGTTCGTCGTAACTCTGTTGTGGTGCTCGATTCCTTTATTACAGCATGGTGTGGCACAAAGTAATGGTTAGTACCATGTAGTGACCCAATATCGACTTCAGCCCTTGTCTTCACCAAAGACCTTCTTGTAGTCTTCAAAGAAGGTTTTATTCGAATTGAGTTTTTTCTATAATTGAATAAATCTGAAAAGAGCTGATTTCTTTGACGACCCTCATTTATCATTTTCATTTTAGTTAATTTTTTTTAGCACTTAAATACTAGACAAAAATGCTTAAAACTAGTTGGACGAAAATTGTTACTACTTCTAACTTACTGGCCCTACGCGGGCGCTCTAAGCTAAACTTAATCTTAAATTATGTCTTCCGACCTAACCTAACAATGCATATGCATATGTTTAAAATGATGCATGACATTACAATTTAAAATTAAGAAAACTTTCAAAAAACTTAATAACAGAACTATTTTATTTTAAAACCTATATGCTGACATACTTGCTACCTTAAAATAACTTAAACTACCTTAAACTTAGCATACATACATATATGCATGTATAAATAGTGTAATACGTACACATATATGTACGTGTATATATGTAGTGAGTTTATAATATTATTTATTTTATTTTAAAACTAATACAAGAGAAAAATGATCTACGATCGCGACGAAACGCCCGCCAGAAATGAACTGCCTCTTATTCCACCATCAGCTCGCTTTTTATTGTCATCCTTTTGATTCCGTTAACCCAACCAGTTCCACACTCCAATCGAACTCAGCACATGGGCTAACCTAAACAAAGCCCATGCGGTGCCTATCCCAACAAGAATGACTATTGCCTTTGTAAACAAACTCCGATCGTCTGCGTCAGCAAACGAGCGGATGATTCAACGGGAGTCAACAAACTCCTATCGTCTGAGTCAACACACGAGCGGATAACAACTCATTCTACTGTAATACTCAATCCAACTGGTGGTCATCGATCGTAAATTGATAGTTGTTTAATCAGCATTTCTACATATATACTTAAATTATTTACAGGGGTATACACATAACTACGCACAGTTGTACAAATGTGTATGCGTCTTTTTTTTACATATTTACAGCCTACAAACTACCTTAAAAAAAATACCTAAGATACGTATACGACTGCGCCCCATAAGGGGATCTGTACTACCCTTTCTCTTTCTAACCTGGGTCTAAAGGGTTCGATGTTCCAGTTCCCTCACTGCACAGCCACAGGAATTTTCGGTGCTGCATTGCAACATTCCGAACATCTCGCCGTGATACCGCCGTACTGAACCGAAGGAGACCGTTCTTAGCTCGTTGTGCGACGGAGCGGTCGTGGTTGAGTCGCCCATCCACAGTTGAACGGGCGATGTGAAAAATGAGCGGTACCGCATTTATGTCTTGTAACAGACCGTACATGTCTAAATGGAGAAAAGCTTCTGGGGGGACGAAGCCACTGTGACGTACCCTTTCATGGTACTGAGGATTGGGGTAGTCAGCCCCAGAGATCAAGTTATTGACTGAGTTCATCGCTCTAGCAGTGTGGCCTCGAATCAATTTCAACAGGAAATTGTCCATTCGTATCAGGTTCGCCCTGTTGTATAAAACCTCATAGGAGTAGAATTTTCTGTACTGTGACTCTGGCATTCTGTAAAGGCGAAGGCAAGCCCTAAGACAAGCTCTCTCAAACACCCGAATCTTTTCCATCAAGCTTGCACTCATGTTGAACCACACGGGACAGCCATAGGTGAGCATTTACCGGCTGAGGGCCATGTAGCAGATTACCTTCACCCTCGCATCGAGTTAGCTGCTGTAAAACAGTCTCTTTGTAAGAGCGAAAGCGCCTCGGGCTCGGGCTAGAGCAGCATGTACATGTTTGTTAAAATATAGATATTGATCTAGCCAGATCCCCAGGTATCTGACTACAGTCCTTTGCGCCAGTGGTTGCCCGTGACGCCCAACAATTGAGAACTTTCGCCAATCCATTTTTGCATCCGACGAAGCCTTACACAACGGGGTCCTGTACAGTATGGTTTCCGACTTCTGAAAGTTGATATTCAACTTCCAGTCATTGCAACTTCTCATGAATGAGTCGAAGTCATCCTGCACGAGAGTAGTGATGTCCTCGATCTTTTTGCCTGATCTGTACACAATCAAGTCGTCGGCGTACGCAATTACGTGAGGAAGAAAACTTAACAGATCGCTCAAGAAAATGTTGAACCGGATCGGCGAATTAACGGCACCCTGTTGGAGACCATTTTTTTACTTCAAATATACAAGCAGAGGTCACATTGCCATTATTGACGACAAACCTTCTACCAGTAAGCATGTTACACAGTAGGTATAGCAGTAGTTTACTAATGCCTAGCCCATTGAGCTTGTAAAAAAGTCCTTCTAACCATACGGTGTCGTAGGCCTTCTCCTGGAGCTCTGTCTTCGATATGAACGGGGGATGAACGCCTTCGTCGGCGATGACATTATCTGCCATGTTATCGTCATTGAACACGACAAAGCCGATGTTCTCAGATCGCCATTGTTGCATTTCTTCTCGAAGTTGCGAGTTGCTAGATTGTACGCGATTCTCCAGGTCGTGGTTCGGGCGAACACTCTCATTCACCTTAAACACTTCCTTAAAGAGCGCGCCTAGTACCTCCATTTTTCTTGCGGGTCTTCGACCACAAAGAAGTTATAATCGAGTACGGCGCTATCTGGATCAATACCTGCTGTAGTCAGTATTTGTTCATTGTCCGTCGTTCTGTGGAGCTTAAGACACGGAAGATCGCTATACTTATTACGAAACATTTTATTTATCTGCGGAAACATGCTCGGGTTGTTGAATCTTACAGCCCGAATCTTATTGTTCCAATGCATGTTGACAGAAAGTCTGTAGTTCTGAACAATTAATGTTTGAATGTTTTTGATGAGCGATTTCAGTGTCCTAATTTCATCATCTCGTCTGTCAGTAAACCGTCTATACAAAATGTTTAATCTTGACAGCAGTCTACTTTTTTGTTGGTGGAGTGCGCCAATTGTCGCATTGCGATATAAGTTTTCGTTATTTGTGCGTGTATACCGTGGTATCGTACAGTCCATTGTTCGTTTTATTGTCTCGTCAAATTGTCCTCGTTTGACAAGTTTCTATTGGACGGTATGTGGAGCGCATTCGAGGAGACTGCTCTCGTCATTTGTCTGGAGAAGCGTGTCCAGCGTGTCCTACTGTAATTGTATTGATACGTTTGAACTAACTCTCCTAATTCCACAATATCGTTGAGGATCTTGATTTCGGCACTGAGTCCGCAATGGTCACTGAGATACACGAAAGTGTTCAAACAGTTTACCGTTTGTGAGTTTGTGTCTGTCAGCTGCAGTCTTGCGTCGAACAGCAGGAGAGCCGCTTCTGGGGTAGGACGAGATCTCTGTTGTTTTCAAATCGAGTCTGTACTCGACACTGTGCAAGCAATACCAGCCGTAAAGCTGGTCCCCTCTACTATTGGAAACTTAACTTACTTAAGGTGGCGCTACAGTCCGGGGTGGACCTGGGCCTCAACCAACAAGCGTCTCCAGCCTGCTCGATCTTTAGCTAGCTGTCTCCAGTTTCGCACGCATAGTTGGTTGAGGTCCCTTTCCACTTGCGTGCGCCACCTGAGTCGCGGTCTTCCTCTACTGCGCCGTCCCTCGGTGGTGGATTCGAAGACTTTTCGGGCCGGAGTATTGGTTTCCATCCGCTCTACATGACCTAGCCATCTCAGTCTTTGGATCTTCACTCTTCTGGCTAAGTCGATGTCGCTGAACAGCCCGTATAGTTCGTCATTATATCTCCTCCTCCACTCACCGTCTATGCAGACGGGACCGAAAATCACACGAAGAATTTTCCTCTCGAAGCAACCAAGGGCAGCTTCATCCGCTTTTGACAAAGTCCATGCCTCCGCGCCATATAGCAGGACTGGGACGATTAAGGTCTTGTAGAGCGTTATCTTGGTTGTTCGAGAGAGGGCTTTGTTTACCAGTTGCTTTCTTAGCCCAAAGAAGCAGCGATTGGCAAGGGTTATTCTTCGTTTGATTTCAGCGCTGGTGTCATTGTCTGAGTTTATAGCGGTGCCTAGGTAGACAAAGTTTTTGACTACCTCAAAGTTATATCTGTCTGCTGTGACGTTCTGACCGAGACGTCGGTGTTGGGTGTCCTTTCTCGTTGACAGCATATACTTGGTCTTACCCTCGTTTACCGCTAAACCCATCTTCGCGGCCTCCGTTGCAATACCCACAAAAGCGCCATTGACATCACGCTGCGTTCTTCCAATAATGTCAATATCGTCGGCATATGCGAGTAGTTGGACGGACTTCTGAAAGATTGTTCCTCTGGTGTTGGCGTTCGAGTTTTGAACAATTCTTTCAAGAACGATGTTGAAAAAGCCGCATGACAGCGCGTCGCCTTGTCTGAATCCTTTTTTGACATCAAAGGTCTCGGTTAGGTCTTTACCGACCTTGATGGAGCAGCGTGCATTCTCCATCGTCATCCATTTCTTAAGAGGTTAAGGGAGACACGATCGGAAAAGGATTTGGCTATCTCTTGCGATTGTAGCCGGCTGACGTTGAACTTCCTCACAGCATTTCTTTGTCTTGGCGGTGTTCGGCATATCCGCAACCTTACCTTGGCTACAACAAGGTGGTGGTCCGAATCAATGTTGGCGCCTCGGAACGTTCGGACATCTATGATACTGGAGGAGTGCCTTGCGTCTATCGCAATATGGTCAATCTGATTGACGGTTGATTGATCAGGAGATCGCCATGTTCCTTTGTGAATATCGAGATGTGGGAATCTTGTACTAGCTACTACAACATTTCGCCCCGCAGCAAAATCGATCAGCCTAAATCCGTTATCGGATGTGGTGTCGTGTAGGCTGTGCTTTCCGACCGTACTACCAAAGATGTTCTCTCTTCCTAGCTTTGCGTTAAAATCGCCAAGGACAATTTTAAAGTCGTAGCTAGGGCATTGCTCATACGTTTTGTTCAGGAGCTCATAGAACCTGTCTTTGGTGTCATCATCTTTCTCCTCTGTGGGGGCATGTGCGCATATAAGGCTTATGTTGGCAAATTTAGCCTGGATGCGAATTGTCGTGAGGCGCTCGTTCACGGACCTGAACGATAGGACTTCTTGCCTAAGGCTGCCTCTAACGACAAATCCACATCCAAATAGGCGCTGTTTTTGTTGTTTGTAGCAATCACCGTAGTATATATCACAGTTTTTCATCCTTCTTTTGCCCGGTCCATCCCATCGCACTTCTTGGATGGCGGTTATATCTGCTTTGCAGCAGTCTAGGGCTTCCGCTAGTTGTTCGGCTGCACGTGGCCTATAAAGGGACCTTACATTCCACGTACAAATCCGAAGATCGTTGTCCGTATATCGTTTGCAGGGGTCGTCATCAGTAAAATCATCCGTTTCCGAGGCTTGTTGTTGCTTCGTAACTAGCAATTTTTTTTGTGTGGCCGGGCAGTTACCCCGACGGCACAACCCCCAACCTGGAGGGCCAGTTCCTTTTTTGTAACCCCTAGGACAAGAGGTCGCACTTATAAGTTTGGCAAGTTGAGCTCGGGTGAACTACAACCAGTACCCGATGGCTACCACTTGGAGGTAAAATAAGCACAATTGGTGTGTAGAAAAAGTTACAACACTGGGCATCGCCAGGTTGACGCCAGTCAGTGCCTACCCGATTCCCACAGCACCCAGCCACTATTGGAAACTATGTTTCCCCAATATCCGTGGCGAGCATTTAAGTCCCCGGCCAAAAAAATGCACACGATGCAGGCCTCCAACTCCTGAAACCGTCGAACTTCACTACTATGCACTATTTTGTGTTTAATGTTATTTTTAATGAAGATCGCAACACCGCCTCCACCATTGGAGTTGGGCCGGTCTCTCCTAATAACATTATAATTACTGTGCTCCAATGTGCCTCTCTGGGTTAGCTTGGTTTCGCTAATCAGAAATAGCTCTGGGCTTTGATCGTCCAACAATCTATAGAGCTCGTTTTTTCTCGGGATCCCTATCAATGAATTTGCATTCACTGCAAGGATCTTATATGTGCTCTCCATCTGGGCAGCCATCAAGACTGGTGACGTGCTTTGTTCTGCAGGAGCGCCAGAATTTTGCTTCGGTAGCTCCTTGCCCGTGCTCCCCTGACCATTAGCCATTTGGGCGTAAGTTACCTGAGGGGTGACGGTTATGACTGCCCCGAGTGGATTTTTCACTAGGGGCTGCTTCTGCAGAACCGTCCTTGCCTTCCGCTCTTGGAACTTAGGGCAACCCCGATAGTTAGCGGTGTGCCCCGCGTTCCCGCAGAGTACGCACTTGAGCTGACTTTTGCCAGCTGCTCCCTCTTTCCCCAGCGGGCAGTCCTCCGCCTTGTGGTTTTTACTGCACTTCACGCTTCGAGGCTGCATTTAGCAGTTCGAATAGGCGTGCCCAAACCTTTGACAGCGAACGCATTGGGTAATGCCTTCGCGACTTCCTATATTTTCACAGACGCAATCGTAGTCAGCTAATGTTCTCAAATCATTTGGCTTATCTATTTTGCTTTTGGGTGACAGCTGTACAATGAAGAACGGTAATTTCCGTCCCTCTCGTTTTGCCTTAGCTGTGGTGAAGGGCTTGACCCCGACGAACTCGAGACCGTCGCTCTTTGCTCTTTGCTCTTTGAGCAGTTGGAAGACTTCCTCCGCTTCGAGCGGTGCGGCGATCTTTAATAATTTATATTGAATTTTTTTTCCTTTCGGTGTGAAGGAGAAGAACTCAATCATCGAACGCTTTAGACACCTCTTAAGAGCTTCATGATGCTCTACTGTCTTGCAGCTGATTGAATATTTTTCTACACCCTTATTTTTTTTTAATTTTAAAATGCCCTGTACCTATGGCCGACCTACATACCTCTGCAGTTTGTATGATGTCCGGCTTGTACAAGTTGATCGGTGGCACTTTTTCCTTCTTCGTTTGTTGTTGTTGCTGCTGGTGTACTGCTGGATGCATGTTGCCGCTCGCTGTTGTTGCAGGGCTGCTTTCTTTGGTGGCTGTTTCTGCTAATGTTGCTGAGCTGCTTCCTTTTGTTGCTGACTTGATGGCTGTTGTTGCAGCTTCTTTTGTTTTGATGCAGATGGCTGTATTTGTTGCTACATCTGCTGCGGTTGCGGTTGACTCGGTTCAGGCAACAGTTTTTGTTGTTGAGCGATTTGTAGGTCTGCTTGCTCCTCCTCTTTTCTTCTCCTTTCGAGAGTTCTTCTTCGAAGCTCTCTAATCTCTCGGAGGAGTTTGTCAGTCTCCTCCTTTAGAGTGGAGACGTTCGTCTGCTTCGAGCTGATAATGTCTTCCACTTCTTCTTCGGTGTCGGGGGGATCGATTCGAAGCTGTTGCTGCTTACTGCGAATCGGCAATCCCTCCCATCTGACACACACGAGTATGCATCGCCTTCTGCATCGTCTTAGTGAGATATCTCGTTCGATGACGTAGACGTAGCTGGACCCTCTTCCTCCTGCGTTTTGTGGGTTGACGCATTAATTTGGCGTCACTTAGAACTAGCGGAGGTCTGCCTCTTCCTCCTCCTCTTCTTTGTGCCTTCAATAGGCACCGTTGGGTGTTGGCGTGACATTTCTGCCACCGGTTTATGTTTCTCGCCGACCGCTTCTAAGCGAGCGGTCTGCCCGTTCTCGTCCATACTTTGCACACACTTCTCTATTGATGAAAATATACAGTTGGTTGAACAACGAGAAAAAAAAGGACGTATTCCCAAACTGGGTTTCGAACCCAGCATCTGCTGGCTCGCGGTTGAACACTCTTTTTTTTTCCTTGTAATTTTGTTTAGCTTAATGTATGTGGACTTACTTGCTAGACAAAAGTACTTCAAACTAGCTTAACTAACTTAAGAATTTACCTAGTTAGTTCTTAATACTAACCTACAGACTCTATGCAGGTACTCTAAGCTAATCTAATCTACGGTATAAATGTGCCTTTCGGCTTAATCTATGTTTTTTTTGTTTAGTCTTTACGACAATCTTTTATTAAATTTTTTATTTGCTAAAATTGACTTACTTACTTAACTACTTAAACTACCTGATACTAACTTACCCTAACATAAAACCTAAGACTATCTTAACTATGTCCGTAACAGTACGGACACGTGCACCAGGGCGTATATTTTATATATATGCCTAACATATATATTTTATACGCCGTGGTGCACCTTTTTTTTTCTTATTATTATATTAGTTATTTTTGGATTTTTTGTTTAATTTTTTTAATCTTTTTTTTTAACTTTTTGTTTATTTAATTTTTGTTTTCTTTTTTTTTTCCTTATAACTACCTTTAACCTATGTAAGTTGGCCACCATGGTCAACTATCTGGTCAACTAGAAAAGTCAGCGGTGGCGGAGACTGGTTTTGGTGCAACCACCAGTAAAATTGCCGTTCTTTGGCAGACTCTTTCCTGTCACGAGCGGGAATCGCTCTACTGAACCGAAGAAGATCCTCGTGGGTGCGAGCGACATCCGGTTCGTATTGGAGTCGCCAGTCCACTGTTCGGCGTACGACATGGAAGATAACAGTTCATCCGTCTGTATCCTGTATTAGGCCAATCGTGTCTAAATAAAGGAATGCTTCGGGAGGGATAAAGCCGTTAAGGCGCACCCTTTCATGGGACATAACATTGGGGTAGTAAGCCCTAAAGATCAGACTGTTGGAAGAAGTCATAGCCCGTGCAATGTGCCTTCTGATCAGCTTTATAATAAAATTATCTATCCTGTAGTTTGCCTCATTGTACAGGACCTCGTTAGGATTGTACCACTTGTACTCGGACTCGGGTGTACGATACAAACGGAGACAGCTCCTAAGACACTGTCTCTCGAACAACCTCATCTTTTCCATCTGGGAAGGACTCATCGGTTGAGGGCCATGTAGCAGATAACCTTCACCCTGGTATCAAGTTGGCTGCTATAAAATAACCCCCTTGCCGCAGCAAAGGCTTTTCTGGCTTTCGTCATAGCAATATCTATATGTTTGTCAAAATACAGATATTGATCCAGCCAAATGCCAAGATATCTAACTACACTTTTCGCAGCTAACGGCCGTCCTTGCGGGTCAACTACGCCGAACTTGCGCCAGTATTGGCGCGTATCCCGCGGTGCCGTGTACAACGGGGTCCTGAAAAGGGTAGTATCACACTTCAGGAAGCTGATAATCAACTTCCAATCGTAGCAAAATCGCTGAATTTTACTGCAACAAGATATTTATTGCTTCGACCTTCGGACCTGATCTGTACGCTACTAGATCGTCGGCGTACGCAATTAAGTGCAGCATGGAACCTATAAGATCCGCAGTGAATATTGAGAACAAGATCGGCGAACCAGCCGCTCCCTGTTGCAGACCATTTTTAATGTCAAAGACCGTGGTAGAAGACGAACGACGAAACGAACTTTCTACCTGTTATCATGGCATGGATCGTATATAGCAATGGCTTACTTATGTCTAGCCTGACCAGCTTGAGGAAAAGACCCTCCAACCAAACGGTGTCGAACGCCTTCTCCAAGTCAATCAGACAGGCACCCGTGCACTGATTTTTGCTTTTATTCCATTGAATGTCGGATACCAGCTTTGACGCGTCATGTATGGTATCATGCCCCGCCCTAAATCCGAACTGGTTGTCCGGTATGATTTTATTTTCATCAGCCCATTGTTTCAGAACTCGTATGACTATCTTTTCAAAAACCTTGCTTATGCAGGGAAGAAGACTGATCGACCGGAGATGTGTCGGGATGGATTTGTCTTTCTCCCGTTTAGCGATCGGTTGCACTACAGATGTAATGCGCATTAACAGTGTTGTGTAAATTTGGACTGCTTCGGGGTGAAGATGGCGAAGAACAATATTCTGTATTCCATCGATTCCCACTTACTTTTTCTTTTTCAGCGAGTTAAAGATATCCTGAAGATCTTCTTGGGAAATCAAGATGAGATAGAAGTGGTTTAGCAAGGCTCTGTTCTCCAGATCGTGATTCGGCCTACTAACCTCGCTGACCGTATACACTCGCTGGAACACAGCACCAATAGATTTAACCTTCTCCTGGGGATCTTCAACCACGAAGAAGTCATTGTCTAGCACTGCCTCACCTGGATCGATGCCAATTGAAGTCAGTAATTGTTCGTTGTGTGTCGTCCTGGAAAGTCTAACGACCTGAATGTCATTTTGATCTTTCCTCCGAAATATTTTATTTACTTGCGGGAACATGCCCGGGTTGTTGGATCGTACAGCCCGGATTTTATTGCCCCAGTGCAAGCCTATAGCCAAGCTATAAGTTATTCGAATTAACTGTTGGAGGTTCTTGATCTCAGACTTCAGTGCCCTGACTTCCGCGTTTTGTGGATCTGTAAACTGTCTGTGCAAGAGTTTGAGCCTTGACAGCAGTCTACTTTTGTGCCCGTGAAGTGCATCGATGGTAGCATTTCGATAAACATCGCTGTCATCGATTTGCACTACCTTCGGAATGATTTTCTCCATGGTTCGTTTTATTTCACATTCACTGCTAGGATTTTAAGGTTACGGGCTGCCTGCGCAGCCATTAAACCGATGTTGCCTTTGGCTCTCCGATGCTTGCTCTAGGAACTGATCCCGGATCCCAGCATCAATTGCACTACTTCACTTTCTTTTCGTTTTTCGGAATATTTCTAATAAGCCGAAACACTTGTGGACAGTTTAACGGTCTGTGCACGACTGAATGGAAAACCTCCTCTTCTCAACATTGTTGTTAGTTGGCGTTGCATCTCATCTAGTCTTCTGATTCAGCTCCATGAATAATATCATCGACGAGTTCTTGCTGGCGTGCGAACCGCTAGATAGGGTGCTGCCGCAGTACCAAACGTGATCGTGTTTAGACGGACCGCCTTAATCTCTTCACCTTTATCTCACCATAACACAATTTGGTACATGGAATCTTCTGCTGCTACCCAGATCTGCCTGTACATTTTGCAGACGTCTGCGATGAATGCGACCTTGTGCTTTCTAAAACGCGCGACGATGGTCGAAGATGTCATCTTGTGGCAGTGGGTCAACTAACAAATGATCATTCAGGGAGGAACCATAAGACGTCTTACAGGATGCATCGAAGACAATGCGTAACTTTGTTGTGGTGCTCGACTCCTTTATTACTGCATGGTGTGGAACAAAGTAATGGTTAGTACCATGTAGTGACCCAATATTGACTTCAGTTATATGCCCTAGCTCTTTTTATTCATCAAAGACCTTGTTCTAGTTTTCAAAAAGGTTTTATTCGAATTGAATTTTTTCTCCAATTGAATGAATCTGAAAAGAGCTGATTACTTTGACGACCCTAAACTGGGGTATGTTGTGATGAGTTCGACAAAAATGAACTTCACACTGCTCCTCTTCTCTTGACAATAATCTTTTTCGATGCACCTCTTCTAATTGCCAAGACTTCAACAAAATTTCATGTAGCTTCTGACTTTCTATAAAGATATGAAGGGACTTCACGGTAGTTTGCGAGCTTGGACGGATGCTACCAGAGAGTACCCATCCCAATTCGGTCCTTTGGGCAATCGGGGTACCTGTATCGCCATCTCTCTCTCAAATGGTCAATCCATATGAATGATATGATTTATTTAGTCCTAAATATGCCTTATAATCGGCGTTTATATCTAGCGCGATTATCTGAATTGACTCAATCCAATTTGACACCTTTTTTTTTTATTTCATTTTTATTTTTAACTTCAATGTAAACTTACGGACTAGACAAAAATGCTTAAAACTAGTTCGACTAACAATTTCACTATTTTTAACTTACTGGCTCTCGTCGAGCACTCTAAGCTAAACTTAACCATAAACCTAACAATGAATAAAATAGATACTAATATTTAGGGACAAATGTGTTTTATGAAAAATTTAAATAAACATAATGACTTGACTTTATTTTATTTAAACTACAAGCTACCTTACATTCTACCTTAAAATAAACTTAAACAACTAACTCAAACTAATCTACATATATATGCATATACATATGTGTATACCCATATACAAATATGTATACGCATATATCCCTATATACATAAATGCATATATGTTTCCTCTTGTATACATATATGTATATCTTATGCACATATATACTTAAATACTACCTTAAAACTACCCTACGCTATGGTCGGCCATAGGTTGCAGCTGATGGATTTTGAGTTATCCACTGCAGGACAGTGACCAACTGCGCCCCATAAGGGGATACGCACTACCCTATTTACCCCGGGTCTAAAGGGTTCGACGCTGGAGTTCCTTCGCTCCCCAGCCACCAGAACTTTCGATGTTGCATTGCAACATCCCGCACATCCCGACTCGATACCGCTGTACTGAACCGGAGGAGACCCTCCTCAGCTCGTTGTGCGACGGAACGGTCGTGGTTCAGTTGCCCATCCACAGTTGAACGGGCGATGTGAAAGATAAGCGGTACCGCATTTATGTCTTGTAACAGACCGTACATGTCTAAATGGAGAAAAGCTTCTGGGTGCACGAAGCCACTGGCACAAGGCCACAAGGCACGTACCCGTTCGTGATATTGTGCATTGGGGCAGTAAGCCCCAGATATCAAGTTATTGACTGAGTTCATCGCTCTGGCAGTATGGCATCGAATCAATTTCACCAGGAAATTGTCAACTCGTATCAGGTTCGCCCTGTTGTATAAAACCTCATTGGAGTACAATGTTTTGTACTGGGACTCTGGTGTTTTGTAAAGGCGAAGGCAAGCCCTAAGACAAGCCCTCTCAAACACCCGAATCTTTTCCATCAAGCTTGCACTCACGTTGAACCACACGGGACAACCATAGGTGAGCACTGGCCGGATGACGGCCATGTAGCAGATTACCTTCACCCTCGCATCGAGTTGGCTGTTGTAAAATAGTATCTTTGTAAGAGCGAAAGCGCCTCGGACTCGGGCTAAAGCAGCATCCACATGTTTGTTAAAATATAGGTATTGATCTAGCCAGATCCCCAGGTATCTGGCTACAGGCCTCTGCGCCAGTGGTTGCCCGTGACGCCCAACAATTGAGAACTTTCGCCAATTCTTTTTTGTATCCGCCGAAGCCTTATACAACGGGGTCCTGAACAGAATGGTTTCCGACTTCTGAAAGTTGATATTCAACTTCCAGTCATCACAACTTCTCATGAATGAGTCGAAGTCATCCTGCACGAGAGTAGTGATGTCCTCGATCTTTTTGCCTGATCTGTACACAATCAAGTCGTCGGCGTATGCAATTACATGAGGAAGAGAACTTATCAGATCGCTCAAGAAAATGTTGAACAGGATCGGCGAATTATCGGCACCCTGTTGGAGACCATTCTTTACTTCAAAAATACCTGCAGAGGTCACATTGCAATTCTTGACGACGAACCTTCTACCAGTAAGCATGTTACACAGTAGGTACAACAGTGGCTTACTAATGCCTAGCCCATTGAGCTTGTAAAAAAGTGCTTCTAACCATACGGTGTCGAAGGCCTTCTCCAGGTCAATCAGACAGGCACCCGTACATTGTTTCTGGCTCTTGTTCCATTGGATATCCGACACCAGTTTCGACGCGGCATGAATAGTGTCATGCCCCGCTTTGAAACCGAATTGGTATCCGGAATAATATGTTTGTCCTCTGTCCAGTTGGTCAGAGCTCTATTTATCACCTTCTCAAATACCTTGCTGATGTTCGGCAGGAGACTAATTGACCGGAGGTAGCACGGATTCGAAGAATCTTTACCTCTCTTGGATATGGGTTGCACAATCGCAGTTTTCCAATGTTCCGGATAATGTGCATTATTCAGAGCATTGTTAAACAGGATAGTGTGCATATTAACCACATCTAGGGGAAGATGTCTTAGCACAATGTTCGAGATCCCGTCGATTCCAACTGACTTTTTCTTCTTAAGTGATTCGAAGACCGCTTGGAGCTCTGTCTTCGTTATGAACGGGGGATGAACCCCTTCGTCGGCGATGACATTATCTGCCATGTTATCTTCATTGAACACGACAAAGCCGATGTTCTCCGATCGCCATTGTTGCATGTCTTCTCGAAGTTGCGAGTTGCTAGATTGTACGCAGTTCTCCAGGTTGTGGTTTGGGCGAACACTCACATTCACCTTATACACTTCCTGAAAGAGTGCGCCTAGTACCTCCCTTTTTTCTTGCGGGTCTTCGACCACAAAGAAGTTATCGTCGAGTACCGCGTTATCCGAATCAATACCTGCTGTAGTCAGTATTTGTTCGTTGTCCGTTGTTCTGGGGAGCTTAAGACACGGAAGATCGCTACGCTTACTGCGAAAGAATGTGTTTATTTGCGGGAACATGCTCGGGTTGTTGGATCTAACAGCCCGAATCTTATTGTTCCAATGCAAGTTAACAGAAACTCTGTAATTTTGGACAATTAGTGTTTGAATGTTCTTAATAAGCGATTTCAGTGTCCTAATTTTCTCATCTCGTCTGTCAGTAAACCGTCTATACAAGGTTTTTAATCTTGACAGCAGTCTACTTTTTTGTTGGTGGAGTGCGCCAATTGTCGCATTGCGATATAAGTTTTCGTTATTTGTGCGTGTATACCTTGGTATCGTACAGTCCATTGTTCGTTTTATTGTCTCGTCAAATTGTCCTCGTTTGACAAGTTTCTATTGGACGGTATGTGGAGCGCATTCGAGGAGACTGCTCTCGTCATTTGTCTGGAGAAGCGTGTCCAGTGTGTCCTACTGTAATTGTATTGATACGTTTGAACAAACTCTCCTAATTCCGCAATATCGTTGGGGATGTTGATTTCGGCACTGAGTCCGCAATGGTCACTGAGATACACGAAAGTTTTCAAACAGTTTACGGTTTGTGAGTTTGTGTCGTCGATGAGCAGGAGATCAAGATATGAACCGCTTCTGGGGTATGACGAGATCTCTGTTGCCTTCAAATCGAGTCTATACTCGACACTGTGTAAGCAATACCAGTTGTAAAGCTGGTCCCCTCTATAATTGGAAACTATGTCTCCCCAATATCCATGTCGGGCATTTAAGTCCCCGGCCAAAATGAAATAGTTCTCCTCCGAGTCCAGTCTTAGACATCGAAAGAGTGAATCGAGCTCTGATATAGTCGTTCTGGAACTAGGGGGGCCGGAGGAGTAGACCGACACCGCATACAGTTTCTTTCCACTGCGCAGAGAAATGCACACGATGCAGGCCTCCAACTCCTGAAACCGTCGTACTTCACTGCTATACACTACTTTGTGTTTAATGTTATTTTTAATGAAGATTGCCTCCGCCATTGGAGTTGGGCCGGTCTCTTCTAATAACATTATAATTACTGTGCTCCAATGTGCCTCTCTGGGTTAGCTTGGTTTCGCTAATCAGAAATAGCTCTGGGCTTTGATCGTCCAACAATCTATAGAGCTCGTGTTTTCGCGGGATCCCTATCAATGAATTTGCATTCACTGCAAGGATCTTATATGTCTCCGTCTGCGCAGCCATTAAGACTGGTGACGTGCTTGGTTCTGCAGGAGCACCAGAATTTGGCTTACCTGCTCCTCTAACCGATGCATACGCCTTTCAATGGAGGATTTCCAATCGGGCGTTGGATCGTGTGCTCTTGGCACTGAAGGCTGCTGCACTACCTTCGGTAGCTGCTGCTCTCCCGCGTTCCTCTGACCAGACGCCATTTGGGCATAGGTCACTTGAGGAGTGACGGTTATGGCTGCCCCGAGTGGATTTTTCACTGGGGGCTGCTTCTGCAGAACCATTTTTGCTTTACGCTCCTGGATTTTAGGACAACCCCGATAGTTAGCGGTGTACCCCGCGTTCCCGCAGAGTACGCATTTGAGCTGACTTTTGTCAGCTGCTCCCTCTTGCCCCAGAGAACAATTATCCGCACTGTGGTTCTCTCTGCACTTAACGCATCGGGGCTGCATTTGGCAGTTCGACGCGGCGTGCCCGAACCTTTGGCAGCGAAAGCATTGGGCAATGCCATTGCGCCTTATTATACTTTCCCAAATGCATTTGTGGTAATCTAAGTATTCAATTTTCTTTAGATTATTCACTTTGCTTGTGGGTGTGATCTGCACAATATCAATTTCCGCCCTCTCTCTTTGCCTTAGCTGAGGTGAAGGGCTTGACCCCGACGAACTCAATACCGTCGCACACTTGCTCTTTGAGCATTTGGAGGACCTTCTCCGTTTCGAGCGGACAATTAAGCTTTAAGAGCCGGGACTGGCATTTTTCACCTTTGCGACGATATCCTTAGGTATTCTTTAACTTGATTGTAATCATCCACTGTCCTGCAGTGGATTGCGTGCTTTTCAGCGCCTTTATTTTTACATATAAAAAAATTACCTGAACCTACGGCCTCCTTGCACAACTTGGCAGTTTGCTCAATATCTGCCTTGTAGATGTTGATGGGTGGCACTTTGTCATTTTTCAGTGTCTCCTGCTGCTGCGGTTGAGTTCCTGGCTGCTGCTGTTGAGTAGCTGGGACTTGTCGCTTTTGTGTTGCTGGCTGCTGTCGGTGTTATTTTGCTCGTCGCTGCTGTGTTGCTGACCACTTTTGTGTTACGGGTCGCAGTTGTTGCTGAGCTGCTGGTTGCTGCTGTGGGTGTGTTGCTGGCAGTTTCTCTGTTTCCTGCCGCTGTTGTTGCTGGGTTGCTTGAGGTTGCTGTTGTTGTACAGCTGCTTGTGGCTGTTGGACAGCTGCTTGTTGCTGAAGTGCAGCTTTTTGTTGCTGTTTGTTTTGTTGCGGCTTCTTCGTCATTACTTTTAGGTGTTGTTTTCCCTTTGACTCTTGGTCCAACTTTCTCCTCGCTAGAGTTCTCGCTCTCAGCTCTCTTATTTCATGGAGGAGTCGCTGAACCTTCTCTTGCATGTCGCCAACTATGTTTTTCTTCAGACGAATTACTCGCTCCACTTCGTCTTCTGTGTCGGAGGCGAGTGAATCAAAGCTGTTGCTGCTGACAGCGAACAAGCCTTCCCCTCCATCAGATACATATTGTACCGTCTCTTCGCCTTCTCCCCCTGACTCGGCTGCTGAAGAACTTGATGATGCCGCCCACTCTGCTCTTCCCCCTGCAGCCCTACGGGTGAGGCATTGGTGTTGCGGCGTTTTGTGTTTTTGGGAGCTGTTTTCTTCCTCCTCCTTTTTGCTGCGCCTTCTGTGGGCACCGTTGACTGGTGGCCTGACTCTGCCAGCGGTTGCTGTGGGTCGTTGGCCGCTTGTACGAGCGCGGACCGCTCGCTATTATCCATTTCCCGCACTCACTAGTGTAGCACGGGAAAAAAAAAGGATACTTAAACTACCTTATACTAACTTACCCTAACATAAAACTTAAGACTATCTCAACTATGTCCGTAACAGTACGGACACGTGCACCAGCGCGTTTATTTTATGTATATGCCTAACATATATATTTTATACGCCGTGGTGCACCTTTTCTTTCTTTCCTTATTAGTTTTTTTTTTTTTTTTTTTTTCTTTATAGCTACCTTAAACCTATGTAAGTTGGCCACCATGGTCAACTATCTGGTCATCTAGAAAAGCCAGCGGTGGCGGAGACTGGTTTTGGTGTAACCACCAGTAAAATAGCCGTTCTTTGGCAGACTCTTTCCTGTCACGAGCGGGGATCGCTCTACTGAACCGAAGAAGATCCTCGTGGGTGCGAGCGACATCCGGTTAGTATTGGAGTCGCCTGTCCACTGTTCGGCGTACGACATGGAAGATAACAGGGCATCCGTCTGTATCCTGTATTGGGCCAATCGTGTCTAAATAAAGGAATGCTTCGGGAGGAATAAAGCCGTTAAGGCGCACTCTTTCATGGTACATGATATTGGGGTAATAAGCCCCGATGATCAGACTGTTGGAAGAAGTCATAGCCCGTGCAATGTGCCTTCTGATCAGCTTAATAATAAAATTATCTATCCTGTTCAGGTTTGCCTCGTTGTACAGGACCTCGTTAGGATAGTACCTCTTGTACTCGGACTCGGGTGTACGATACAAACGGAGACAGCTCCTAAGACACTGTCTCTCGAACAACCTCATCTTTTCCATCTGAGAAGGACTCACGTTGAACCACAGGGGACAACCGTACGCCATAATTGGCCGGATGAGGGCCATGTAGCAGATTACCTTCACCCTGGTATCAAGTTGGCTGCTGTAAAACAACCTCCTTGCCGCAGCAAAGGCTTTTCTGGCTTTCGTCAGAGCAATATCTATATGTTTGTCAAAATACAGATATTGATCCAGCCAAATGCCAAGATATCTAACTAAACTTTTCACAGCTAACGGCCGTCCTTGCGGGTCAACTATGCCGAACTTGCGCCAGTTTTGGCGCGTATCCCGCGGTGCCGTGTACAACGAGGTCCTGAAAAGGGTAGTTTCACACTTCAGGAAGTTGATAATCAACTTCCAGTCGTCGCAAAATCGCTGAATTTTTTCGAAGTCACGCTGCAACAAGATATTTATTACTTCGAACTTCGGACCTGATCTGTACGCTACTAGATCGTCGGCGTACGCAATTAAGTGCGGCATGGAACCTATAAGATCCGCAGTGAATATTGAGAACAAGATCGGCGAACCAACAGCCCCTTGCTGTAGACCATTTTTAATGTCAAATACCGTGGTAGAAGTAACGCCGTTACTTTTCACGACGAACTTTCTACCTGTTATCATGGCATAGATCGTATATAGCAATGGTTTACTTATGCCGAGCCTGACCAGCTTGAGGAAGAGACCCTCCAACCAAACGGTGTCGAACGCCTTCTCCAAGTCAATCAGACAGGCACCCGTGCACTGATTTTTGCTTTTATTCCATTGTATGTCGGATACCAGCTTTGACGCGGAATGTATGGTATCATGCCCCGCCCTAAATCCGAACTGGTTGTCCGGTATGATTTTATTTTCATCAGCCCATTGTTTCAGAACTCCTATGACTATCTTTTCAAAAACCTTGCTTATGCAGGGCAGAAGACTGATCGACCGGAGATTTGTAGGGATGGGATCGGTTGCACTACAGCTGTTTTCCAATGCGCCGGGTAATGTGCATTACTCAGCGCGTTGTTGAACAATGTTGTGTAAATTTGGACCGCTTCGGGGGGAAGATGGCGAAGCACAATATTCGGTATTCCATCGATTCCCACTAACTTTTTCTTTTTCAGCGAGTTGAAGATACCCTGAAGATCTTCTTGGGAAATCAAGATGTGATTTCCATCGTAGGCGACGGCACTATGTGCCATCGTCACTGAACCTGGTGAAACCTGGATTCTCGGATCGCCATTGACTTATCTCGTTGCGGAGATAGAAGTGGCTTAGCAAGGCTATGTTCTCCAGATCGTGATTCGGCCTACTAACCTCGTTGACCGTATACACTCGCTGGAACACAGCACCAATAGCTTTAACCTTCTCCTGGGGATCTTCAACCACGAAGAAGTCATTGTCTAGCACTGCCTCACCTGGATCGATGCCAATTGAAGTCAGTAATTGTTCGTTGGGTGTCGTCCTGGGAAGTCTAACGACCTGAATGTCATTTTTCCTCCGAAATATTTTATTTACTTGCGGGAACATACCCGGGTTGTTGGATCGTACAGTCCGAATTTTATTGCCCCAGTGCAAGCTTATAGCCAAGCTGTAATTTATTCGAATTAACTGTTGGAGGTTCTTGATCTCAGACTTCAGTGCCCTGACTTCCGCGTTTTGTGGATCTGTAAACCGTCTGTGCAAGAGTTTGAGTCTTGACAGCAGTCTACTTTTGTGCACGTGAAGTGCATCGATGGTAGCATTTCGATAAACATCGCTGTCATCGATTTGTACTACCTTCGGAATGGTTTTCTCCATGGTTCGTTTTATTACGTCGTCCATTTGTATGAGGTACCTGTCAACCTCTTCGTTCGTCAGGTTTCTGTTAGTCGGCGGATTGATCTCACTCGAACGTAGTTCTGTGGATAAAGTCCTGGAGAAGCGTGGCCAGCGGACCTTATTGTAATTATAAGGGTGCCTCTGGACATATTCCTCCAGTTCTTCCACCTCGTTCGGGAGCTGAATAGCCGCGAAGAGCCCGCAGTGGTCACTCTCGTACTCAACCGCAGTTAAACAGTTCCGTGTGCGTCTTTCCACGTCCAGTATAGTCAGTCGATTGTCTATCAGCATCAGATCCAGATAGGACCCGCTTCTGGGAAAGGATGGCCTATCGGTTGCAAGCAAATCTAGCTTGAACTCACTATTGTGCTCTACTAACCAGTTATACAATGAGGTCCCCCTGGCGTTATGCACCACGTTGCCCCAATCCATATGCCTCGAGTTCAAATCCCCGGCTATGACATAGTAGTTCTCTTCCGAGCTCAGTCGAAGGCTAGTAAATAGAGTATCGAGCTCTGAAATGAAATGGGGATTGATATGTGCCTTGTCAGACGCATAGATCGCGATCACATATAGCCGCTTACCACCCCGAAGGAGGATGCGTGCGATACACGCTTCTATCGCCTGGAATTTTCGCACTTCACCGCTATACACGACCTTATGACAAAGGCCTTTTTTGATTAAGAGAGCGACCCCACCAGCTAGGTAGGCTCGGTGTCTTCGAATGATATGATAATTCTTGTACCTGAGGGTATGCGTCTGGTTTAGCCTAGTTTCGCTAACCATCAACACGTCAGGATTATGGATTTGCAACATGTTACCGAAGTTTAGTTGTCGTTCAGGCCTGATCAATGAATTCACATTCACTGCTAGGATTTTAAGGTTACGGGCTGCCTGCGCAGCCATTAAACCGATGTTGCGTTTGGCTCTCCGAACAGCGTCGAGTAGATGAGGTCTACTCGCGCTGCTTGCTCAAGGAACTGCTTTTGAAGCTGAGCGATCTGCTCCTGGATGGAGAGCAGGACCGTCTTCAGATCCAGATCGGCTTTAGGTTGCCTGGCCACTGGGACCGGGGCCACCTTCGGCACTGTCTGTTGAACCGGTCGCCTACCCGATGCCATTTGGGCATAGGAGACTGCCGGAGTAACAGTGGTAGCTGGAGCACGGGGCACTGGCCTCGCTTCTACCATTTTTCCTTTCCTTTTGGCCTCTATAATTTTTCTGATTTCTTGGACCTTAGGGCATCCCCGATAGTTGGCAGGGTGCCCGCTGGTCTTACAGAGTACACACTTCAGTTTGCTCCTATCCTCGACTTTCTCCGTCCCTAAGGGACATTCCCCTCGATTGTGGGTTCCTGCGCATTTGACGCAGCGAGACTGCATGTTTCAATTCGCCGCGGCATGCCCAAACCTCTGACAACGAGCACACTGGAGTGTGTGCTTTGTCTTGTTTAATGTGTCCCATTTGACATCAATAGAGCGTAGACGATGTATTCGTTTTAGACTATCTAATTTGCTGTCTGGGGTGACCTGGACTAGGAAGAACGGAAGTTTCCTGTTCTCCCTTTTCGAAACCGCAGTGATGAAGGGCTTAACCCCAACGACCTGGACATCGTCGCTCTGCGCTTGGCGCAGCTTAGCGAGGATCTCCTCCGGATCAGTGTCAGGATCCACGTCCTTAAGGAGCATGGTCTGCACTTTTTCCCCTTTTGGGGTGTAAGAAAAAAACTCGGCCTCCGACACCGCTAGCCTGTCTTTAACTACATAATAGTCTGCCATTGATAAGCAATGGACAGATACTCGCAATGGACCCTTATACTTAATATAATAAGACTCTTTTGTGGCCAACTTACATAAGGTGTCGACATCCTTCGTCTCCAGTCCGAAGACGTTGATTGGAGGGCATCTCTCCTTTTTGGCTGGCTGCTGCTGTTGTTGCTTCCGCTGTTGCTGTTGTTGCTGCTTCTGCTGCTGCGGCTGCTTCTTCTGCTGCTGCTGTTTCTGTTGTTGTTGTTGTTGTTATTGTTGTTGTTGCTGCTGCTGTTTTGGCTGATGTAGTTGTTGTTGCTGCTGCTGTTGCTTCTTGGCAGCTGTTGATCGTTGTCCCTTTGGCAACTGATGGGACTGTTCTTGTTGTTGCTGCTCTTTTGGCTGCTGTTTGTGTTGAGCAGCCTCTTTGGCCGCTCTCGTGGCCCTTAATTTGATATGGAGGGCTTGGATGTGGGCATCCAGCTCCTCCCTCTCCCTCTGGCTCTTTTTTAGCTGCTCCCGGTCCTCTTCCTCTTCGTCCTCGGATTCGGACGACGTTAGAGCAATGAAGGGGTTCTCTCTACCGCTGTAGGAGAATCTCCCCTCGCCTTCTGTCGACTCGTATTCCACGTCGTCGACTATCTTTTGCTGCATTCTGGCTGCTGCTGCTGTAGTTGTGGCTACAGTTGTTGTTGTTGATGCTGCTGCTGTTGTAATTGCGGCTGTTGCCGTAATTTTCGCATCGGCTGATCCAAGGCTGGAACGGCGCTTCACCAGGTTTGGCTGTGGCTGAAGCTTCTTCCTCCTTTTCCTCCCCGCCTCTTCATGTGTTGACTGGTGGTCTGATGTCCCAGCCACCGGTACAACATCACCCGATTTTCGGAGCTCGGGTCGCTCAGCTGGCTTCATTGCACTGACTCACACTAAGTGTCTTTGTTTATTTTAATTAAAAAAAAAGGATTTCAATTTTTTTTCGGGATTCGAACCCGGCACCACGAAGTCACCGGTGAGCACTTTACCGCGAAGCTACCGATTCTTATTTTATTTCGGCGATATTTTTCGCACTTGATTTTTTACTTTTTCCGCACTAAGTCGAAACACGTCTGCACTGGGTGGAGGTCTGTGAACGACTGACGAGAACCAGACCAGCGACTCTACCCAACCGGCTGACTGCTGCTGTTCAAAACGTGCGGCACTTGTTCTACTTGACTACCGCGATTAACTTTCTTTGATTAGAAGCCGAATCACTCGCGAACTACCACTGCACAGTTCAGATGTCTGTGAACGACTGATCAGATATTCCTTCACCACATTGTAATCATCCACTGCCTTTATTCTTTATCTTTATTTTTACTTATGAAAAAGTTACCTGCACCTGTGGCCTCTTTGGGACTTGGGAGTTTGTTCAACATCCGCTTTGTAGATGTTGATTGGCGGAGCTTTATCTTTCTTCTGTGTCTGCTGCTGATGAGTTGCTGGCTGCTGTTGTTGGGCTGCTGACGGCTGTCGCTGTTGTGTTGCTGGTCGCTGTTGTGTTGCTGGTCGCTGTTGCTGGTGAACTACTGGCAGTTGTTGTGGATGTGCTGCTATCAGTTTCTGTGTTTCTGGCCGCAGTTGCTGTTGCGTAGCTGGCCTTTGATGTTGCTGGTGGTTGTTGTTGCTGCGCTGTAGCCCTCTTTTGTTGCTGCGACTTCTTTGCCACTTGTTGTTGTTGCTGCTTCTACTGATCCAGCATTCTCCTCGCAATGGTTCTTGCTTTCAGCTCTCTGATTTCATGCAAGAGTCGCTGAACTT
Source organism: Eristalis pertinax (assembly GCA_907269125.1). Taxonomy (NCBI): domain Eukaryota; kingdom Metazoa; phylum Arthropoda; class Insecta; order Diptera; family Syrphidae; genus Eristalis; species Eristalis pertinax. The sequence continues at coordinate 83,844,953 of OU026145.1, read as the reverse complement.
TTCCCTGCATATCTTCAGCAAGCGTTTGCTTCAGATGAAGTACGCGCTCGATTTCATCTTCTGTGTCGGAGGGAAGAGAATCATAGCTGTTGCTGCTAACAGCGAACAGGCCTTCCCCTCCATCGGAGACGTACTGCACTGTCTCTCCTCCTTCTTCCCCTGACTCGGCTGCTGATGTACTCAACGACGCCGCCTTACTCTGCTCTTCCCCCTGCAGCCCTTCGGGTGAGGCATTGGTATTGCGGCGTTTTGCGATTTTGAGTGACGTTTTCTTCCTCCTCATTTTCACTGCGCCTTTTGTGGGCACTGTTGACTGGTGGCCTGATTCTGCCACCGGTTGTTGCTGGTCATTGTCCACTTCTGCGCGGGCGGATCGCTCGTGGTCATTCATTTTCCGCACGCACACTTATATTAGTGTGTGAGCCACGAAAAAAAAAAATATCTGGTTGTGTCCCCAATGGGGATCGAACCGGGATACCGTCGAGTCAACAGCAACGGCTCTTTTTTTTTTTTTTTTTTTCCATGTAATTTTGTTTTATTTAATGAAATATACTTACTTGCTAGACAAAAGTACTTAAAACTAGCTTAACTAACTTAAGAATATACAAATGTTCTTAATACTAACCTACTGACCCTATGCGGGTACTCTAAGCTAATCTAATCTACATTATAATTGTGCCTTTCGGCTTAATCTATGTTTTTTTTTTTTTATAGTCTTTAAGACAATCTTTTAATCAAATTTTTTTTTTATTTGCCAAGAAAATTTTCAAAAAACTTGGCTAAACTAAACTTACTTAACTACTTAAACTACCTTATACTAACTTACCCTAACATAAAACTTAAGACTATCTTAACTATGTCCGTAACAGTACGGACACGTGCACCAGGGCGTATATTTTATGTATATGCCTAACATATATATTTTATACGCCGTGGTGCACCTTTTTTTTCTTTTCTTATTAGTTTTATAATTTTTTTTTGGATTTTTTGTTTTTATTAATTTTTTTTGGATTTTTTGTTTTTTTTTTTTTTTTTTTTAATGTTTTTGGATTTTTTTTTTTTTTTTTTCTACTTTCTACCTTAAACCTATGTAAGTTGGCCACCATGGTTAACTATCTGGTCATCTAGAAAAGCCAGCGGTGGCGGAGACTGGTTTTGGTGTAACCACCAGTAAAATTGCCGTTCTTTGGCAGACTCTTTCGTGTCACGAGCGGGGATCGCTCTACTGAACCGAAGAAGATCCTCGTGGGTGCGAGCGACATCCGGTTCGTATTGGAGTCGCCTGTCCACTGTTCGGCGTACGACATGGAAGATAACAGGGCATCCGTCTGTATCCTGTATTAGGCCAATCGTGTCTAAATAAAGGAATGCCTCGGGAGGAATAAAGCCGTTAAGGCGCACCCTTTCATGGTACATGATATTGGGGTAATAAGCCCCAAAGATCAGACTGTTGGAAGAAGTCATAGCCCGTGCAATGTGCCTTCTGATCAGCTTAATAATAAAATTATCTATCCTGTTCAGGTTTGCCTCGTTGTACAGGACCTCGTTAGGATAGTACCTCTTGTACTTGGACTTGGGTGTACGATACAAACGGAGACAGCTCCTAAGACACTGTCTCTCGAACAACCTCATCTTTTCCATCTGAGAAGGACTCACGTTGAACCACAGGGGACAACCGTACGCCATAATTGGCCGGATGAGGGCCATGTAGCAGATTACCTTCACCCTGGTATCAAGTTGGCTGCTGTAAAACAACCTCCTTGCCGCAGCAAAGGCTTTTCTGGCTTTCGTCAGAGCAATATCTATATGTTTGTCAAAATACAGATATTGATCCAGCCAAATGCCAAGATATCTAACTACACTTTTCACAGCTAACGGCCGTCCTTGCGGGTCAACTATGCCGAACTTGCGCCAGTTTTGGCGCGTATCCCGCGGTGCCGTGTACAACGAGGTCCTGAAAAGGGTAGTTTCACACTTCAGGAAGTTGATAATCAACTTCCAGTCGTCGCAAAATCGCTGAATTTTTTCGAAGTCACGCTGCAACAAGATATTTATTACTTCGAACTTCGGACCTGATCTGTACGCTACTAGATCGTCGGCGTACGCAATTAAGTGCGGCATGGAACCTATAAGATCCGCAGTGAATATTGAGAACAAGATCGGCGAACCAACAGCCCCTTGCTGTAGACCATTTTTAATGTCAAATACCGTGGTAGAAGTAACGCCGTTACTTTTCACGACGAACTTTCTACCTGTTATCATGGCATAGATCGTATATAGCAATGGTTTACTTATGCCGAGCCTGACCAGCTTGAGGAAGAGACCCTCCAACCAAACGGTGTCGAACGCCTTCTCCAAGTCAATCAGACAGGCACCCGTGCACTGATTTTTGCTTTTATTCCATTGAATGTCGGATACCAGCTTTGACGCGGCATGTATGGTTTCATGCCCCGCCCTAAATCCGAACTGGTTGTCCGGTATTATTTTATTTTCATCAGCCCATTGTTTCAGAACTCCTATGACTATCTTTTCAAAAACCTTGCTTATGCAGGGAAGAAGACTGATCGACCGGAGATTTGTCGGGATGGATTTGTCTTTGTCCCGTTTAGGGATCGGTTGCACTATAGCTGTTTTCCAATGCGTCGGGTAATGTGCATTACTCAGCGCGTTGTTGAACAATGTTGTGTAAATTTGGACCGCTTCGGGGGGAAGATGGCGAAGCACAATATTCGGTATTCCATCGATTCCCACTGACTTTTTCTTTTTCAGCGAGTTGAAGATACCCTGAAGATCTTCTTGGGAAATCAACACGTCAAGTAGAACAAGTGCCGCACGTTTTGAACAGCAGCAGTCAGCCGGTTGGGTAGAGTCGCTGGTCTGGTTCTCGTCAGTCGTTCACAGACCTCCACCCAGTGCAGACGTGTTTCGACTTAGTGCGGAAATAATAAATTATCAAGTGCGGAAAATATCGCCGAAATAAAAAGACAATCGGTAGCTTCACGGTAGAGTGATCGCCGGTGACTTCGTGGTGCCGGGTTCGAATCCCGTAGAAAAATTGAAATCCTTTTTTTTTCAATTAAAATAAATAAAGACACTAAGTGTGAGTGAAATGAAGCCAGCTGAGCGACCCGAGCTCCGAAAATCGGGTGATGTTGTACCGGTGGCTGGGACATCAGACCACCAGTCAACACATGAAGAGGCGAGGAAGAAAAGGAGAAAGAAGCTTCAGCCACAGCCAAACCTGGTGAAGCGCCGTTCCAGCCTCAGCCGATCAGCCGATGCGAAAATTGCGGCAATAGCCGCAATTACAACAGCAGCAGCAACAACAACAACAACAACTGTAGCCACAACTACAGCAGCAGCATCCAGAATGCAGCAAACATTGGTCGACGACGTGGAATACGAGTCGACAGAAGGCGAGGGGAGATTCTCCTACAGCGGTAGGGAGAACCCCTTCAATGCTCTAACGTCGTCCGAATCCGAGGACGAAGAGGAAGAGGACCGGGAGCAACTAATAAAGAGCCAGAGGGAGAGGGAGGAGCTGGATGCCCTTATCCAAGCCCTCCAAATCAAACTAAGGGCCAGGAGAGCGGCCAAAGAGGCTGCTCAACACAAACAGCAGCCAAAAGAGCAGCAACAACAAGAACAGTCCCATCAGTTGCCAAAGGGACAACGATCAACAGCTGCCAAGAAGCAACAGCAGCAGCAACAACAACTACATCAGCCAAAGCAGCAACAACAACAACAACAACAACAACAGAAACAGCAGCAGCAGAAGAAGCAGCAACAACAACAACAGCGGAAGCAACAACAGCAGCAGCCAGCCAAAAAGGAGAGATGCCCTCCAATCAACGTCTTCGGACTGGAGACGAAGGACGTCGACACCTTATGTAAGTTGGCCACCAAAGATTCTTATCATATTAAGTATAAGGGTCCATTGCGAGTATCTGTCCATTGCTTATCAATGGCAGACTATCAAGTTGTTAAAGACAGGCTAGCGGTGTCGGAGGCCGAGTTTTTTTCTTATACCCCAAAAGGGGAAAAAGTGCAGATAATGCTCCTTAAGGACGTGGATCCTGACACTGATCCGGAGGAGATCCTCGCTAAGCTGCGCCAAGCGCAGAGCGGCGATGTCCAGTTCGTTGGGGTTAAGCCCTTCATCACTGCGGTTTCGAAAAGGGAGAACAGAAAACTTCCGTTCTTCCTAGTCCAGGTCACCCCAGACAGCAAATTAGATAGTCTAAAACGAATACATCGTCTAGGCTCTATTGATGTCAAATGGGATACACTAAACAAGACAAAGCACACACTCCAGTGTGCTCGTTGTCAGAGGTTTGGGCATGCCGCGGCGAATTGCAACATGCAGTCTCGCTGCGTCAAATGCGCAGGAACCCACAATCGAGGGGAATGTCCCTTAGGGACGGAGAAAGTCGAGGATAGGAGCAAACTGAAATGTGTACTCTGTAAGACCAGCGGGCACCCTGCCAATTATCGGGGATGCCCTAAGGTCCAAGAGATCAGGAAAATAATAGAGGCCAAAAGGAAAGGAAAAATGGTAGAAGCGAGGCCAGTGCCCCGTGTTCCAGCTACCACTGTTACTCCGGCAGTCTCCTATGCCCAAATGGCATCGGGTAGGCGACCGGTTCAACAGACAGTGCCGAAGGTGGCCCCGGTCCCAGTGGCCAGGCAACCTGAAGCCGATCTGGATCTGAAGACGGTCCTGCTCTCCATCCAGGGGCAGATCGCTCAGCTTCAAAAGCAGTTCCTTGAGCAAGCAGCGCGAGTAGACCTCATCTACTCGACGCTGTTCGGAGAGCCAAACGCAACATCGGTTTAATGGCTGCGCAGGCAGCCTGTAACCTTAAAATCCTAGCAGTGAATGTGAATTCACTGATCAGGCCTGAACGTCAACTAAACTTCGGTAACTTGTTGCAAATCCATAATCCTGACGTGTTGATGGTTAGCGAAACTAGGCTAAACCAGACGCATACCCTCAGGTACAAGAATTACCATATCATTCGAAGAGACCGAGCCTACCTAGCTGGTGGGGTCGCTCTCTTAATCAAAAAAGGCCTTTGTCATAAGGTCGTGTATAGCGGTGAAGTGCGAAAATTCCAGGCGATAGAAGCGTGTATCGCACGCATCCCCCTTCGGGGTGGTAAGCGGCTATATGTGATCGCGATCTATGCGTCTGACAAGGCACATATCAATCCCCATTTCATTTCAGAGCTCGATACTCTATTTACTAGCCTTCGACTGAGCTCGGAAGAGAACTACTATGTCATAGCCGGGGATTTGAACTCGAGGCATATGGATTGGGGCAACGTGGTGCATAACGCCAGGGGGACCTCATTGTATAACTGGTTGGTAGAGCACAATATTGAGTTCAAGCTAGATTTGCTTGCAACCGATAGGCCATCCTTTCCCAGAAGCGGGTCCTATCTGGATCTGATGCTGATAGACAAACGACTGACTATACTGGACGTGGAAAGACGCACACGGAACTGTTTAACTGCGGTTGAGTACGAGAGTGACCACTGCGGACTCTTCGCGGCTATTCAGCTCCCGAACGAGGTGGAAGAACTGGAGGAATATGTCCAGAGGCACCCTTATAATTACAATAAGGTCCGCTGGCCACGTTTCTCCAGGACTTTATCCACAGAACTACGTTCGAGTGGGATCAATCCTCCGACAAACAGAAACCTGACGAACGAAGAGGTTGACAGGTACCTCATACAAATGGACGACGTAATAAAACGAACCATGGAGAAAACCATTCCGAGGGTAGTACCAATCGATGACAGCGATGTTTATCGAAATGCTACCATCGATGCACTTCACGTGCACAAAAGTAGACTGCTGTCAAGACTCAAACTCTTGCACAGACGGTTTACAGATCCACAAAACGCGGAAGTCAGGGCACTGAAGTCTGAGATCAAGAACCTCCAACAGTTAATTCGAATAAATTACAGTTTGGCTATAAGCTTGCACTGGGGCAATAAAATCCGGGCTGTACAATCCAACAACCCGGGTATGTTCCCGCAAGTAAATAAAATATTTCGGAGGAAAGATCAAAATGACATTCAGGTCGTTAGACTTCCCAGGACGACACCCAACGAACAATTACTGACTTCAATTGGCATCGATCCAGGTGAGGCAGTGCTAGGCAATGACTTCTTCGTGGTTGAAGATCCCCAGGAGAAGGTTAAAGCTATTGGTGCTGTGTTCCAGCGAGTGTATACGGTCAACGAGGTTAGTAGGCCGAATCACGATCTGGAGAACAGAGCCTTGCTAAACCACTTCTATCTCCGCAACGAGATAAGTCAATGGCGATCCGAGAATCCAGGTTTCACCAGGTTCAGTGACGATAATATGGCACATAGTGCCGTCGCCTACGATGTAAATCACATCTTGATTTCCCAAGAAGATCTTCAGGGTATTTTCAACTCGCTGAAAAAGAAAAAGTCAGTGGGAATCGATGGAATACCGAATATTGTGCTTCGCCATCTTCCCCCCGAAGCGGTCCAAATTTACACAACATTGTTCAACAACGCGCTGAGTAATGCACATTACCCGGCGCATTGGAAAACAGCTATAGTGCAACCGATCCCTAAACGGGACAAAGACAAATCCATCCCGACAAATCTCCGGTCGATCAGTCTTCTTCCCTGCATAAGCAAGGTTTTTGAAAAGATAGTCATAGGAGTTCTGAAACAATGGGCTGATGAAAATAAAATAATACCGGACAACCAGTTCGGATTTAGGGCGGGGCATGAAACCATACATGCCGCGTCAAAGCTGGTATCCGACATTCAATGGAATAAAAGCAAAAATCAGTGCACGGGTGCCTGTCTGATTGACTTGGAGAAGGCGTTCGACACCGTTTGGTTGGAGGGTCTCTTCCTCAAGCTGGTCAGGCTCGGCATAAGTAAACCATTGCTATATACGATCTATGCCATGATAACAGGTAGAAAGTTCGTCGTGAAAAGTAACGGCGTAACTTCTACCACGGTCTTTGACATTAAAAATGGTCTTCAACAAGGGGCTGTTGGTTCGCCGATCTTGTTCTCAATATTCACTGCGGATCTTATAGGTTCCATGCCGCACTTAATTGCGTACGCCGACGATCTAGTAGCGTACAGATCAGGTCCGAAGGTCGAAGTAATAAATATCTTGTTGCAGCGTGACTTCGAAAAAATTCAGCGATTTTGCGACGACTGGAAGTTGATTATCAACTTCCTGAAGTGTGAAACTACCCTTTTCAGGACCCCGTTGTACACGGCACCGCGGGATACGCGCACAAACTGGCGCAAGTTCGGCATAGTTGACCCGCAAGGACGGCCGTTAGCTGTGAAAAGTGTAGTTAGATATCTTGGCATTTGGCTGGATCAATATCTGTATTTTGACAAACATATAGATATTGCTCTGACGAAAGCCAGAAAAGCCTTTGCTGCGGCAAGGAGGTTGTTTTTCAGCAGCCAACTTGATACCAGGGTGAAGGTAATCTGCTACATGGCCCTAGTACGGCCAATTATGGCGTACGGTTGTCCCCTGTGGTTCAACGTGAGTCCTTCCCAGATGGAAAAGATGAGGTTGTTCGAGAGACAGTGTCTCCGGAGCTGTCTCCGTTTGTATCGCACACCCGAGTCTGAGTACAAGAAGTACTATCCTAACGAGGTCCTGTACAACGAGGCAAACTTGAACAGGATAGATAATTTTATTATTAAGCTGATCAGAAGGCACATTGCACGGGCTATGACTTCTTCCAACAGTCTGATCTTTGGGGCTTATTACCCCAATATCATGTACCATGAAAGGGTGCGCCTTAACGGCTTTATTCCTCCCGAGGCATTCCTTTATTTAGACACGATTGGCCTAATACAGGATACAGACGGATGCCCTGTTATCTTCCATGTCGTACGCCGAACAGTGGACAGGCGACTGCAATACGAACCGGATGTCGCTCGCACCCACGAGGATCTTCTTCGGTTCAGTAGAGCGATCCCCGCTCGTGACAGGAAAGAGTCTGCCAAAGAACGGCAATTTTACTGGTGGTTACACCAAAACCAGTCTCCGCCACCGCTGGCTTTTCTAGATGACCAGATAGTTGACCATGGTGGCCAACTTACATAGGTTTAAGGTAGAAAGTAAAAAAAAAAAAAAAAAAAAAAAAAAAAAAAATCCAAAAAAAATTAATAAAAACAAAAAATCCAAAAAAAAATTATAAAACTAATAAGAAAAGAAAAAAAAGGTGCACCACGGCGTATAAAATATAAATGTTAGGCATATACATAAAATATACGCCCTGGTGCACGTGTCCGTACTGTTACGGACATAGTTAAGATAGTCTTAAGTTTTATGTTAGGGTAAGTTAGTATAAGGTAGTTTAAGTAGTTAAGTAAGTTTAGTTTAGCCAAGTTTTTTGAAAATTTTCTTGGCAAATAAAAAAAAAAATAAAAAAAAAAAATTTGATTAAAAGATTGTCTTAAAGACTATAAAAAAAAAAAAACATAGATTAAGCCGAAAGGCGCAATTATAATGTAGATTAGATTAGCTTAGAGTACCCGCATAGGGTCAGTAGGTTAGTATTAAGAACATTTGTATATTCTTAAGTTAGTTAAGCTAGTTTTAAGTACTTTTGTCTAGCAAGTAAGTATATTTCATTAAATAAAACAAAATTACATGGAAAAAAAAAAAAAAAAAAAAAAGTGATCACCGGTGACTTCGTGGTGCCGGGTTCGAATCCCGAAAAAAAATTGAAATCTTTTTTTTTTAAATTAAAATAAAGAAAGACACTAAAGTGTGAATCAGTGAAATGAAGCCAGTTGAGCGACCCGAGCTCCGAAAATCGGGTGATGTTGTACCGGTGGCTGGGACATCAGACCACCAGTCAACACATGATGAGGCGAGGAAGAAGAGGAGGAAGAAGCTTCAGCCACAGCCAAACCTGGTGAAGCGCCGTTCCAGCCTTGGATCAGGCGACGCGAAAATTGCGGCAATAGCCGCAAATACAACAGCAGCAGCAACAACAACAACAACTGTAGCCACAACTACAGCAGCAGCAGCCAGAATGCAGCAAAAGATAGTCGACGAGGTGGAATACGAGTCGACAGAAGGCGAGGGGAGATTCTCCTACAGCGGTAGAGAGAACCCCTTCATTGCTCTAACGTCGTCCGAATCCGAGAACGAAGAGGAAGAGGACCGGGAGCAGCTGATTAAGAGCCAGAGGGCGAGGGAGGAGCTGGATGCCCATATCCAAGCCCTCCAAATCAAACTAAGAGCCAAAGAGGCTGCCCAACACAAAAAGCAGCCAAAAGAGCAGCAACAACAAGAACAGTCCCATCAGTTGCCAAAGGGGCAACGGTCAACAGCTGCCAAGACACAACAGCAGCAGCAACAACAACAACATCAGCCAAAGCAGCAGCAGCAACAACAACAACAACAGAAACAGCAGCAGCAGAAGAAGCAGCCGCAGCAGCAGAAGCAGCAACAACAACAACAGCGGAAGCAACAACAGCAGCAGCCAGCCAAAAAGGAGAGATGCCCTCCAATCAACGTCTTCGGACTGGAGACGAAGGACGTCGACACCTTATGTAAGTTGGCCACCAAAGACTCTTATTATATTAAGTATAAGGGCCCATTGCGTGTATCTGTCCATTGCTTATCAATGGCAGACTATCATGTGGTTAAAGACAGGCTAGCGGTGGCGGAGGCCGAGTTTTTTTCTTACACCCCAAAAGGGGAAAAAGTGCAGACCATGCTCCTTAAGGACGTGGATCCTGACACTGATCCGGAGGAGATCCTCGCTAAGCTGCGCCAAGCACAGAGCGGCGATGTCCAGGTCGTTGGGGTTAAGCCCTTCATCACTGCGGTTTCGAAAAGGGAGAACAGGAAACTTCCGTTCTTCCTAGTCCAGGTCACCCCAGACAGCAAATTAGATAGTCTAAAACGAATACATCGTCTAGGCTCTATTGATGTCAAATGGGATACATTAAAGAAGACAAAGCACACACTCCAGTGTGCTCGTTGTCAGAGGTTTGGGCATGCCGCGGCGAATTGCAACATGCAGTCTCGCTGCGTCAAATGCGCAGGAACCCACAATCGAGGGGAATGTCCCTTAGGGACGGAGAAAGTCGAGGATAGGAGCAAACTGAAATGTGTACTCTGTAAGACCAGCGGGCACCCTGCCAATTATCGGGGATGCCCTAAGGTCCAAGAGATCAGGAAAATAATAGAGGCCAAAAGGAAAGGAAAAATGGTAGAAGCGAGGCCAGTGCCCCGTGTTCCAGCTACCACTGTTACTCCGGCAGTCTCCTATGCCCAAATGGCATCGGATAGGCGACCGGTTCAACAGACAGTGCCGAAGGTGGCCCCGGTCCCAGTGGCCAGGCAGCCTGAAGCCGATCTGGATCTGAAGACGGTCCTGCTCTCCATCCAGGGGCAGATCGCTCAGCTTCAAAAGCAGTTCCTTGAGCAAGCAGCGCGAGTAGACCTCATCTACTCGACGCTGTTCGAAGAGCCAAACGCAACATCGGTTTAATGGCTGCGCAGGCAGCCCGTAACCTTAAAATCCTAGCAGTGAATGTGAATTCACTGATCAGGCCTGAACGTAAACTAAACTTCGGTAACTTGTTGCAAATCCATAATCCTGACGTGTTGATGGTTAGCGAAACTAGGCTAAACCAGACGCATACCCTCAGGTACAAGAATTACCATATCATTCGAAGAGACCGAGCCTACCTAGCTGATGGGGTCGCTCTCTTAATCAAAAAAGGCCTTTGTCATAAGGTCGTGTATAGCGGTGAAGTGCGAAAATTCCAGGCGATAGAAGCGTGTATCGCACGCATCCCCCTTCGGGGTGGTAAGCGGCTATATGTGATCGCGATCTATGCGTCTGACAAGGCACATATCAATCCCCATTTCATTTCAGAGCTCGATACTCTATTTACTAGCCTTCGACTGAGCTCGGAAGAGAACTACTATGTCATAGCCGGGGATTTGAACTCGAGGCATATGGATTGGGGCAACGTGGTGCATAACGCCAGGGGAACCTCATTGTATAACTGGTTGGTAGAGCACAATAGTGAGTTCAAGCTAGATTTGCTTGCAACCGATAGGCCATCCTTTCCCAGAAGCGGGTCCTATCTGGATCTGATGCTGATAGACAAACGACTGACTATACTGGACGTGGATAGACGCACACGGAACTGTTTAACTGCGGTTGAGTACGAGAGTGACCACTGCGGACTCTTCGCGGCTATTCAGCTCCCGAACGAGGTGGAAGAACTGGAGGAATATGTCCAGAGGCACCCTTATAATTACAATAAGGTCCGCTGGCCACGTTTCTCCAGGGCTTTAACCACAGAACTACGTTCGAGTGGGATCAATCCTCCGACAAACAGAAACCTGACGAACGAAGAGGTTGACAGGTACCTCATACAAATGGACGACGTAATAAAACGAACCATGGAGAAAACCATTCCGAAGGTAGTACAAATCGATGACAGCGATGTTTATCGAAATGCTACCATCGATGCACTTCACGCGCACAAAAGTAGACTGTTGTCAAGACTCAAACTCTTGCACAGACGGTTTACAGATCCACAAAACGCGGAAGTCAGGGCACTGAAGTCTGAGATCAAGAACCTCCAACAGTTAATTCGAATAAATTACAGTTTGGCTATAAGCTTGCACTGGGGCAATAAAATCCGGGCTGTACAATCCAACAACCCGGGTATGTTCCCGCAAGTAAATAAAATATTTCGGAGGAAAGATCAAAATGACATTCAGGTCGTTAGACTTCCCAGGACGACACCCAACGAACAATTACTGACTTCAATTGGCATCGATCCAGGTGAGGCAGTGCTAGACAATGACTTCTTCGTGGTTGAAGATCCCCAGGAGAAGGTTGAAGCTATTGGTGCTGTGTTCCAGCGAGTGTATACGGTCAACGAGGTTAGTAGGCCGAATCACGATCTGGAGAACAGAGCCTTGCTAAACCACTTCTATCTGCGCAACGAGATAAGTCAATGGCGATCCGAGAATCCTGGTTTCACCAGGTTCAGTGACGATAATATGGCACATAGTGCCGTCGCCTACGATGTAAATCACATCTTGATTTCCCAAGAAGATCTTCAGGGTATCTTCAACTCGCTGAAAAAGAAAAAGTCAGTGGGAATCGATGGAATACCGAATATTGTGCTTCGCCATCTTCCCCCCGAAGCGGTCCAAATTTACACAACATTGTTCAACAACGCGCTGAGTAATGCACATTACCCGGCGCATTGGAAAACAGCTGTAGTGCAACCGATCCCTAAACGGGACAAAGACAAATCCATCCCGACAAATCTCCGGTCGATCAGTCTTCTTCCCTGCATAAGCAAGGTTTTTGAAAAGATAGTCATAGGAGTTCTGAAACAATGGGCTGATGAAAATAAAATAATACCGGACAACCAGTTCGGATTTAGGGCGGGGCATGATACCATACATGCCGCGTCAAAACTGGTATCCGACATTCAATGGAATAAAAGCAAAAATCAGTGCACGGGTGCCTGTCTGATTGACTTGGAGAAGGCGTTCGACACCGTTTGGTTGGAGGGTCTCTTCCTCAAGCTGGTCAGGCTCGGCATAAGTAAACCATTGCTATATACGATCTATGCCATGATAACAGGTAGAAAGTTCGTCGTGAAAAGTAACGGCGTAACTTCTACCACGGTCTTTGACATTAAAAATGGTCTTCAACAAGGGGCTGTTGGTTCGCCGATCCTGTTCTCAATATTCACTGCGGATCTTATAGGTTCCATGCCGCACTTAATTGCGTACGCCGACGATCTAGTAGCGTACAGATCAGGTCCGAAGGTCGAAGTAATAAATATCTTGTTGCAGCGTGACTTCGAAAAAATTCAGCGATTTTGCGACGACTGGAAGTTGATTATCAACTTCCTGAAGTGTGAAACTACTCTTTTCAGGACCCCGTTGTACACGGCACCGCGGGATACGCGCCAAAACTGGCGCAAGTTCGGCATAGTTGACCCGCAAGGACGGCCGTTAGCTGTGAAAAGTGTAGTTAGATATCTTGGCATTTGGCTGGATCAATATCTGTATTTTGACAAACATATAGATATTGCTCTGACGAAAGCCAGAAAAGCCTTTGCTGCGGCAAGGAGGTTGTTTTACAGCAGCCAACTTGATACCAGGGTGAAGGTAATCTGCTACATGGCCCTCATCCGGCCAATTATGGCGTACGGTTGTCCCCTGTGGTTCAACGTGAGTCCTTCCCAGATGGAAAAGATGAGGTTGTTCGAGAGACAGTGTCTTAGGAGCTGTCTCCGTTTGTATCGTACACCCGAGTCTGAGTACAAGAGGTACTATCCTAACGAGGTCCTGTACAACGAGGCAAACCTGAACAGGATAGATAATTTTATTATTAAGCTGATCAGAAGGCACATTGCACGGGCTATGACTTCTTCCAACAGTCTGATCTTCGGGGCTTATTACCCCAATATCATGTACCATGAAAGGGTGCGCCTTAACGGCTTTATTCCTCCCGAAGCATTCCTTTATTTAGACACGATTGGCCTAATACAGGATACAGACGGATGCCCTGTTATCTTCCATGTCGTACGCCGAACAGTGGACAGGCGACTCCAATACGAACCGGATGTCGCTCGCACCCACGAGGATCTTCTTCGGTTCAGTAGAGCGATCCCCGCTCGTGACAGGAAAGAGTCTGCCAAAGAACGGCAATTTTACTGGTGGTTACACCAAAACCAGTCTCCGCCACCGCTGGCTTTTCTAGATGACCAGATAGTTGACCATGGTGGCCAACTTACATAGGTTTAAGGTAGAAAGTAGGAAAAAAAAAAGTCCAAAAACATTAAAAAAAAACAAAAAATCCAAAAAATCCAAAAAAATTAATAAAAACAAAAAATCCAAAAAAAAAAATTATAAAACTAATAACAAAAGAAAAAAAAAAGGTGCACCACGGTGTATAAAATGTATATGTTAGGCATATACATAAAATATACGCCCTGGTGCACGTGTCCGTACTGTTACGGACATAGTTAAGATAGTCTTAAGTTTTATGTTAGGGTAAGTTAGTATAAGGTAGTTTAAGTAGTTAAGTAAGTTTAGTTTAGCCAAGTTTTTTGAAAATTTTCTTGGCAAATAAAAAAATTTGATTAAAAGATTGTCTTAAAGACTATAAAAAAAAAAAAAACATAGATTAAGCCGAAAAGCACAATTATAATGTAGATTAGATTAGCTTAGAGTACCCGCATAGGGTCAGTAGGTTAGTATTAAGAACATTTGTATATTCTTAAGTTAGTTAAGCTAGTTTTAAGTACTTTTGTCTAGCAAGTAAGTATATTTCATTAAATAAAACAAAATTACATGGAAAAAAAAAAAAAAAAGAACTTACAGCCGCGGACCAGAGGGGGCTGAGTTCGAGACCTAGTGTGGGCGGAGTACTTTTTTTTTTTCCGTTTTTTCCGCCAATATCACAATTACACTGGCAAAGTGAGTGATACAAATCATGGAGGAGAACGGGCAGTCCGCTCGCTTAGAAACGGACGGCGAGAACCAGCATCACCGTATCAGACGGGAGGGAGGGGCGATTTGCAATAAGCAGTATCAGCTTTGAATCGGTCCCCTCCGACACCGAAGAAGAGGCTGAGGCAATAATTCGCGCCAAAGAAGCGAAGGTCTCTGATCTGAGAGAGGAAACGCAAAAACTGCTCCGTGAGATCAGAAAGCTCAGAGAAACTAATCTCGCAAGGAGAATGAAGGAGGACGAGCAAAGGGTCTCACAACTCGGGCAACAAAAAACACAGTTGCCCAATTCAACTCAGCTGCAAAAGCAACAACAACAGCTGTCAACATCTAAGAAGCTGCATCAACAGTCAGCAGCTCAGCAACAACAACAGAAGCAGCCGCCAAAGAAAGCTGCCCAACAACAACAGCAAGCAGCAACGCAACAACAGAAACAGCAGCAACATGCAGCAACACGACAACATCAGCAGCCAGCAGTACATCAGCAAAAAAAAAAGGAAAAAATGCCACCAATCAACTTGTACAAGCCGGACGTCATTCAAACTGCACAGGTATGTAGGACGGCCATAGGTAGTGGTAATTTTAGTATTAAAAAAAATAAAGGCTTCGAAAAATACTCAATAAGCTGCAGGACAGTAGAGCATCATGAAGCTCTTAAGAGGTGTCTAAAGCGTTCGATGACGGAGTTCTTCTCCTTCACACCAAAAGGAGGAAAACTCCAGTCAAAATTATTAAAGATCGCTGCACCGCTCGAAGCGGATGAGATTTTCCAACTGCTCAAAGAGCAAGTGTGTGACGGTCTCGAGTTCGTCGGGGTCAAGCCCTTCACCACAGCCAAGGCAAAAAGAGAGGGACGGAAATTACCGTTCTTCATTGTACAGCTGTCACCCAATAGCAAAGTAGATAAGCTAAAAGATATAACAACATTAGCTGACTATGATTGCGTATGGGAAAGTATTAAAAGGCGCGACGGCATTATACAATGCGTTCGCTGCCAAAGGTTTGGGCACGCCGCGTCGAACTGCCAAATGCAGCCTCGATGCGTGAAGTGCAGTGAAAACCACAAGGCGGAGGAATGCCCGCTGGGGAAAGAGGGAGCAGCTGACAAAAGTCAGCTCAAGTGCGTTCTCTGCGGAAACGCGGGGCACACCGCTAACTATCGGGGTTGCCCTAAGTTCCAAGAGCGGAAAGCAAAGACGGTTCTGCAGAAGCAGCCCCCAGTGAAAAATCCACTCGGGGCAGCCATAACCGTAACCCCTCAAGTGACCTATGCCCAAATGGCGTCTGGTCAGAGGAGTACGGGAGAGCAGCAGCTGCCGAAGGTAGTGCAGCAACCTTCAGTGCCAAGAGCACACGATCCAACGCCCGATTGGAAATCCTCCATTGAAAGGCGTATGGATCGGTTAGAGGAGCAGGTAAGCCAAATTCTGGCGCTCCTGCAGAACCAAGCACGTCACCAGTCTTAATGGCTGCGCAGACGGAGAGCACATATAAGATCCTTGCAGTGAATGCAAATTCATTGATAGGGATCCCGCGAAAACACGAGCTCTATAGATTGTTGGACGATCAAAGCCCAGAGCTATTTCTGATTAGCGAAACTAAGCTAACTCAGAGAGGCACATTGGAGCACAGTAATTATAATGTTATTAGGAGAGACCGGCCCAACTCCAATGGTGGAGGCGGTGTTGCGATCTTCATTAAAAATAACATTAAACACAAAGTAGTGTATAGCAGTGAAGTACGACGGTTTCAGGAGTTGGAGGCAGTGGAAAGAAGCTGTATGCGGTGTCGGTCTACTCCTCCGGCCCCCCTAGTTCCAGAACTACGATATCAGAGCTCGATTCACTCTTTCGATGTCTAAGACTGGACTCGGAGGAGAACTATTTTATTTTGGCCGGGGACTTAAATGCCCGACATGGATATTGGGGAAACATAGTTTCCAATAGTAGAGGGGACCAGCTTTACAGCTGGTATTGCTTGCACAGTGTCGAATATAGACTCGAGTTGAAAGCAACAGAGATCTCGTCCTTCCCCAGAAGCGGATCTTATCTGGATCTCCTGCTATTTGACGCAAGACTGCAGCTGACAGACACAAACTCACAAACGGTAAACTGTTTGAACACTTTCGTGTATCTCAGTGACCATTGCGGACTCAGTGCCGAAATCAAGATCCCCAACGATATTGCGGAATTAGGAGAGTTTGTTCAAACGTATCCCTACAATTACAGTAGGACACGCTGGACACGCTTCTCCAGACAAATGACGAGAGCAGTTTCCTCGAATGCGCTCCACATACCGTCCAATAGAAACTTGTCAAACGAGGAGATTGACATGTATCTTATACAATTGGACGAGACAATAAAACGAACGATGGACAGTACGATACCACGGTATACACGAACAAATAACGAAAACTTGTACCGCAATGCGACTATTGACGCACTACATCAACGGAAAAGTAGACTCCTTTCAAGATTAAAAACCTTGTACAGACGGTTTACTGACAGACGAGATGAGGAAATTAGGACACTGAAGTCGCTCATCAAAAACATTCAAACATTAATTGTTCAGAACTACAGACTTTCTGTTAACATGCATTGGAACATGTTAACATGCTGTAAGATCCAACAACCCGAGCATGTTCCCGCAAATAAACAAATTCTTTCGCAGTAAGCGTAGCGATCTTCCGTGTCTTAAGCTCCCCAGAACGACGGACAACGAACAAATACTGACTACAGCAGGTATTGATCCGGATAACGCAGTACTCGAGGACAACTTCTTCGTGGTCGAAGACCCGCAAGAAAAAATGGAGGTACTAGGCGCGGTCTTTCAGGAAGTGTATAAGGTGAATGGGAGTGTTCGCCCAAACCACGACCTGGAGAACTGCGTACAATCTAGCAACTCGCAACTTCGAGAAGACATGCAACAATGGCGATCTGAGAACTTCGGCTTTGTCGTGTTCAATGAAGATAACATGGCAGATAATGTCATCGCCGACGAAGGGGTTCTTCCCCCGTTCATAGCGAAGACAGAGCTCCAAGCGGTCTTCGAATCACTTAAGAAGAAAAAGTCAGTTGGAATCGACGGGATCTCGAACATTGTACTAAGACATCTCCCCCTAGATGTGGTTAATATGTACACTATCCTATTTAACAATGCTCTGAATAATGCACATTATCCGGAACATTGGAAAACTGCGATTGTGCAACCCATATCCAAAAGAGGTAAAGATTCTTCGAATCCGTGCAACCTCCGGTCAATTAGTCTCCTGCCGAACATCAGCAAGGTATTTGAGAAGGTGATAAATAGAGCTCTGACCAACTGGACAGAGGACAAACATATTATTCCGGATAACCAATTCGGTTTCAAAGCGGGGCATGACACTATTCATGCCGCGTCGAAACTGGTATCGGATATCCAATGGAACAAGAGCCAGAAACAATGTACGGGTGCCTGCCTGATTGACCTGGAGAAGGCCTTCGACACCGTATGGTTAGAAGGACTTTTTTACAAGCTCAATGGGCTAGGCATCAGTAAACCACTGCTGTACCTACTGTGTAACATGCTTACTGGTAGAAGGTTCGTCGTCAAGAATGGCAATGTGACCTCTGCAGGTACATTTGAAGTAAAAAATGGTCTCCAACAGGGTGCCGTTAATTCGCCGATCCTGTTCAACATTTTCTTGAGCGATCTGATAAGTTCTCTTCCTCACGTAATTGCGTACGCCGACGACTTGATCGTGTACAGATCAGGTAAAAAGATCGAGGACATCACTACTCTCGCGCAGGGTGACTTCGACTCATTCATGAGAAGTTGCGATGACTGGAAGTTGAATATCAACTTTCAGAAGTCGGAAACCATACTGTTCAGGACCCCGTTGTATAAGGCTTCGGCGGATACAAAAAAGAATTGGCGAAAGTTCTCAATTGTTGGGCGTCACGGGCAACCACTGGCGCAAAGGACTGTAGTCAGATACCTGGGGATCTGGCTAGATCATTATCTATATTTTAACAAACATGTAGATGCTGCTCTAGCCCGAGCCCGAGGCGCTTTCGCTCTTAAAAAGAGACTGTTTTACAACAGCCAACTCGATGCGAGGGTGAAGGTGATCTGCTACATGGCCCTCATCCGGCCAATGCTCACCTATGGCTGTCCCGTGTGGTTCAACGCGAGTGCAAGCTTGATGGAAAAGATTCGGGTGTTTGAGAGGGCTTGTCTTAGGGCTTGCCTTCGCCTTTACAGAACACCAGAGTCCCAGTACAAAAAATTCTATTCCAATGAGGTTTTATACAACAGGGCGAACCTGATACGAGTGGACAATTTCCTGGTGAAATTGATTCGAGGCCATACTGCCAGAGCGATGAACTCGGCCAATAACCTGATCTCTGGGGCTACTACCCCAATTCCCAGTACCATGAAAGGGTACGTCATAACGGCTTCGTCCCCCCAGAAGCATTCCTCCATTTGGACAAACACGGTCTGATACAAAATGAAAATGCGGTACCGCTCCTCTTCCACATCGCCCGTTCGACTGTGGATGGGCGACTCAACCACGACCGTTCCGTCGCACAACGAGCTGAGGAGGGTCTCCTCCGGTTCAGTACGGCGGTATCAAGGCGAGATGTTCGGGATGTTGCAATGCAACACCGAAAATTCTGGTGGCTGTGCAGTGAGGGAACTCCCTCATCGAACCCTTTAGACCCGGGTTGAAAACGGGCAGTGCATATCGGTCTTTGTCTTGCAGCTGATCAAACGCATTTTATCAGCCGCAACCTATGGCCGACCTACATATCTTAGGGTAGTTTTTTAGGGTAGTTTGTAAGTTGTACATAAGTATATAAAAAAAAAAAAAAAAATTACGTATACACATTTGTACATGTGTGTACTTATGTGTATACCTTTGTAAATAGTTTAAATACATATATATATATATGTGCGTATATTATTATATATACATGTATATATGTATGTATGTTTAGGTTAAGGTAGTTTAAGTTATTTTAAGGTAGTATGTAAGTTAGCAATAGGTTTTAAATAAAATCAGTTCTGTTATTAAGTTTTTTGAAAGTTTTCTTAATTTTAAATTGTTCAGTTTAAGTCATATAATATTAAGCACATGCATATGCATTGTTAGGTTAGGTTAAGTCGAAAGACATAGATTAAGATTAAGTTTAGCTTAGAGTGCCCGCCTAGGGCCAGTAAGTTAGAAGTAGTAACAATGTTCGTCCAACTAGTTTTAAGCATTTTTGTCTAGTATTTAAGTATTTGTTATGAATTAAGTCAATAAAAATGAATTAAAAAAAAAAAAAAAAAAAAAAAAAGGTACACAAGTGTACACATGTGTAAACCTTTTTTTTTTTTTTTTATATGCTTATGTACAACTTAACACTACCCTAAATAACCCTAAAAAACTACCCTAAGATATGTAGGATGTGTAGGTCGGCCATTGGTTGCGGCTGATAGAATGCGTTTAATCAGCTGCAAGACAAAGACCGATATGCACTGCCCGTTTTTAACCGGGCTCTAAAGGGTTCGATGAGGGAGTTCCCTCACTGCACAGCCACCAGAATTTTCGGTGTTGCATTGCAACATCCCGAACATCTCGCCTTGATACCGCCGAACTGAACCGGAGGAGTCCCTCCTCAGCTCGTTGTGCGACGGAACGGTCATGGTTGAGTCGCCCATCCACAGTCGAACGGGCGATGTGGCAGAGGAGCGGTACCGCATTTTCATTTTGTATCAGACCGTGTTTGTCCAAATGGAAGAATGCTTCTGGGGGGACGAAGCCGTTATGGCGTACCCTTTCATGGTACTGAGAATTGGGGTAGTAAGCCCCAGAGATCAGGTTATTGGCCGAGTTCATCGCTCTGGCAGTATGGCATCGAATCAATTTCACCAGGAAATTGTCCACTCGTATCAGGTTCGCCCTGTTGTATAAAACCTCATTGGAGTAGAATGTTTTGTACTGGGACTCTGGTGTTCTGTAAAGGCGAAGGCAAGCCCTAAGACAAGCCCTCTCAAACACCCGAATCTTTTCCATCAAGCTTGCACTCACGTTGAACCACACGGGACAGCCATAGGTGAGCATTGGCCGGATGAGGGCCATGTAGCAGATCACCTTCACCCTCGCATCGAGTTGGCTGTTGTAAAACAGTCTCTTTGTAAGAGCGAAAGCGCCTCGGGCTCGGGCTAGAGCAGCATCTACATGTTTGTTAAAATATAGATAATGATCTAGCCAGATCCCCAGGTATCTGACTACAGTCCTTTGCGCCAGTGGTTGCCCGTGACGCCCAACAATTGAGAACTTTCGCCAATTCTTTTTCGTATCCGCCGAAGCCTTGTACAACGGGGTCCTGAACAGTATGGTTTCCGACATCTGAAAGTTGATATTCAACTTCCAGTCATCGCAGCTTCTCATGAATGAGTCGAAGTCACCCTGCGCGAGAGTAGTGATGTCCTCGATCTTTTTACCTGATCTGTACACAATCAAGTCGTCGGCGTACGCAATTACGTGAGGAGGAGAACTTATCAGATCGATCAACAAAATGTTGAAGAGGATCGGCGAATTAACGGCACCCTGTTGGAGACCATTTCTTACTTCAAAAATACCTGTAGAGGTCACATTGACATTCTTGACGACGAACCTTCTACCAGTAAGCATGTTACACAGTAGGTACAGCAGTGGTTTACTAATGCCTAGCCCATTGAGCTTGTAAAAAAGTCCTTCTTACCATACGGTGTCGAAGGCCTTCTCCAGGTCAATCAGGCAGGCACCCGTACATTGTTTCTGGCTCTTGTTCCATTGGATATCCGACACCAGTTTCGACGCGGCATGAATAGTGTCATGCCCCGCTTTGAAACCGAATTGGTTATCCGGAATAATATGTTTGTCCTCTGTCCAGGTGATCAGAGCTCTATTTATCACCTTCTCGAATACCTTGCTGATGTTCGGAAGGAGACTAATTGACCGGAGGTTGCACGGATTCGAAGAATCTTTACCTCGCTTGGATATGGGTTGCACAATCGCAGTGTTCCAATGTTCCGGATAATGTGCATTATTCAGAGCATTGTTAAACAGGATAGTGTACATATTAACCACATCTAGGGGAGATGTCTTAGCACAATGTTCGAGATCCCGTCGATTCCAACTGACTTTTTCTTCTTTAGTTATTCGAAGACCCCTTGGAGCTCTGTCTTCGTTATGAACGGGGGGTGAACTCCTTCGTAGGCGATGACATTATCTGCCATGGTATCTTCATTGAACACGACAAAGCCGATGTTCTCAGATTGCCATTGTTGCATGTCTTCCCGAAGTTGCGAGTTGCTAGTACGCGATTCTCCAGGTCGTGGTTTGGGCGAACACTCATATTCACCTTATACCCTTCCTAAAAGACCGCGCCTAGTAGTTCCATTTTTCCTTGCGAGTCTTCGACCACAAAGAAGTTATCGTCGAGTACCGCGTTATCCGGATCAATACCTGCTGTAGTGAGTATTTGTTCGTTGTCCGTCGTTCTGGGGAGCTTAAGACACGGAAGATCGCTACGCTTACTGCGAAAGAATTTGTTTATTTGCGGGAACATTCTCGGGTTGTTGGATCTAACAGCCCAAATCTTATTGTTCCAATGCAAGTTAACAGAAACTCTGTAATTTTTAACAATTAGTGTTTGAATGATCTTAATGAGCGATTTCAGTGTCCTAATTTCCTCATCTCGTCTGTCAGTAAACCGTCTATACAAAATTTTTAATCTTGACAGCAGTCTACTTTTTTGTTGGTGGAGTGCGCCAATTGTCGCATTGCGATATAAGTTTTCGTTATTTGTGCGTGTATACCTTGGTATCGTACAGTCCATTGTTCGTTTTATTGTCTCGTCAAATTGTCCTCGTTTGACAAGTTTCTATTGGACGGTATGTGGAGCGCATTCGAGGAGACTGCTCTCGTCATTTGTCTGGAGAAGCGTGTCCAGCGTGTCCTACTGTAATTGTATTGATACGTTTGAACAAACTGTCCTAATTCCACAATATCGTTGGGGATCTTGATTTCGGCACTGAGTCCGCAATGGTCACTGAGATACACGAAAGTGTTCAAACAGTTTACCGTTTGTGAGTTTGTGTCTGTCAGCTGCAGTCTTGCTTCAAACAGCAGGATATCCAAGTAAGAACCGCTTCTAGGATATGACGAGATCTCTGTTGCTTTCTAATCGAGTCTATACTCGACACTGTGCAAGCAATACCAGCTGTAAAGCTGGTCCTCTCTACTATTGGAAACTATGATGCCCCAATATCCGTGGCGGGCATTTAAATCCCCGGCCAAAATGAAATAGTTCTCCTACGAGTCCAGTCTAAGACATCGAGAGAGTGAATCGAGCTCTGATATAGTCGTTCTGGAATTAGGGCGGCCGGAGGAGTAGACCGACACCGCATACAGTTTCTTTCCACTGCGGAGAGAAATGCACACGATGCAGGCCTCCAACTCTTGAAACCGTCGAACTTCACTGCTATACACTACTTTGTGTTTAATGTTATTTTTAATGAAGATTGCCTCCGCCATTGGAGTTGGGCCGGTCTCTTCTAATAACATTATAATTACTGTGCTCCAATGTGCCTCTCTGGGTTAGCTTGGTTTCGCTAGTCAGAAATAGCTCTGGGCTTTGATCGTCCAACAATCTATAGAGCTCGTTTTTTCGTGGAATCCCTACCAATGAATTTGTATTCACTGCTAGGATGTCTCCGTCTGCTCAGCCATCAGGACTGGTGACGTGCTGGGTTCAGCAATAGCGGTTAGATGCTTACCTGCTCCTCTAACCGATCCATACGCCTTTCAATGGAGGATTTCCAGTCGGGCGTTGGATCGTTTGCTCTTGGCACTGACGGCTGCTGCATTGCCTTCGGTAGCTGCTGCTCTCCCGCGTTCCTCTGACCAGACGCCATTTGGGCATAGATCACTTAAGGAGTGACGGTTATTTCTGGCGCTCCTGCAGAACCAAGCACGTCACCAGTCTTAATGGCTGCGCAGACGGAGAGCACATATAAGATCCTTGCAGTGAATGCAAATTCATTGATAAGGATCCCGCGAAAAAACGAGCTCTATAGATTGTTGGACGATCAAAGCCCAGAGCTATTTCTGATTAGCGAAACTAAGCTTACTCAGAGAGGCACATTGGAGCACAGTAATTATAATGTTATTAGGAGAGACCGGCCCAACTCCAATGGTGGAGGCGGTGTTGCGATCTTCATTAAAAATAACATTAAACACAAAGTAGTGTATAGCAGTGAAGTACGACGGTTTCAGGAGTTGGAGGCCTACATCGTGTGCATTTCTCTCCGCAGTGGAAAGAAGCTGTATGCGGTGTCGGTCTACTCCTCCGGCCCCCCTAGTTCCAGAACTACGATATCAGAGCTCGATTCACTCTTTCGATGTCTAAGACTGGACTCGGAGGAGAACTATTTTATTTTGGCCGGGGACTTAAATGCCCGGCATGGATATTGGGGAAACATAGTTTCCAATAGTAGAGGGGACCAGCTTTACAGCTGGTATTGCTTGCACAGTGTCGAATATAGACTCGAGTTGAAAGCAACAGAGATCTCGTCCTTCCCCAGAAGCGGATCTTATCTGGATCTCCTGCTATTTGACGCAAGACTGCAGCTGACAGACACAAACTCACAAACGGTAAACTGTTTGAACACTTTCGTGTATCTCAGTGACCATTGCGGACTCAGTGCCGAAATCAAGATCCCCAACGATATTGCGGAATTAGGAGAGTTTGTTCAAACGTATCCCTACAATTACAGTAGGACACGCTGGACACGCTTCTCCAGACAAATGATGAGAGCAGTTTCCTCGAATGCGCTCCACATACCGTCCAATAGAAACTTGTCAAACGAGGAGATTGACATGTATCTTATACAATTGGACGAGACAATAAAACGAACGATGGACAGTACGATACCACGGTATACACGAACAAATAACGAAAACTTGTACCGCCATGCGACTATTGACGCACTACATCAACGGAAAAGTAGACTCCTTTCAAGATTAAAAACCTTGTACAGACGGTTTACTGACAGACGAGATGAGGAAATTAGGACACTGAAGTCGCTCATCAAAAACATTCAAACATTAATTGTTCAGAACTACAGACTTTCTGTTAACATGCATTGGAACATGTTAACATGCTGTAAGATCCAACAACCCGAGCATGTTCCCGCAAATAAACAAATTCTTTCGCAGTAAGCGTAGCGATCTTCCGTGTCTTAAGCTCCCCAGAACGACGGACAACGAACAAATACTGACTACAGCAGGTATTGATCCGGATAACGCAGTACTCGACGACAACTTCTTCGTGGTCGAAGACCCGCAAGAAAAAATGGAGGTACTAGGCGCGGTCTTTCAGGAAGTGTATAAGGTGAATGGGAGTGTTCGCCCAAACCACGACCTGGAGAACTGCGTACAATCTAGCAACTCGCAACATCGAGAAGACATGCAACAATGGCGATCTGAGAACTTCGGCTTTGTCGTGTTCAATGAAGATAACATGGCAGATAATGTCATCGCCGACGAAGGGGTTCTTCCCCCGTTCATAGCGAAGACAGAGCTCCAAGCGGTCTTCGAATCACTTAAGAAGAAAAAGTCAGTTGGAATCGACGGTATCTCGAACATTGTACTAAGACATCTCCCCCTAGATGTGGTTAATATGTATCCTGTTTAACAATGCTCTGAATAATGCACATTATCCGGAACATTGGAAAACTGCGATTGTGCAACCCATATCCAAAAGAGGTAAAGATTCTTCGAATCCGTGCAACCTCCGGTCAATTAGTCTCCTGCCGAACATCAGCAAGGTATTTGAGAAGGTGATAAATAGAGCTCTGACCAACTGGACAGAGGACAAACATATTATTCCGGATAACCAATTCGGTTTCAAAGCGGGGCATGACACTATTCATGCCGCGTCGAAACTGGTATCGGATATCCAATGGAACAAGAGCCAGAAACAATGTACGGGTGCCTGCCTGATTGACCTGGAGAAGGCCTTCGACACCGTATGGTTAGAAGGACTTTTTTACAAGCTCAATGGGCTAGGCATCAGTAAACCACTGCTGTACCTACTGTGTAACATGCTTACTGGTAGAAGGTTCGTCGTCAAGAATGGCAATGTGACCTCTGCAGGTACATTTGAAGTAAAAAATGGTCTCCAACAGGGTGCCGTTAATTCGCCGATCCTGTTCAACATTTTCTTGAGCGATCTGATAAGTTCTCTTCCTCACGTAATTGCGTACGCCGACGACTTGATCGTGTACAGATCAGGTAAAAAGATCGAGGACATCACTACTCTCGCGCAGGGTGACTTCGACTCATTCATGAGAAGTTGCGATGACTGGAAGTTGAATATCAACTTTCAGAAGTCGGAAACCATACTGTTCAGGACCCAGTTGTATAAGGCTTCGGCGGATACAAAAAAGAATTGGCGAAAGTTCTCAATTGTTGGGCGTCACGGGCAACCACTGGCGCAAAGGACTGTAGTCAGATACCTGGGGATCTGGCTAGATCATTATCTATATTTTAACAAACATGTAGATGCTGCTCTAGCCCGAGCCCGAGGCGCTTTCGCTCTTAAAAAGAGACTGTTTTACAACAGCCAACTCGATGCGAGGGTGAAGGTGATCTGCTACATGGCCCTCATCCGGCCAATGCTCACCTATGGCTGTCCCGTGTGGTTCAACGCTAGTGCAAGCTTGATGGAAAAGATTCGGGTGTTTGAGAGGGCTTGTCTTAGGGCTTGCCTTCGCCTTTACAGAACACCAGAGTCCCAGTACAAAAAATTCTATTCCAATGAGGTTTTATACAACAGGGCGAACCTGATACGAGTGGACAATTTCCTGGTGAAATTGATTCGAGGCCATACTGCCAGAGCGATGAACTCGGCCAATAACCTGATCTCTGGGGCTACTACCCCAATTCCCAGTACCATGAAAGGGTACGTCATAACGGCTTCGTCCCCCCAGAAGCATTCCTCCATTTGGACAAACACGGTCTGATACAAAATGAAAATGCGGTACCGCTCCTCTTCCACATCGCCCGTTCGACTGTGGATGGGCGACTCAACCACTACCGTTCCGTCGCACAACGAGCTGAGGAGGGTCTCCTCCGGTTCAGTACGGCGGTATCAAGGCGAGATGTTCGGGATGTTGCAATGCAACACCGAAAATTCTGGTGGCTGTGCAGTGAGGGAACTCCCTCATCGAACCCTTTAGACCCGGGTTGAAAACGGGCAGTGCATATCGGTCTTTGTCTTGCAGCTGATCAAACGCATTTTATCAGCCGCAACCTATGGCCGACCTACATATCTTAGGGTAGTTTTTTAGGGTAGTTTGTAAGTTGTACATAAGTATATAAAAAAAAAAAAAAAAAAATTACGTATACACATTTGTACATGTGTGTACTTATGTGTATACCTTTGTAAATAGTTTAAATACATATATATATATATGTGCGTATATTATTATATATACATGTATATATGTATGTATGTTTAGGTTAAGGTAGTTTAAGTTATTTTAAGGTAGTATGTAAGTTAGCAATAGGTTTTAAATAAAATCAGTTCTGTTATTAAGTTTTTTGAAAGTTTTCTTAATTTTAAATTGTTCAGTTTAAGTCATATAATATTAAGCACATGCATATGCATTGTTAGGTTAGGTTAAGTCGAAAGACATAGATTAAGATTAAGTTTAGCTTAGAGTGCCCGCCTAGGGCCAGTAAGTTAGAAGTAGTAACAATGTTCGTCCAACTAGTTTTAAGCATTTTTGTCTAGTATTTAAGTATTTGTTATGAATTAAGTCAATAAAAATGAACAAAAAAAAAAAAAAAAAAAAAAAAAAGGTACACAAGTGTACACATGTGTAAACCTTTTTTTTTTTTTTATATGCTTATGTACAACTTAACACTACCCTAAATAACCCTAAAAAACTACCCTAAGATATGTAGGATATGTAGGTCGGCCATTGGTTGCGGCTGATAGAATGCGTTTAATCAGCTGCAAGACAAAGACCGATATGCACTGCCCGTTTTTAACCGGGCTCTAAAGGGTTCGATGAGGGAGTTCCCTCACTGCACAGCCACCAGAATTTTCGGTGTTGCATTGCAACATCCCGAACATCTCGCCTTGATACCGCCGAACTGAACCGGAGGAGTCCCTCCTCAGCTCGTTGTGCGACGGAACGGTCATGGTTGAGTCGCCCATCCACAGTCGAACGGGCGATGTGGAAGAGGAGCGGTACCGCATTTTCATTTTGTATCAGACCGTGTTTGTCCAAATGGAAGAATGCTTCTGGGGGGACGAAGCCGTTATGGTGTACCCTTTCATGGTACTGAGAATTGGGGTAGTAAGCCCCAGAGATCAGGTTATTGGCCGAGTTCATCGCTCTGGCAGTATGGCATCGAATCAATTTCACCAGGAAATTGTCCACTCGTATCAGGTTCGCCCTGTTGTATAAAACCTCATTGGAGTAGAATGTTTTGTACTGGGACTCTGGTGTTCTGTAAAGGCGAAGGCAAGCCCTAAGACAAGCCCTCTCAAACACCCGAATCTTTTCCATCAAGCTTGCACTCACGTTGAACCACACGGGACAGCCATAGGTGAGCATTGGCCGGATGAGGGCCATGTAGCAGATCACCTTCACCCTCGCATCGAGTTGGCTGTTGTAAAACAGTCTCTTTGTAAGAGCGAAAGCGCCTCGGGCTCGGGCTAGAGCAGCATCTACATGTTTGTTAAAATATAGTTATAGATCCAGCCAGATCCCCAGGTATCTGACTACAGTCCTTTGCGCCAGTGGTTGCCCGTGACGCCCAACAATTGAGAACTTTCGCCAATTCTTTTTCGTATCCGCCGAAGCCTTGTACAACGGGGTCCTGAACAGTATGGTTTCCGACATCTGAAAGTTGATATTCAACTTCCAGTCATCGCAACTTCTCATGAATGAGTCGAAGTCACCCTGCGCGAGAGTAGTGATGTCCTCGATCTTTTTACCTGATCTGTACACAATCAAGTCGTCGGCGTACGCAATTACGTGAGGAGGAGAACTTATCAGATCGATCAACAAAATGTTGAAGAGGATCGGCGAATTAACGGCACCCTGTTGGAGACCATTTCTTACTTCAAAAATACCTGTAGAGGTCACATTGCCATTCTTGACGACGAACCTTCTACCAGTAAGCATGTTACACAGTAGGTACAGCAGTGGTTTACTAATGCCTAGCCCATTGAGCTTGTAAAAAAGTCCTTCTTACCATACGGTGTCGAAGGCCTTCTCCAGGTCAATCAGGCAGGCACCCGTACATTGTTTCTGGCTCTTGTTCCATTGGATATCCGACACCAGTTTCGACGCGGCATGAATAGTGTCATGCCCCGCTTTGAAACCGAATTGGTTATCCGGAATAATATGTTTGTCCTCTGTCCAGGTGATCAGAGCTCTATTTATCACCTTCTCGAATACCTTGCTGATGTTCGGAAGGAGACTAATTGACCGGAGGTTGCACGGATTCGAAGAATCTTTACCTCGCTTGGATATGGGTTGCACAATCGCAGTGTTCCAATGTTCCGGATAATGTGCATTATTCAGAGCATTGTTAAACAGGATAGTGTACATATTAACCACATCTAGGGGAGATGTCTTAGCACAATGTTCGAGATCCCGTCGATTCCAACTTACTTTTTCTTCTTTAGTTATTCGAAGACCCCTTGGAGCTCTGTCTTCGTTATGAACGGGGGGTGAACTCCTTCGTAGGCGATGACATTATCTGCCATGGTATCTTCATTGAACACGACAAAGCCGATGTTCTCAGATTGCCATTGTTGCATGTCTTCCCGAAGTTGCGAGTTGCTAGTACGCGATTCTCCAGGTCGTGGTTTGGGCGAACACTCATATTCACCTTATACCCTTCCTAAAAGACCGCGCCTAGTACTTCCATTTTTCCTTGCGAGTCTTCGACCACAAAGAAGTTATCGTCGAGTACCGCGTTATCCGGATCAATACCTGCTGTAGTGAGTATTTGTTCGTTGTCCGTCGTTCTGGGGAGCTTAAGACACGGAAGATCGCTACGCTTACTGCGAAAGAATTTGTTTATTTGCGGGAACATTCTCGGGTTGTTGGATCTAACAGCCCAAATCTTATTGTTCCAATGCAAGTTAACAGAAACTCTGTAATTTTTAACAATTAGTGTTTGAATGATCTTAATGAGCGATTTCAGTGTCCTAATTTCCTCATCTCGTCTGTCAGTAAACCGTCTATACAAAATTTTTAATCTTGACAGCAGTCTACTTTTTTGTTGGTGGAGTGCGCCAATTGTCGCATTGCGATATAAGTTTTCGTTATTTGTGCGTGTATACCTTGGTATCGTACAGTCCATTGTTCGTTTTATTGTCTCGTCAAATTGTCCTCGTTTGACAAGTTTCTATTGGACGGTATGTGGAGCGCATTCGAGGAGACTGCTCTCGTCATTTGTCTGGAGAAGCGTGTCCAGCGTGTCCTACTGTAATTGTATTGATACGTTTGAACAAACTGTCCTAATTCCACAATATCGTTGGGGATCTTGATTTCGGCACTGAGTCCGCAATGGTCACTGAGATACACGAAAGTGTTCAAACAGTTTACCGTTTGTGAGTTTGTGTCTGTCAGCTGCAGTCTTGCTTCAAACAGCAGGATATCCAAGTAAGAACCGCTTCTAGGATATGACGAGATCTCTGTTGCTTTCTAATCGAGTCTATACTCGACACTGTGCAAGCAATACCAGCTGTAAAGCTGGTCCTCTCTACTATTGGAAACTATGATGCCCCAATATCCGTGGCGGGCATTTAAATCCCCGGCCAAAATGAAATAGTTCTCCTACGAGTCCAGTCTAAGACATCGAGAGAGTGAATCGAGCTCTGATATAGTCGTTCTGGAATTAGGGCGGCCGGAGGAGTAGACCGACACCGCATACAGTTTCTTTCCACTGCGGAGAGAAATGCACACGATGCAGGCCTCCAACTCTTGAAACCGTCGAACTTCACTGCTATACACTACTTTGTGTTTAATGTTATTTTTAATGAAGATTGCCTCCGCCATTGGAGTTGGGCCGGTCTCTTCTAATAACATTATAATTACTGTGCTCCAATGTGCCTCTCTGGGTTAGCTTGGTTTCGCTAGTCAGAAATAGCTCTGGGCTTTGATCGTCCAACAATCTATAGAGCTCGTTTTTTCGTGGAATCCCTACCAATGAATTTGTATTCACTGCTAGGATGTCTCCGTCTGCTCAGCCATCAGGACTGGTGACGTGCTGGGTTCAGCAATAGCGGTTAGATGCTTACCTGCTCCTCTAACCGATCCATACGCCTTTCAATGGAGGATTTCCAGTCGGGCGTTGGATCGTTTGCTCTTGGCACTGACGGCTGCTGCATTGCCTTCGGTAGCTGCTGCTCTCCCGCGTTCCTCTGACCAGACGCCATTTGGGCATAGAGCACTTAAGGAGTGACGGTTATGGCTGCCCCTAGTGGATTTTTCACGGAAGGCTGCAGAACCGCCTTTGCTTCCCGCTCTTGGAACGTAGGGCAACCCCGATAGTTTGCGGTGTGCCTCGCGTTGCACTAGAGTAAGCACTTGAGCTGACTTTTGTCAGCTGCTCCCTCTTTCCCCAGCGAGCATTCCACCGCCTTGTGGTTTTCACTGCACTTCACACATCAAAGCCGCATTTGGCAATGCTACGCGGCGTGCCTAAAGATTTGGCAGCGAACGCATTGGAGAATGCTAATGTTTCTATATCGTTTAACTTATCTATTTTGCTGTTGGGTGACAGCTGTACAATGAAGAATGGTAATTTCCGCCACTTTCGTTTTGCCTTGGTTGTGGTGAAGGGCTTGACCCCGACGAACTCGAGACCATCACACACTTGCTCTCTGAGCAGTTGGAAGATGTCCTCCGCTTCTAGCGGTGCGGCGATCTTTAATAATCTCGACTGAAGTTTTTCTCCTTTTGGTGTGAAGGAAAAGAACTCCATCATGGAACGATTTAGACATGTTTTAAGAGCTTCATGATGCTCTACTGTCTTGCAGCTAATAGAGTAATTTTCGAATCCTCTGTTTTTTTAAACTGTAAAATTACCACTACTTACGGCTCTCCTACATACCTTTGCAGTTTGTATCACGTCCGCCTTGTACATGTTAATTGGTGGTACTTTTTGTTTCTTCTGTTTCTCTGGCTGTTGCTGGTGTACTGCTGGATGCTGTTGTTGCTGAGTCGCTGTATGTTGCTGCTGCTGCTGTTGTTGCTGGGCTGTCTTCTTCTGCTTCTGCTGATGTTGCTGAGCTGCTGGTTTTTGTTGCTTCTTTTGCTGAGCTGCTGGCTGTTGGTTCAGCTTGTTTTGATTTGCTTGACGTTGTTGTTGCTGCATCTGCTTTTGCAGCTGACTCGTTTCGGGCAACTTTTGTTGCTGTTGCCCGAGTTGTAGCACTGCTTGCTCCTCCTCCTTCCTTCTCCTTTCGAGAGTTATTCTGCGGAGCTCTCTGATCTCATGAAGAAGTTTGTTAGTCTCCTCTCTCAGATTAGAGACTTCTGATGGCTTGGCGCGGATATGGCCTCCACTTCTTCTTCTTCTGTATCGGAGGGCATTGATTCATAGCTGTTGCTACTTATTGCAAATCTTCCCTCCCTCCCCTCTGATATGTATGAGAATACATCATCATCATCGGCTTCGGCTGTTGTCTCGTTAGATGACGTAGCCGCAGCACTTTCTTCCTCCTGCCGCTTTTGCTAAGAGTCATCGGTATTGCGTCTCTTCGCGCTTTTGGAGAACCGTTTCTTTCTCCTTCTCTTAGCTGTGCCTTCTTGGGACACAGTTGTTTGTTGGCGTGACGTTTGAGCCACCGGTTGAACCACTTCCCCGTCCACTTCTAGGCGATCGGACCGCCCGTTCGCCTCCATTGTTGGGTTTCACTCAGTAACGATTTAATTATATACCGGGGGGGAAAAAAAAAGGAAAAATGTTCGCCCCCACTGGGTTTCGAACCCGGCCTCTTTTGAGTCACAAGCGTTGGCTCTTCGT
Source organism: Eristalis pertinax (assembly GCA_907269125.1). NCBI lineage: Eukaryota > Metazoa > Arthropoda > Insecta > Diptera > Syrphidae > Eristalis > Eristalis pertinax. Next base: position 83,812,327 of record OU026145.1, on the reverse strand, counting down.
TTTCATGTAATTTTATTTAATTTTAATTTATGTGGACTTACTTGCTAGACAAAAGTACTTAAAACTAGCTTAACTAACTTAAGAATTCACAAATTATCTTAATACTAACCTACTGACCCTATGCGGGTACTCTAAGCTAAACTAATCTACGCTATAAATGTGCCTTTCGGCTTAATATATGTTTTTTTTTTTAGTTTTTTGCGACAATCTTTTAATGAATTTTTCATTTGCCAAGAAAAGTTTTTTAAAAAACTTGGCTAACTACATGAAAATGAATTAATTAAATTAATGAAAAAAAAAAATGTTAAAGAACAAGCGTTGGCTCTACTTGTTCGGCCACGTTCTTACTGCGGAACCCGATGTCAGTTGCACTACTTCACTTTAATATTTGTTGATGTTTGGATTTTACGAAGTCGAAACACGTGTGAACTTTTCAACGGTCTGTGAACGACTGACTAAGAAACTTCGTCAATAATATCACAGATGTGATTGGGGTGCGCAATGTCCATATTTATGCTCGAATAAAACTACAATTTATTTGTCTGAAAAGAACACGACGTGCAAAAAACCCATAATTTATTCTCGAGCTGGCCGAATGTGAACTAGCTCTCTTTGTGAGAGCACATTGATAAGCATACAAATCCATACAAACACATTTCTATACATTGATACTATACATATAAATACATTTAGATACATTAGTGTTCGTGATATAAACTCATACGCTCGTGTCCGCAACGAAACGCCGTGACTGTGTGCCTTTCCTGGGAACGATGCCGTGTAGCTCTGCCGTAGTGTGCAGCACCTGAAATTCAATTAGCTTTTCCTGTAATGTAAAAGCTTGCGATTATTGAATGGATTTCAATCGGCTTCGGATTATTTAATAGCTTGCGATTTATACACAGCTTGTGATTCATTAACAGCTTTCGACTATTTTGACATTCCCCTACCTATATGTAGGCTACCACCTACCTAGCCCTACTTTAACTGATACAGTATACGTATATTCTACAAAGTACCTGTAAGCCTACCGGTTTCTTTCTGCAACACCACAGATCTAACGATACCGTCCTTGCTCTAGATTAGCTCGCACACTCGGCCCATCAACCATTGAGCTGGCGAGAAGATTGATTTTACTATTTACTAGCTATCCAACCTTTACCCGTTCCTTCTCCCTTCTCCATTTCTTTCGCTCTTGTAACCTCACAGATATTCCTCTCGCCACCTTTTCCAAAAAATTTCAACATATGTTCATAATCTGTCGCTCAACGAAAAGCTGAACACCTTTCGAGTTCCCTTCTTCAGTTACCAAGAATGGCAATGGTAGGACTATTGGTTCACCTATCAGAAAGTGACCTGGTGTAAAGGCTTGCAGATCGGGAATTCAATATACCATCTATCTCCGTCACCAAAGTTAAGAATTGTTCGTATTCGAGGATTTGCTGGCCAACTATCCACTTGAGGTGGTATTTCATGGACTTAATTGCTGCTTCATATATTCCTAATCGATGAGAGGCTACTAGGACCATGAATATTCATTCTGTCCCTTTCAGGCTCATGCCATTAAACACCTCGTCATTCTCCCATTATTTTAACGCTTGTTGCTGCTCCTACAAATGAAGTTCCATTGTTGCTGTACATTCGCTGGCAGTACTCTCTTCTGATGATTAATCGCTTATAACATGCCAAGAATGAGAGCGATGTTAAATCCATTTTGATATCGATGTGAAGAGATCTTGTTTTCAAACATACAAAGACAGCAACCCACACCTTGCTCAAGCTGCCTTCCATCCCTATCCAAGAGCTAAATAACAAACGGCCCTGCATAGTCGACCCCTGTAACTATGCCATCAGCTGCTGTTCTAGGCGATAATTGCATCGCACACAAATCGCACTGCTGTCGCAGATATTGGTTGTCGCACATCATAGCTTCGTTCTGCACTATGAAGATGTCCGCCAACACGTCGGTGTCAAAAACTGGCTGGAGTGCTTCCAGCTTACTCTGTTTCGACACCTGTTCACTCTTATCAAGCTCTGCAATATATATCTCTGGCTGAAGGTGCTCTTGATACTTCATTTACTACTTTCTCTTTAGTGATTTACTCTCTACTGCCTTGGCTCTTAGTCTATCAGTGAATCTCATAACATATACCGGTTCATTTAAAACGCTTTCCAAATTCCAAGCAGGTTCTTCTAAAAGAACAATAGCTTTTCTTTTAGCTGCCAAATGCCCAATCCCTCATTGGCTATCACAGCTTTATATTCACTAATCTCGCTTGCCAGTGGGTTAACCGGCCAGGTTCACTCGGTGCAGACTAACCACGATGTCTGCTCAGCAAGTCGGCTGGATTCTCTTTGGTCCCGACTTGCCGCCATCTATTGGCATCTGTTTTTATCTGTATTGATGATACTCGGTTTCCTACACATGTTTTCATCTCTCGTGGTATTTTTCGCAACCAATGCAAAACGACCATCTAGTCTGTCCAGAGCACGTATTCAATTCCACGCCACTCCATCGCTTTACAGAGCTCTCACAACAATCGTCCCAATAGCTCTGCTGCAGCTAGTTCCAGACATGGGATAGTTATTGTTTTCAAAGGAGCTACTCCCGAATTGGATACAATGAATATATATATATATACAATATTACGACTGCTGCAATGTAATCATTTGGGTCGTATAATTGTGCAATACACAGTCCTTTTAGTTATCTTCCCTATGATTTCTGGTGTCTTAATGACAAACGTGTCTTGTTCAACTAACCACTGCAATCCGAGAATACTAGCTTGGTCATATTCTCGAAAGTCATCGATTTGTCCCTTTCGGTTTCAAGCTTGCTGGCTAACCACTGACTATTCGATTTCATTTTCTTAGCTCTAATCCAGCTGTCGTTAATACTCTATCCAACCTCCTTGCAGAATAAATTGCTTGTTGTTAGTCAATCACAACCAGTCGCGCAGTCGTCCATGGAAAAATCATTCAGAATGGCTTGTTCCACGTCTGGAAACGATTCGCTGGCATCTTTACCACATTGTATTAATGCCCGAACAGCATTATAAGCTGGCGTCGTTATTCCATGGGTTACGACTGTTAACCATTATTCCTGCAGCTTTTCCCTTGGGGATTCCCTCCAGAAAATTCTTTGCAGGTCCCACTGATGTGGTGCTGTCCGAACTTGTATGAGCATCAGCTTGATGTCGGCGCTGAAAGCTATCCTGTGTCACCTAAAGCGAATAGCAAACAGGTCTGGTTGTAGCTTTTCGTCTAGTTGTTGCACTTGATTCAGAGAAATACCCTTTACCCTGAACTCTCCGACAGCTGCAGTCATATACTACTCAGAATCCATCTGTCCATTTTCTGGTAAGCCGCTGACTCTTGTCCTGTGATTGAGGCTCTCATATTCTCTCATAAAGCTGACGTATTGTTATTTTAAAGTTGGCTTTCGCCTTTCTAAATAGAAAAACCGGTTGCCCTTGAATCACCAATATGCTGTACATTAGGCCTCATGAAGATGGGTACAACAAAACGTTCTTCATTGCCACATATATATGGACATATATATGCTACCAACTACACTCTTAGGATTTCAACGAAGTAAATCTGACTTGGGTGGGGGCGTATAGGTGGCGCATAGTATATATGCGTTAGTCGAAAAGAATGTTTCTTAAAGGTTGGTAGCATCGATCATTTGACACAAAAAAAGGCAAATAAGTAAATAAACAAACATCTCACAAAAACTTACTTTTTTGTTTGCGCTTGATGGAGAGTGTCAGTAGTATTTTGACATTAAATGTCATTAACGTAATCACACACACACAAACTCAAAACAAAACAAAAACCTGAGTAAAGAGCGTATTTTTTTGGATCTCACTTACTGTTATTTTTCAGTATCTCAGAAAACACGCCCATTATGTCGATTTTCAAATATGAGTTTAAACTCGTCAAACTTATTCACGAAACTTTGAGTGTTTATATGACACACATGCAGACCATCGTGACTTTTACATAAAACATTTAATAATAATTCTGTTTTATCAATCATGCTGCTTTGGTATTGTTCATCAGGATAGATGTTATAAGAGAAAGAGATCGAGTACAGACTTCTTATAAAAGATAATATAAGAAGAGAACTGACGTAATGGCCTTACAATAAAAAAGAAAGAGTATACAATAGAAGCAATAGTAAAGAAAATGTAAACTTTCATTCAGTACACAATTCAGCAATGAAATTAAAAAAATCATTAAAGAAACCTAATAAAATATATAAAATAATTGTTGTGTCTTTACGTTCCATGTTGTTCATCACTTCTTAAGGCTCAACTATAATGCGCATGAGCGAGTATGAGCTAGTGTCAAGTTTGGACGAACTGTTTCGTCAAGTTTGCTAAAAAAAACATGAGTAACTATAATAAGCACATGCGCGCATAGCCTCCTGTCAGAAATTCTTCCATTGCTTGCTTTATTTTTTTATTTAATTTTGATTTATTATGAATTCCTCATGTTTCCAGTTCAATTATATGTGCATGTATATGTGTATGTATATGTGTATGTATGTACGAATACAGGCACATAGTTGAGCCTTTAGCCCGACTACGTTTTTTAGGTCCTCCATGTTTCGAATCAAAATAGTCGGTTGCTCAGGTGATTTCCGTACGTGAATTTTCCGACTCCTTAATCGAGACTGTCAAACATCAAAAGCGATATGGTGCAGGTGACCCATGGGAATTTAAGTCACCTAAAATCGAAAGCAGCAGCCTAGTGACAATATATCATGTTGGAGTGTTGGGGTGCGTGTAAAACATCCCACCTGATCAGAGCAAAGGCAGGACAGTTGAAGATGAAGTGCTCTGCAGTGTCGTCGTCTTCTCCATATGCTTCGCAGAGGGTTTCATCGCTTAGGCCAAGCAGATTTAGGTGTTTGGCGAAGGTGTAGTGGCCCGTTAGTACGCCAGTAAGGAAGGCATACACTCCCTTACACTGCCAGAAAACTGACAGCACCTTGGTGCTTTTCGATTGAATGTGTTTTATACAGAGAAATCTACTATCCAAGATAACACCTAGATATTTAGCTTCATCGGAGAAGCTGATGGTGACACCTTTCAGTACTAGTTGAATAACACCAGACAACTTTCTCCTCCTCGTGAAGAGAACAACATCTGTTTTAAGAGGGTTAACTGAAACTTCTAGTACACCAGTTGTCGATCACGTCTAGAAGCGCTAGGCACGATCCGACAGACAGTACAGCTACATCATCCGCATAGGCACGGGCGTTGACATTAGAGCTATTTAAGGCGTCAAGCAGAGAGTCAACCAGCATGCACCATAGCAGAGGATATAGCACGCCTCCCTGAGGGCAGTCTCTATTTACCCCCGACATTACACCCTGGCCACAGTCCGCATCCAAAATTTCTATTCTATTCATTAGCATTGCTTTGATCCACAACACTAATGATTCCTCTACACCATGTTCTCTGGCCGAGTTGGACATGCCATCAAAAGTCGCATTGTCAAAAGCAACATTTTTTCATTTTCAATTAATTTTTATTAACATTAATTGATAACATAACTTAAATACTAGACAAAAATGCTTAAAACTAGTTGAACGAACAGTGTTACTACTTGTAACTTACTGGCCCTAGGCGGGCACTCTAAGCAAAACTTAATCTTAAACTATGTCTTTCGACTTAACCTAACAATGCATATGTTTAGAATTATATGATTTAGAATGAGAAAATTTCAAATTAAGAAAACTGTAAAAAAAACTTAATAACTGAACTGATTTTATTTAAAACCTATATGCTACTTACATACTGCCTTAAAATACCTTAAACTAAACACACATACATACATACATGTATATATAGTGCTATACGCACACATATATATATACTTAAACTGCTTACATTGTATACACATAACTACACACTTGCTTTTTTTTTTGTTTATTTACATATATACAGCTTACAAACTACCTTCAAAAACTACCTAAGATACGTAGGTCGGCCATTTTGCAGCTGAACTAATCAGCTGCAAGACAGAGACCGACTGCGCCCCATAAGGGGATCTGTACTACCCTTTCTCTTTCTAACCTGGGTCTAAAGGGTTCGATGTTCCAGTTCCCTCACTGCACAGCCACAGGAATTTTCGGTGCTGCATTGCAACATCCCGAACATCTCGCCTTGATACCGCCGTACTGAACCGGAGGCTACCCTCCTCAGCTCGTTGTGCGACGGAACGGTCGTGGTTGAGTCGCCCATCTACAGTTGACCGGGCCATGTGGAAAAGGACCGGTACCGCATTTTCATTTTGTATCAGACCGTGCTTGTCGAAATGGAGGAAAGCTTCTGGAGGGACGAAGCTGTTATGACGTACCCTTTCATGGTACTGAGAATTGGGGTAGTAACTGTCCACTCGTATCAGGTTCGCCCTGTTGTATAAAACCTCATTGGAGTAGAATTTTTTGTACTGGGACTCTGGTGTTCTGTAAAGACGAAGGCAAGCCCTAAGACAAGCCCTCTCAAGCACCCGAATCATTTCCATCAAGCTTGCACTCACGTTGAACCACACGGGACAGCCATAGGCTCGCATCGAGTTGGCTGTTGTAAAACAGTTTCTTTGTAAGAGCGAAAGCGCCTCGGGCTCGGGCTAGAGCAGCACCTACATGTTTGTTAAAATATAGATAATGATCTAGCCAGACCCCCAGGTATCTGACTACAGTCCTTTGCGCCAGTGGTTGCCCGTGACGCCCAACAATTGAGAACTTTCGCCAATTCTTTTTTGTATCCGCCGAAGCCTTATGCAACAGGGTTCTGAACAGTATGGTTTCCGACTTCTGAAAGTTGATATTCAACTCCACACTTGCTCTTTGAGCATTTGGAAGATCTCCTCCGCTTCGAGCGGTGCGGCGCTCTTTAATAATTTAGGATGGATTTTTTTCTCCTCTCGATGTGAAGGAGAAGAACTCAATCATCAAACGCTTTGGACATATTTTCAGAGTCGGGTGATTGTCAAATATCTTGCAGGTGATTTAACTTTTTTCCAAACCTTTATTTTTTTTAAACTGACCTATGGCCGACCTACATACCTCTGCAGTTTTTATGATGTCCGGCTTGTACAAGTTGATGGTGGTACTTTTTCCTTCTTCGTTTGTTGTTGTTGCTGCTGGTGTACTGCTGGACGCTGTTGCTGCTCACTTAATGCATGTTGCTGCTGCTTCTGCTGTTTCGTTGCTGCTTGCTGTTGTTGCAGAGCTGCTTTCTGTGATGGCTGCTTCTGCTGATGTTACTGAGCTGCTTTCCTTTGTTTTTGACTTGCTGACTGTTGTTACAGCTTCTTTTGTTTGGCTGCAGATGGCTGTATTTGTTGCTGCATCTATCTTTGCGATTGACTCGGTTCAATCAACTGTTGTTGTTGAGCGAATTGTAGGTCTGCTTGATCCTCCTCCTTTCTACTCCTTGCGAGAGTTCTTCTGCGAAGCTCTCTAATCTCTCGGAGGAGTTTGTCAGTCTCCTCCTTCAGATTGGAGACTTTCGTCTGCTTCGAGCGGCTAATGTCTTCCACTTCGTCTTCGGTGTCGGAGGGCATCGATTCGAAGCTGTTGATGCTTACTGCGAATCGCCCCTCCCTCCCGTCTGACACATACGAGTATACATCATCTTCTACATCGTCCTCGTGAGATGTCTCGTTCGATGACGTAGACGTAGCTGCACTCCCGTCCTCTTGTGATTTGTTGACGCGTTAATTTGGCGTCGCTTAGAACTGGCGGAGCTCTGCCTCATCCTCCTCCTCTTCGTTGTGCCTTCATTAGGCACCGTTGGGTATTGGCGTTACATTTTTTTGCCACCACGGACCGCTTCTAGGAGAGCGGCCTGCCCGTTGTCCTAAATACTTTACACACACTTCTCTGCGGATGCAAATATGCAGTTGGTTGAACGACGAGAAAAAAGGGAGGTATTCCCAAACTGGGTTTCGAACCCAGCACCTGATAGCTCGCTGTTGAACGCTCTTTTCTTTTTTTTTTTGTAATTTTATTTAGTTTAATGTATGTGGACTTACTTGCTAGACAAAAGTACTTCAAACTAGCTTAACTAACTTAAGAATTTACAAATGTTCTTAATACTAACCTACTGGCCCTATGCGGGGTACTCTAAGCTAATCGGTATAAATGTGCCTTTCGGCTTAATCTATGTTTTTTTTTTTTGTTTAGTCTTTACGACAATCTTTTATTAAATGTTTTATTTGCCAAGAAATTTTTTTAAAAAACTTGGCTAAAGTTGGCTTTCTTACTAAACTACTTAAACTACCTTATACTAACTTACCCTAACATAAAACTTAAGACTATCTTAACTATGTCCATAACAGTACAGACACGTGCACCACGGCGTATATATTATGTATATGCCTAAAATATATATTTTATACGCTGTGGTGCCCCTTTTTTTTTCTTTTCTGATTATATTAGTTTTTTTTCGATTTTTTGGTTTTTTTGGATTTTTTGTTTTTTTTTTTTGGATTTTTTGTCTAGATTTTCTTTTCCTTACCTTAAACCTATGTAAGTTGGCCACCATGGTCAACTATCTGGTCATCTCAAAAAGCCAGCGGTGGCGGAGACTGGTTTTGGTGCAACCACCAGTAAAATTGCCGTTCTTTGGCAGACTCTTTCCTGTCACGAGCGGGGATCGCTCTACTGAACCGAAGAAGATCCTCGTGGGTGCGAGCGACATCCGGTTCGTATTGGAGTCGCCAGTCCACTGTTCGGCGTACGACATGGAAGATAACAGTTCATCCGTCTGTATCCTGTATTAGGCCAATCGTGTCTTAATAAAGGAATGCTTCGGGAGGGATAAAGCCGTTAAGGCGCACCCTTTCATGGGACATAACATTGGGGTAGTAAGCCCCAAAGATCAGACTGTTGGAAGAAGTCATAGCCCGTGCAATGTGCCTTCTGATCAGCTTTATAATAAAATTATCTATCCTGTTCAAGTTTGCCTCGTTGTACAGGACCTCGTTAGGATAGTACCTCTTGTACTCGGACTCGGGTGTACGATACAAACGGAGACAGCTCCTAAGACACTGTCTCTCGAACAACCTCATCTTTTCCATCTGGGAAGGACTCACGTTGAACCACAGGGGACAGCCGTACGCCATAATTGGCCGGATGAGGGCCATGTAGCAGATTACCTTCACCCTGGTATCAAGTTGGCTGCTGTAAAACAACCTCCTTACCGCAGCAAGGGCTTTTCTGGCTTTCGTCAGAGCAATATCTATATGTTTGTCAAAATAGAGATATTGATCCAGCCAAATGCCAAGATATCTAACAACACTTTTTACAGCTAACGGCCGTCCTTGCGGGTCAACTATGCCAAACTTTCGCCAGTTTTTGCCGCGTATCCCGTGGTGCCGTGTACAACGGGGTCCTGAAAAGGGTAGTTTCACACTTCAGTCGTCGCAAAATCGCTGAATTTTTTCGAAGTCACGCTGCAACAAGATATTTATTACTTCGACCTTCGGACCTGATCTGTACGCTACTAGATCGCCGGCGTACGCAATTAAGTTCGGAATTAAGTTATGGAACCTATAAGATCCGCAGTGAATATTGAGAACAAGATCGGCTAACCAACCGTCCCCTGTTGTAGACCATTTTTAATGTCAAAGACCGTGGTAGAAGTTACGCCGTTACTTTTCACGGCGAACTTTCTACCTGTTCTCATGGCATAGATCGTATATAGCAATGGCTTACTTATGTCGAGCCTGACCAGCTTGAGGAAAAGACACTCCAACCAAACGGTGTCGAACGCCTTCTCGAAGTCAATCAGACAGGCATCCGTGCACTGATTTTTGCTTTTATTCCATTGAATGTCGGATTCCAGCTTTGACGCGGCATGTATGGTATCATGCACCGCCCTAAATCCGAACTGGTTGTCCGGTATGATTTTATTTTCATCAGCCCATTGTTTCAGAACTCCTATGACTAATAAAAACCTTGCTTATGCAGGGAAGAAGACTGATCGACCGGAGATGTGTCGGGATGGATTTGTCTTTGTCCCGTTTAGGAATCGGTTGCACTAAAGCTGTTTTCCAGTGCGCCGGGTAATGTGCATTACTCAGCGCGTTGTTGAACAATATTATGTAAATTTGGACCGCTTCGGGGGGAAGATGGCAAAGCACAATTTTCGGTATTCCATCGATTCCCACTGACTTTTTCTTTTTCAGCGAGTTAAAGATACCCTTTTCTTGGGAAATCTAGATGAGATTGTCATCTTTGGCGACGGCGCTATATGCCATATTATCGTCACTGAACCTGGTGAAACCTGGATTCTCGGATCGCCATTGACTTATCTCGTTGCGTAGATAGAAGTGGTTTAGCAAGGCTCTGTTCAGCAGATCGAGATTCGGCCTACTGACCTCGTTGACTGTATACACTCGCTGGAACACAGCACCAATAAATTTAACCTTCTCCTGGGGATCTTTAACCACGAAGAAGTCATTGTCTAGCACTGCCTCACCTGGATCGATGACAGTATGTTTAGGGGGACTCTGGCTCAAATTTAAGTTCTGATTTAAGTGTGGTTCGGGTCTGAGAAACCGGAGGGGGACTGGCTCAAATTTAAGTTCTGATTTAAGTGCGGTTCGGGTGTGAGAAACCGGAGGGTAACTGGCTCAAATTTAAGTTCTGATTTAAGTGCGGTTCGGGTCTGAGAAACCGCCAAATGCGGTTCGGGTCTGAGAAACCGGAGGGGGACTGGCTCTTAAGTTGTATGTTTAGGGGGACTGGCTGGCTCAAATTTAAGTTCTGATTTAAATTAAGGGCTCTGGCTCAAATTTAAGTTCTGATTTTTTTTTTTTTTTTTTTATATATTACTTTTCATTCAGGTTGTATAGAAATTTCAGACACAGATGTCCGCAATTGATAGAATTAAATTTTTGATGTTGTATGTAATTGTATCGAATGTTTTTTCCTAGATATTTTATAATCTCCTTTGGAGGCTGCAGATTTCCAAAGCTGTCGAAATATTCTTTTTGTTTTCTGTTTTTGACGTATGCTACCCAACGTGTTCCAGGTCCCTCAGAAGAATCCAGATTAACGATACCATACTCTCTTTGATATGCTCTTTTTGTTAGAGTATCAAGCATAAATATTCCTCTGAAGTGTAGTAAGAATTTGGTATATTTCATCAAATCTCTATCGCTAAGAGCCCGTCTGGGTAGCTGCCTTAGAAGTTTTTTGCTTGGGGACTATAAAATAAACCATATCCTTTTTTATATGGTTTAAGATACAAGCCTTTTCCGAAGGCAATGGCCTCCATAGTCTTATTATGACGATTTGCTTCATCAAGTTGTTTTCTTGCAGATCTAGTTTCATTTAATGTTCTTACAATGGCACTTCCGCCTGATGCTAAACCACCGATCGCTCCGAGAGCTGTCAAAATTGGTACTAGAGGGAGAAAGCCTCCAATCTTGGGAATAGGTATTATACGTGGAATGTGCATGGATGGAATCACCAATTATCTTTTGGGCAATTTGTATTGCACTTTCTTCATCTTGCGGTTTCTCTTTATTTAAAATCTTTTTTGTCTTTCTTATAAGCTTACTGAAGGTATCATTACCACACTTGCGTTTGCAATATTTCTTCGTTTTAGTTTTTCTTTTCTTAATTTTGCTTGTGGTGGGTGTGTATTACCCATTCCGAATCTAACTTTAGCCTTAATTGCATTTGTTACTAAGCATGCGTTTGTGCGTTCAGCTAAACTACTGTCTTTCGACTTAACTCTTGCCCATGCGTTGAGAGCTAATATTCGATCGGCTTCGTGACGTTTATTTATATCTTTTGTTTGTGAATATTGTCTTCAATACCAATAATGGTTTATTGGAAAGAAGACATAGTTTACTTTTACTGAATTCAGTTAGAGCTTTAATTGTCGGACCATCAAATTGTGGAAAAACAAATGTCATGTTGAGCTTAATAGAGAGCCCAAATGGTCTCAAGTTTTCACGTTTATTCAAAGTCGCTGTATCAACCAAAATATGAGTATCTAAAACAGTTAATAAAAACTATAAAGGGTATGGGATATTATACATTTTCTGAAAATGAAGAGATTCTACCACCGGATCAAGCAAAAACTAACTCTATTATTATTTTCGACTATGTAGCGTGTGAGAATCAAAATAACATGAGATCATATTTTTGTATGGGACGTCATAAAAATATTGATGCATTTTACTTATGTCAGTGATATACACGAATTCCAAAACATTTAATACGAGGCAATGCAAATGTGATTATAATGTTCAAGTAAGATGAATTAAATTTGAGACACATATTTAATAATCATGTGGGAGCGGATATGAGTTTCAATGAGTTTTCAAATGTGTGCAGTGAATGTTGGAAGGACAGCTATGGTTTTCTTGTTATCATCAAAGAAGATCCTTTAGATGATGGACGATACAGGAAAGGGTTTGATGTTTTTATACGACTATAAATACTTTCGCTTCATACTTTCTCAATTAGTTTATAATTTGTTTTCAAGCTGTAATGATCTGATCTGATCTGATCTGATTGATCTGAAAGCACAGCCTCCATGACACGACAACAGATAACAGCTTCCGACTCACTGACTGACTTAAGGTCATAAGTAGCACAAGATTCCCTCGCAAAAGAATCCACACAGCAACCTGGCGATCTCCGGACGGTCGATCCGCCAACCAAATTGATCATGTGCTCATTGACGCAAGACATGCGTCAAATATCCTCTGACCATTTCCTCGTAGCAGCACGATTCAGAGCCCGACTGTCCAATGTCAGAAAGCTGCACCAGCCAACAAAGAGGAGTTTTGACATTGGACGCCTGAGCACAACGGAGATTGCCAGAGCCTACGAAGAGCAATTAAGCGAGAGACTCTCCGGTATGCCTACGTCGAACACCAACGCCAACGAGATGTGGTTGCATTGCCGCTCGGCCATCAAAGAGGTAGCGGAAACCGCCATAAGCTAACTACCACCACCGACCAGAAACCCGTGTTATGATGGCGAGTGTGAGCAGAAGAAACGTGCAACCGACGAGGCATACCAAAAAGCGCTGCAACGGAAAACTAGAGCACCGCAAGAGGAGTACCGGGCTAGAAGACGGGTGGAAAAGAAGCTTCTACGCCTGAAGAAAAGGCAACCTCCCAGCTCAAGGACATCGAAGAGTCTAGGGATAGACAAAAAATACGTTACTTTTATAAAAAAGACAAAAGCCTGGGTTCAGGCTTTAGGAAAGACACCCAAGCTCTTCGAAATCGTGAGGGTAGCCTTGTTACTGACCCGCAGGGAATAGTGGATGTGTTTAAGCAGCACTTCCAACAACTGCTTAATGGGTCTGACCAGGAGAGAGTGATAGGGAATCAGGAAATCCCAACTCCAGTCGATGAAGTAGTCCTCCCAACTAGCTTTGAAGAAGTCGGAACAGCCATTAAAAGGCTGTAGAACAACAAAGCCGCAGGCTCCGATGGCCTACCATCAGAGCTCTTCAAGGCCGGTGGCCGGTGGCGATAAGAAAGAACCGGAACGCTTTTATGTTATATTTTGATGATTTCTTGTCAAATATAGATGTACTAATGTTTTGTGAAACAAACATAAAAGAGGAAGAAAATCCCATGTACCAAATTGAAGGCTGTACTAGTGAATTTTTAAACCGAAGTAACACAGTGGGAGGGGGAGTTGCAGTATACGTTAAAAATGATGTTTTCTTTGAAAAAGCAGATAGAATGTCTTATATGTATGAAAACGTGTTGATTGATGTCAAACGTGGTAACTTTGAGGTATCAATAATTTCTGTGTACAGACCACCAAAAACAAACGTAAAATGTTTCATTCGTGAACTCAACGACCATATTGATGCAATTGGAATAAAAAGAAACCTCATAATTACGGGTGACACAAATATTAACATCAAAGAGGCAACCAACGCAGATATCTGTGAGTATCTTTCAATGATATCTTCAAAAGGTCTTTACAGTTCAATATTCTCGTATACTCGCATTGATCCAGTTAGGAACTCGAAGACTTTGATTGATCATAATTTGATAAGAGTGAGAAACGCGGACATCAACTCAGCAGTAATCGAACTATGTGTTTCGGACCACTATGCCCTATAGTGCGGAATAGATACTGGTGACATCTATACAAAGAAATCTTAAAAACAGCTTTAAATCTCAAGTCATGCCTTATCAGAGAAAGTAAATATTTTTAACTGGGATGAGTTGTTAGTCGTTAGAAGTTATATCAGCATTTTCAGCAGACGATGAATACTCTAGTAACAATGTCAACGGTAAAGAAGAAGAAAAGGAGCACTGAACATAGTTGGATTACTGCGGAACTGAAGAATGACTGTAAGGAAAGGGATAGACTGTACAGACGATATAAAAATAATAGGCAAAATGAAGATTATCATAGAGACTACAAAGTATATCGAAATGAGCTTAACAAAAAAATAGCAAGGAAAAAAGCTATATTCTATAGACAGAAATATCAGTTATATAAAAGTGATCCAAAGGAGACTTGGAAGCTCGTTAATTCGATATTGGGCAGGAAGAAGAGTAATCTAGATGACATCTTAAAAAAGAACTTCTCGAACGAAAGCAATATCAAAGACCTGACCAACAGATTTGCTAAAGCGCTAACGTCAGAAGTAAGAAACATCGTGCATGAATGTTCCCACCAAACATATTCTGGTCATTCAAGCAGCGCACAGCATTCCATTAACGTCGAACATACATCTGTTGTGGAGATATGTAATATCCTAAACTCATTGAAATGCAATAAATCGAGTTCTGTGCCATCCTTCGACGCGTGCACTTGTCGCCGTCCGTGCATCACGCGTGTGCCTAAAAAAAAAAAAAAAAATAAAAGACCCCGCGGTCCCTCCACCCACAAAAACCCCGCGAGTGCCGACCAAAACAAAAAACAAGTGTTTGTGTGAAGTGTTTCGGTGTCGAGTGCGTTCGGTCCGCTCCCTCTCGCCCCTTTCCTTCACAAGCCACTGCTGCGCATTCTCGGTCGCAACTCTCGTTTGATTTCATCAAGCGGGTTGATGCTATGACTGAGAGTGCGTAGCATCTGACGTAGCGGATTTTAGAAGTGTAAATTCGTTTGTGGACCAACTCCAATCGATGTATGGGCATAACACCTACATCGTTTGTTGTTGGGAAGCTATTACGGAATGTGCACATCTCAACTCTGCTTTACCACACGCAGTCGGAGTTTGGTAATTTTATATCTCCGTCTTGTTTTCTATGGAAAACTTTAGGGTTGATGTGTGCAATGTTCGTGGGCTAAGAGTGAATCTCTTCGCTGTGTATGTCCACTTGTTTTTATATAAACCAGCTGTCTTGGCACTAAGCGAAACACAGGTAGGTGAGAATACCGAATTATCGGATTTGACCCTGCCCGGATATAGCTTGGTGCCTCTTTTCTTTTTTCACCGCGGTCTCGCCATCTACGTGCGTAGTGATGTAGCTTACCAAATTCAACCACAATATGGCCACTGCTCCAATCCGGAATTTAATTTTCTGTGGTTAAAAATCCATGTCCGTAAGCATTTAATCCACTACTGTTTTATTTACAGAAGTCCAAACTTGGATAGCAATCCGATTCCATCTCAAGAATTGTATCCCTGTATCCTCGCACTGAAATTGCCATTGCGGGCGATTTCAATGTACACAATTCTTATTGGCTTCGACATTCAGGCCAGACAACACCCGAAGGAAGGTATGTCGAAATCTTTGCTGAGCTAAACAATCTGACTCAGCTAGTAAATGAGCCCACACGAATACCTGACATCGCAGATCATTCCGCCAACACCCTGGACCTGTTTCTCACCTCTCACCCTGATAAATATTCTGTTGACATATTGTCGCCTCTAGGCTCGTCTGGCCATTGTGTCATATCAGCTAATTTCTCGTTATCAGCACACACAGTTAGAGAACAAATTCCTAAAAGAACAGTATGGCTGTACGAGAAAGCCGATTGGAGCGGACTCAACAATTTCTTTAGGAATTTTAACTGGTCACTATGCTTCCTCGATAGTGACGTGGATGCCGCTGCTGATATGATCACAAACATTCTTCTGCTGGGCATGAGATCCTTCATTCCGCATAGAGTGAAAAGTATCAAGCCCAAAGAAAATGCATGGTATGACTCGAGCTGTAAAGAGGCTATCAGGTTGAGAGAGCTGAATTTCCGGGCATACAAAGCCAACCCTACTGAGGAAAACCGGAATAAGTTTAAACGGGCCAGAAATGACTGCAATGCAACTATCAGACGTGTGAAATTCTCCTATGATCAAAAGTTGAGGCAAAAAGTGCTTCAATGTCCCAAAGGTAGCAAAAACTTTTGGTCATTTGTAAAAAACATAAAGAATTCCACCTCGTCTTCAATTCCCACGCTCATTTACAATGACATTCTAGCTGTCAGCTCTTTAGACAAAGCCAATCTGCTTGCGGCGCATTTTGCAGCCAGCTCAACACTGCCAGATTCCAATATGTCTCCACCTGTACTTGAGAGCGTTGATTTCACCATGGGAAAAATCCATTTCCGCACTCGTACAGAGTACTTAAAGATCTCGACGTGCACAAATCCGCCCGGATGGTATTCCCCCTATACTTCTGAAGAGGTGTTCTTCTGCGCTGGCAAAACCATTGCGTAAGCTTTTTCATCTATCCTACTCTTTAGGTCTCTTTCCGAGCAGATGCATTTGTCCAGCCCGTCCCTAAAAAGGGCGAATCTTCGTCACCCACCTCGTACCGACCCATAGCACTTACGTCCCTTCTTTCTAAGGTCATGGAAACGCTGATAAATCGTCAGCTTATGAAATATCTTGAATCGCGGAAGCTTCTTAATGACCGACAGTACGGTTTCCGTAGCAACAGGTCCACTGGTGATTTGATAGCTTATCTCACCGAAAAGTGGAACACATCTTTGCATAATGCAGGTGAAAACAAGATCGTTGCACTTGATATTTCTAAGGCATTTGACAGAGTTTGGCATCAAGCTCTTTTGTCGAAAATGCGTGCATATGGTATCGATGAATCTCTTCTTCTATGGATTAGAAATTACCTTTCGAACCGTTCAATTCAAGTTGTTTTGGATGGGTTCAAGTCTGATATCCACCAAATAAATGCTGGTGTACCCCAAGGCTCTGTTCTGTCTCCGACACTCTTTCTCATTTTTATTAATGATCTCTTGTCTGCTACTTCTAATCCAATCCATTCCTTCGCTGATGACAGCACCCTCAGCTTTTCATATTCGTTCCGAGACTCACGACCCTGCCCTTCGGCCGTAGAATTGGAACGGCAGCGTATGTTAAGCTCCTTGAATTCCGATCTTGACAGCATAATTAACTGGGAAAACAACAATAGAGTGGAATTCAATGCCTCTAAAACTCAATGCTGTCTGCTGTCACTCAAGCGAACCCTTGATAATCAGCCATTATCCATGAATGGTGCTTGTGTCGATGAAACCGGAAAGCTTTCCATCCTTGGTATGTGTATCAACAGAACACTTAGTTGGAACGATCACATATTTGAGGTCGCCAAAAATGCTGCGAAATGTTTAGGTTTCCTAAATCGATGCAAGAAATATTTCACCCCCTCTGATTTGGCTTTCGTTTATAAGGCGTATATCCGCCCCAAGCTTGAGTACAACGCTCATATCTGGTCTGGTGCCCCAAAGACCACCCTGCACCTACTAGATAGAATCCAAAAGCGAGCGATAAAACTTATAGGAGACAACAATGTCGCAAAGTCATTAGACTCGCTCGATCATCGACGTACCGTTTCTTCATTGTCCGTATTTTATCGCTATTTCAACAAACGATGCTCAAGTGAGCTAGCCAACTGCATTCCTCCTCTCCATGAATTCACCCGCAATACTCGTCTCGCCAGGAATGCTCATCAGTTTACCCTTAAGCCTACTTTCGGACGCACAGTTAAATTTAGAGACTCGTTCTTCAGCCGTACTACGCGAATTTGGAATGCTCTTCCCAGCCCTATATTTCCCACAGACTACAACCCGCAGATATTTAAGACCAATGTGTACAGGTACCTCCTCTCCCTTTCTCCCTCTATACCTTCGGCCCGTGCTGTGTCTTGACTCCGGACACTTAAGGGTATTAGCAATCCCTTGAGCGCGCGCAAATTATAAAAAAAAAAAAAAAAATCTGCGGGGATAGACAGTTTAAGACCGATAGACCTGAAGAACAACTCACAAATACTATCTCCAGTGATAACAAGAATGATCAATATGAGGTTGGATCAGGCATCGATTCCAGACATGCTTAAAACTTCAATAGTTCGACCAATTCACAAAAACGGCAAGAAAAGTGAAATTCTGAACTACAGGCCTATTTCAATCTTACCAGTTGTAGACAAAGTTTTGGAAGAAGTGCTGGCAAGAAAGCTTTATGAATCATTGAAAAATACAACCGTCTTAATGAAAATAAATTCGGATTCCGTAAAAGCAAAAGCATAAACAGACTGATAGGAGACTTCGCAAACAAAATATACCAAAGCCTGGACAAAAACCATAGCTCAGTAGTTGTATTTATCGATTTCAAAAAAGCCTTCGATACTTTGAGTCACAAGCGAATCCTTAGACAGCTGAATAATATTGGAATACGTGGTTAAATATTAGCATGGTAACTATGTAACCTATGTAACAGATCGTTTCGGGTAAAAATTGGTGAGGATATCAGTGAAAAGGTCGAGTATGGTGTGCCGCAGGGGTCCAAGTTAGGTCCACTGCTTTTCATCATATACATCAACGATTTACTGTCGGTGCTGAAGTATAGTACGGGTTATGCGTATGCGGACACACAGCGATCGTAGTTGGCCATAGGAGCGTTGACGAAGCAGAAAGACTTATGCAAATTGATTTCAATAGAGTCGCTGCTTGGTGTCACGACCATGGATTAATTATCAACGCACTTAAGACAAAGGTAATGCACATTCGTCCGCCGCATATTCCCAGAACAAAACTCAAGATTAAGATGCACAACGTAGATTGCTTGCACAGAAATAGATGTGACGGTATACGAGAAGAAGATAACTGCAGCGGAGTTATAGAGAACGTGTCAACACAAGTACCTTGGACTGACAGTCGACTACAACTTCAAATGAAGCTACCATATCGACAACTTGAAGAAAAAACTATGTCAATCTGCGAACGCACTTTTCCACCTAAACAACCTCAGCACACCAGAGGTAATCAGACAATGCTATTTCGGATTGGTGGAATCGCACCTAAGATACGGCATACTTGCATGGGGAAGAGCGTCGCAAATGCAGAGGCAACTAGTGCATAATACTCTTCAAAAACTGGTACAAAAAGGAGGACGCAGCATCGATGTACATCAAGAACCAAACCAAACAATGCGTCTACTGAGTATCTACCAGATATACAATCTAGAACTCCTGGCGAATTTGGCAACGACAACATCTATAGAGTGCAGATGCAGCAGACAAGAAACACCAGAAGACGACTGAAGCTGCCCTATGACATACCAAGATACTGGAACGAGTATGGAAGACGAACTTTTAAGGTTGCAGTTCCGACGGTAAGCAATGAACTCCCAACGGAGCTCCGAAACTTACCGAGAAAAGAGATGTTAAAAAAAGTAAAAGAAATATATCTATTATAAAACTATAATCATAACTAAATGTAATTTGTAAAAACTTTGTACAGAAAATGTTAATTATTATCGTACGTTTAACACTTTTGTTTACTTGTATATTATGAATTTTTGAATACCTGAATTTCAACATTGTTAAAATGAAATAATATTATGTGAAAAGTCTTCTGCAGACAAGCCCTTCCGGCTTTGCAGATAAAAATTTGTATCCAAACAAAAAAATGTGTTGACTAGTGGTCTGATGTCCCAGCCACCGGTACAACATCACCCTATTTTCGGAGCTCGGGTCGCTCAGCTGGCTCCATTGCACTGGTTCACACTTTAGTGTCTTTATTTATTTAATTAAAAAATAAAAAAAAAAGATTTAAATTTTTCCTCGGGATTCGAACCCGGCACCACGAAGTCACCGGTGATCACTCTTTTTTTTTTTTTTTTTTTTTCATCTAATTTTTTTTTTATTTAATGAAATATGCTTACTTGCTAGACAAAAGTACTTAAAACTAGCTTAACTAACTTAAGAATTTACAAATGTTCTTAATACTAACCTACTGACCCTATGCGGGTACTCTAAGCTAATCTAATCTACGTTATAAATGTGCCTTTCGGCTTAATCTATGTTTTTTTTTTTTTTAGTCTTCAAGACAATCTTTTAATAAAATCTTTCATTTGCCAAGAAAATTTTCAAAAAACTTGGCTAAACTAAACTTACTTACTTAACTACTTAAACTACCTTATACTAACTTACCCTAACATAAAACTTAAGACTATCTTTACAATGTCCGTAACAGTACGGACACGTGCACCAGGGCGTATATTTTAAGTATATGCCTAACATATATATTTTATACGCCGTGGTGCACCTTTTTTTTCTTTTCTTATTAGTTTTTTAATTTTTTTTTTTGGATGGAATTTTTTTTTTTTTATTTTTTTTTATTTTTTATTTTTTTTTTTTTCTTATTAGCTACCTTAAACCTATGTAAGTTGGCCACCATGGTCAACTATCTGGTCATCTAGAAAAGCCAGCGGTGGCGGAGACTGGTTTTGGTGTAACCACCAGTAAAATAGCCGTTCTTTGGCAGACTCTTTCCTGTCACGAGCGGGGATCGCTCTACTGAACCGAAGAAGATCCTCGTGGGTGCGAGCGACATCCGGTTCGTATTGGAGTCGCCTGTCCACTGTTCGGCGTACGACATGGAAGATAACAGGGCATCCGTCTGTATCCTGTATTAGGCCAATCGTGTCTAAATAAAGGAATGCTTCGGGAGGAATAAAGCCGTTAAGGCGCACCCTTTCATGGTACATGATATTGGGGTAATAAGCCCCAAAGATCAGACTGTTGGAAGAAGTCATAGCCCGTGCAATGTCTTCTTCCAACTTATCTTATATATCCTCTTCAAGTTTGCCTCGTTGTACAGGACCTTGTTAGGATAGTACCTCTTGTACTCGGACTCGGGTGTACGATACAAACGGAGACAGCTCCTAAGACACTGTCTCTCGAACAACCTTATCTTTTCCATCTGGGAAGGACTCACGTTGACCCACAGGGGACAACCGTACGCCATAATTGGCCGGATGAGGGCCATGTAGCAGATTACCTTCACCCTGGTATCAAGTTGGCTGCTGTAAAACAACCTCCTTGCCGCAGCAAGGGCTTTTCTGGCTTTCGTCAGAGCAATATCTATATGTTTGTCAAAATAGAGATATTGATCCAGCCAAATGCCAAGATATCTAACAACACTTTTTACAGCTAACGGCCGTCCTTGCGGGTCAACTATGCCAAACTTTCGCCAGTTTTGGCGCGTATCCCGCGGTGCCGTGTACAACGGGGTCCTGAAAAGGATAGTTTCACACTTCAGGAAGTTGATAATCAACTTCCAGTCGTCGCAAAATCGCTGAAGTTTTTCGAAGTCACGCTGCAACAAGATATTTATTACTTCGACCTTCGGACCTGATCTGTACGCTACTAGATCGTCGGCGTACGCAATTAAGTGCGGCATGGAACCGATAAGATCCGCAGTGAATATTGAGAACAAGATCGGCGAACCAATCGCCTCCTGTTGTAGACCATTTTTAATGTCAAAGACCGTGGTAGAAGTTACGCCGTTACTTTTCACGACGAACTTTCTGCCTGTTATCATGGCATAGATCGTATATAGCAATGGTTTACTTATGCCGAGTCTGACCAGCTTGAGGAAGACCCTCCAACCAAACTGCGTCGAACGCCTTCTCCAAGTCAATCAGACAGGCACCCGTGCACTGATTTTTGGTTTTATTCCATTGAATGTCGGATACCAGCTTTGACGCGGCATGTATGGTATCATGCCCCGTCCTAAATCCGAACTGGTTGTCCGGTATGATTTTATTTACATCAGCCCATTGTTTCAGAACTCCTATGACTATCTTTTCAAAAACCTTGCTTATGCAGGGAAGAAGACTGATCGACCGAAGATTTGTCGGGATGGATTTGTCTTTGTCCCGTTTAGGGATCGGTTGCACTACAGCTGTTTTCCAATGCGCCAGGTAATGTGCATTACTCAGCGCGTTGTTGAACAATGTTGTGTAAATTTGGACCGCTTCGGGGGGAAGATGGCGAAGCACAATATTCGGTATTCCATCGATTCCCACTGACTTTTTCTTTTTCAGCGAGTTGAAGATACCCTGAAGATCTTCTTGGGAAATCAAGATGAGATTGTCATCATTGGCGACGGCACTATGTGCCATATTATCGTCACTGAACCTGGTGAAACCTGGATTCTCAGATCGCCATTGACTTATCTCGTTGCGGAGATAGAAGTGGTTTAGCAAGGCTCTGTTCTCCAGATCGTGATTCGGCCTACTAACCTCGTTGACCGTATACACTCGCTGGAACACAGCACCAATAGCTTTAACCTTCTCCTGGGGATCTTCAACCACGAAGAAGTCATTGTCTAGCACTGCCTCACCTGGATCGATGCCAATTGAAGTCAGTAATTGTTCGTTGGGTGTCGTCCTGGGAAGTCTAACGACCTGAATGTCATTTTGATCTTTCCTCCGAAATATTTTATTTACTTGCGGGAACATACCCGGGTTGTTGGATCGTACAGCCCGGATTTTATTGCCCCAGTGCAAGCTTATAGCCAAGCTGTAATTTATTCGAATTAACTGTTGGAGGTTCTTGATCTCAGACTTCAGTGCCCTGACTTCCGCGTTTTGTGGATCTGTAAACCGTCTGTGCAAGAGTTTGAGTCTTGACAGCAGTCTACTTTTGTGCACGTGAAGTGCATCGATGGTAGCATTTCGATAAACATCGCTGTCATCGATTTGCACTACCTTCGGAATGGTTTTCTCCATGGTTCGTTTTATTACGTCGTCCATTTGTATGAGGTACCTGTCAACCTCTTCGTTAGTCAGGTTTCTGTTTGTCGGAGGATTGATCCCACTCGAACGTAGTTCTGTGGATAAAGCCCTGGAGAAACGTGGCCAGCGGACCTTATTGTAATTATAAGGCTGCCTCTGGACATATTCCTCCAGTTCTTCCACCTCGTTCGGGAGTTGAATAGCCGCGAAGATCCCGCAGTGGTCAGTCTCGTACTCAACCGCAGTTAAACAGTTCCGTGTGCGTCTTTCCACGTCCAGTATAGTCAGTCGTTTGTCTATCAGCATCAGATCCAGATAGGACCCGCTTCTGGGAAAAGATGGCCTATCGGTTGTAAGCAAATCTAGCATGAACTCACTATTGTGCTCTACCAACCAGTTATACAATGAGGTCCCCCTGGCGTTATGCACCACGTTGGCCCAATCCATATGCCTCGAGTTCAAATCCCCGGCTATGACATAGTAGTTCTCTGCCGAGCTAGTAAATAGAGTATCGAGCTCTGAAATGAAATGGGGATTGATACGTGCCTTGTCAGACGCATAGATCGCGATCACATATAACCGCTTACCACCCCGAAGGGGGATGCGTGCGATACACGCTTCTATCGCCTGGAATTTTCGCACTTCACCGCTATACACGACCTTATCACGAAGGCCTTTTTTGATTAAGAGAGCGACCCCACCAGCTAGGTAGGCTCGGTCTCTTCGAATGATATGATAATTCTTGTACCTGAGGGTGTGCGTCTGGTTTAGCCTAGTTTCGCTAACCATCAACACGTCAGGATTATGGATTTGCAACAATTTACCGAAGTTTAGTTGACGTTCAGGCCTGATCAGTGAATTCACATTCACTGCTAGGATTTTAAGGTTACGGGCTGCCTGCGCAGCCATTAAACCGATGTTGCGTTTGGCTCTCCGAACAGCGTCGAGTAGATGAGGTCTACTCACGCTGCTTGCTCAAGGAACTGCTTTTGAAGCTGAGCGATCTGCCCCTGGATGGAGAGCAGGACCGTCTTCAGATCCAGATCGGCTTCAGGTTGCCTGGCCACTGGGACCGGGGCCATCTTCGGCACTGTCTGTTGAACCGGTCGGCTACCCGATGCCATTTGGGCATAGGAGACTGCCGGAGTAACAGTGGTAGCTGGAACACGGGGCACTGGCCTCGCTTCTACCATTTTTCCTTTCCTTTTGGCCTCTATTATTTTCCTGATCTCTTTGACCTTAGGGCATCCCCGATAGTTGGCAGGATGCCCGCTGGTCTTTCAGAGTACACATTTCAGTTTGCTCCTATCCTCGACTTTCTCCGTCCCTAAGGGACATTCCCCTCGATTGTGGGTTCCTGCGCATTTGACGCTGTCTGGGGTGACCTGGACTAGGAAGAACGAAAGTTTCCTGTTCTCCCTTTTCGAAACCGCAGTGATGAAGAGCTTAACCCCAACGACCTGGACATCGCCGCTCTGCGCTTGGCGCAGCTTAGCGAGGATCTCCTCCGGATCAGTGTCAGGATCCACGTCCTTAAGGAGCATGGTCTGCACCGACACCGCTAGCCTGTCTTTAACTACATGATAGTCTGCCATTGATAAGCAATGGACAGATACTCTTAATGGACCCTTATACCTTACATAATATGACTCTTTGGTGACCAACTTACATAAGGTATCGACATCCTTCGTCTCCAGTCCGAAGACGTTGATTGGAGGGCATCTCTCTTTTTTCGCTGGCTGCTGCTGTTGTTGCTTCCGCTGTTGTTGTTGTTGCTGCTTCTGCTGCTGTGGCTGCTTCTGCTGCTGCGGCTGCTTTTTCTGCTGCTGCTGTTTCTGCTGTTGTTGTTGTTGTTGTTGCTGCTTCTTTGGCTGATGTAGTTGTTGTTGCTGCTGCGGTTGCTTCTTGGCAGCTGTTGATCGTTGTCCCTTTGGCAACTGATGGGACTGTTCTTGTTGTTGCTGCCCTTTTGGCTGCTGTTTTTGTTGTGCAGCCTCTTTGGCCGCTCTCCTGGCCCTTAATTTGATTTGGAGGGCTTGAATGTGGGCATCCAGCTCCTCCCTCTCCCTCTGGCTCTTTTTTAGCTGCTCCCGATCCTCTTCCTCTTCGTCCTCGGATTCGGACGACGTTAGAGCAATGAAGGGGTTCTCTCTACCGCTGTAGGAGAATCTCCCCTCGCCTTCTGTCGACTCGTATTCCTCCTTTTCCTCCCCGCCTCTTTCTGTGTTGACTGGTGGTCTGATGTCCCAGCCACCGGTACATCACCCGATTTTCGGAGCTCGGGTCGCTCAACTGGCTTCATTGCACTGACTCACACTTAGTGTCTTTATTTATGTTAATTCAAAAAAAAAGGATCTCAATTTTTCTACGGGATTCGAACCCGGCACCACGAAGTCACCTGCGATCACTCTACCGTGAAGCTACCGATTCTTATTTTTCTTCTTCGATAGTTTCCGCACTTAATAATTTAATATTTCCGCACTAAGTCGAAACACGTCTGCACTGGGTGGAGGTCTGAGACCGACTGAGGTTGAATGCTCTACGCACTACTTTACTTTCTTTTCGTTTTTCTGAATATTTATAATTTGCCGAAACACTTGTGGACAGTTCAACGGTCTGTGCACGACTGAGTGTCAAAAGCACCCATCGAGTGCACATTCAATTCTGCCAACTAGATTTTGAAGTGCGGTTGTACTGCGATTGTTAATCATCAAAATTATGAAATGATTATTGCAATCAAAATGAATGTTATTCCGGAATCAATATACTGATGCGTAATATAATTTGATTGAATTTCTTTAATTAATTTTCCATTTTCTACATGTTTTGCGTGCATTTCTTCAGTGGAAAATTTATTACAATGTGCTTAATTGATACATTATTAGAATAAGGAATTACAAAATTATCATATGTTATAAAAATTTCATATCTTAATTTATTTATTTTTAGGTCACAGTTTTCCAATATAAGTAAATTATTACCCATTAGATTAATACTATAGTTATGGCAGTTATGAAATACTTGGGTATATGTAATATTCTTAGTCACTATAATATTATGAGTTATTTGCTTTATCTCTATATCTTGATTTATTTAAAATTACATAATGCGTTTTCTTTAAGAATCTGGGATATGCAACTATCATTAATTACTTTAAGAACTTTTACATTTGCTGTCCAATTGGCATGTCCATAATGAACACCTTCTTTCCACACAAAGGCATCCATAAATACACGTGGTACCGTCAGAGTCTTCAACAGAAATCGTTGATAGATCTCTTTGTGGTACCATAGTGTGTGAAACGGATGGTTTGTGACGTTCGTGTGATGCGAGGGGCTGAACTGTCAACTGATCATCACCTGGTGTTGTGTCCGCTGTACCTCACTGATGACTTTATCACCTTTTCTGCCAAGGCGGAAACCAAGCGTGGTTACAAGCATACGGTGGGAGAAACTACAGAAAAGTGAGTTGCAGCTAAATTTTGCACGGCACATATCTGAAAGGTTTGAGCGACTTCCAACTGTTCCATCGCATGTAGAGGGAGAATGGTCAACAGAATAAGTCATTGCCTCTGCACGGGATGTTTGTGGAGTGAAGCGGCTTGGAGTGGCGGCTGGTGGTGAGAAAAGAACTGCGTGGTTTAAAACACCCGGAGTTCAAGAAGCCATCAGAGAGAAGAAGAAGACCTACAGAGCCTGGATTCTCTTGGGGGACTTTGCTTCTCGTGACCGGTGCACTGAGGCGCGAAGAACTTGCAAATTAGCTGTGCGAGCAGCTAAAGAGCAATCTTGAAAGGAGTTCGGCGAAAACCTTTTTTTTTTTTTTATAATTTGCGAGCGCTCAATGGATTGCTAATACCCGGGGTCAAGACAGGTAAAGAGGGAGAAAGGGAGAGGAGGTACTTAAATATCTGCGGGTTGTAATCTGTGGGCAATATAGGGCCGGGAAGAGCATTCCAAATTCGCGCAGTACGGCTGAAGAACGAGTCTCTAAATTTAACTGTGCGTCCAAAAGTAATCTTAAGGGTAAACTGATGAGCATTCCTGGCGAGACGAGTATTGCGGGTGAATTCATGGAGGGGAGGAATGCAGTTGGCTAGCTCACTTGAGCATCGTTTGTTGAAATAGCGATAAAATACGGACAAAGAAGAAACGGTACGTCGATGTTCGAGCGAGTCTAATGACTTTGCGACATTGTTGTCTCCTATAAGTTTTATCGCTCGCTTTTGGATTCTATCTAGTAGGTGCAGGGTGGTCTTTGGGGCACCAGAACAGATATGAGCGTTGTACTCAAGTTTGGGGCGGATATACGCCTTATAAATGAAAGTCAAATCAGGAGGGGGTGAAACTTTTCTTGCATCGATTAAGGAAACCTAAGCATTTCGCAGCATTTTTGGGACCTCAAATATGTGATCGTTCCAACTAAGTGTTGTGTTGATACACATACCAAGGATGGAAAGCTTTCCGGTTTCATCGACACAAGCGCCATTCATGGCTAATGGCTGATTAACAAGGGTTCGCTTGAGTGACAGCAGACAGCATTGAGTTTTAGAAGCATTGAATTCCACTCTGTTGTTTTTTCCCCAACTAATTATGCTGTCAAGATCGGAATTCAATGTGCTTAACATACGCCGCCGTTCCAATTCTACGGCCGAAGGGCAGGGTCGTGAGTCTCGGAACGAATATGAAAAGCTGAGGGTGCTGTCATCAGCGAAGGAATGGATTGGACTCGAAGTAGCAGACAAGAGATCATTAATAAAATTAAGAAAGAGTGTCGGAGACAGAACAGAGCCTTGGGGTACACCAGCATTTATTTGGTGGATATCAGACTTAAACCCATCCAAAACAGCTTGAATTGAACGGTTCGAAAGGTAATTTCTAATCCATAGAAGAATAGATTCATCGATACCATATGCACGCATGTGCAATGATCTTGTTTTCGGCTGCATTATGCAAAGATTTGTTCCACTTTTCGGTGAAATAAGCCATCAGATCACCAGTGGACCTGTTGCTACGGAAACCGTACTGCCGGTCATTAAGAAGCTTCCGCGATTCAAGATATTTCATAAGCAGACGATTTATCAGCGTTTCCATGACCTTAGAAAGAAGGGACGTAAGTGCTATGGGTCGGTACGAGGTGGATGACGAAGATTCGCCCTTTTTAGGGACGGGCTGGACAAATGCTGTTTTCCATCTGCTCGGAAAGAGACCTAAAGAGTAGGATAGATGAAAAAGCTTACGCAATGGTTTTGCCAGCGCAGAAGAACACCTCTTCAGAAGTATAGGGGAAATACCATCCGGGCGGATTTGTGCACGTCGAGATTTTTAAGCACTCTTGCAACTGTACGAGGGCGGAAGTGGATTTGTCCCATGGTGAAATCAACGCTCTCAAGTACAGGTGGAGACATACTGGAATCCGGCAGTGTTAAGCTGGTTGCGCCGCAAGCAGATTGGCTTTGTCGAAAGAGCTGACAGCTGGAATGTCATTGTAAATAAGCGTGTGAATTGAAGACGAGGCGGAATTCCTTATGTTTTTTTACAAATGACCAACATTTTTTGCTATCTTTGGGACATTGTAACACTTTTTGTCTCAACTTTTGATCATAAGAGAGTTTCACACGTCTGATTTAAACTTATTCCGGTTTCCCTCAGTAGGCTTGGCTTTGTATGCTCGGAAGTTCAACTCTCTCAACCTGATAGCCTCTTTACAGCTCTAGTCATACCATGCATTTTCCTTGGGCTTGATACTCTTCACTCTATGCGGCATGAAGGATCTCATGCCCAGCAGAGCAGCGGCATCCACGTCACTATCGAGGAAGCATAGTGACCAGTTAAAATTCCTAAAGAAATTGTTGAGTCCGCTATAATCGGCTTTCTCGTACAGCCATACTGTTCTTTTAGGAATTTGTTCTCTAACTGTGTGTGGTGATAACGAGAAATTAGCTGATATGACACAATGGTCAGACGAGCATAGAGGCGACAGTATGTCAACAGAATATTTATCAGGGTGAGAGGTAAGAAACAGGTCCAGGGTGTTGGCGGAATGATCTGCGGTGTTAGGTATTCGTGTGGGCTCATTTACTAGCTGAGTCAGATTGTTTAGCTCAGAAAAGATTTCGACATACCTTCCTTCGGGTGTTGTCTGGCCTGAATGTCGAAGCCAATAAGAATTGTGTACATTGAAATCGCCCGCAATGGCAATTTCAGTGCGAGGATACAGGGATACAATTCTTGAGATGGAATCGGATAGTGCATCAAATTCGTTAAAAGTTAAATTGCTATCCAAGTTTAGACTTCTGTAAATAAAACAGTAGTGGATTAAATGCTTACGGACATGGATTTTCAACCACAGAAAATTAAATTCCGGATTGGAACACTGGCCATATTGTGGTTGAATTTGGTAAGCTACATCACTACGCACGTAGATGGCTAGACCGCGGTGAAGAAAGAAAAGAGCCACCAAACTATATCCGGGCAGGGTCAAATCCGATAATTCGGTATTCTCACCTAACTGTGTTTCACTTAGTGCCAAGACAGCTGGTTTATATAAAAACAAGTGGACATAGACAGCGAAGAGATTCACTCTTAGCCCACGAACATTGCACACATCAACCCTAAAGTTTTCCATAGAAAATAAGACGGAGATATAAAATTACCAAAGCTGGAAAGCGACCATAGATCTGCGAAAAAGGTGTTCTGGCAAACCATTCTCCGACTCAGAGGAAGGAAATTCAACATCATCGAAGGAGTCAAATCCAAAGATGGGGTGTTGCTTTCCAATGAGGCGGACATCTTTGGCAGATGGAGCGAGCACTTTTCGGAGCTGCTCAATCCCGAACAGGGCACTGAGGATGACAGACCCGTAGTCTTAAGTGGGGCGGAGAATAGTCCTACGGTGGAGGAAGTCATTTTGGCGATTGAATCACTAAAAATTGGCAAATCCGCCGGTGTG
Source organism: Eristalis pertinax (assembly GCA_907269125.1). Classification (NCBI taxonomy): domain Eukaryota; kingdom Metazoa; phylum Arthropoda; class Insecta; order Diptera; family Syrphidae; genus Eristalis; species Eristalis pertinax. The sequence goes on along the minus strand of OU026145.1, from coordinate 83,782,373 downwards.
GATGAAATCCGGCCAGAAATGCTTAAGGCAATGGGTAAAGAGGGAGTTTTATGGCTCTCTCGTGTCATTAAAGTGGCCTGGGAACGCGGTGAGACACCTGGCGATTGGCAAACTGGGGTGATTGTCCCACTTTTCAAGAAGGGGGACAAAAGAGATTGCTCCAACTACAGGAGCATATCTCTTTTAAGTATCCCCGGGAAAGTCTAGGCTAAGGTGTTGAAAACGCGTTCTAGAGCTATGGTCGAGTCCAGGATGGGGGATGAACAATGTGTCTTTCGTCCCGGCAGAAGTACAACCGACCAGCTTTTCACTCTAAGAATGGTACTTGAGAAGGCTTGGGAGTATGCCAAACCCATCTACAGTTGTTTTGTAGATTTGGAAAAGGCATATGACCGAGTCCCTCGAGGTAAACTCTGGAGTGTCCTGCAGGAGTATGGGATTGATGGTCCTCTTCTGAGGGCCATTCAGTCTCTCTACACAAACTGTAGCAGCTGTGTTCGGGTAAACGGTGCTAAACCAACACCTTTCACCGTGGGCGTTGGACTTCGCCAAGGGTGTGTCTTGTCACCTCTCCTTTTCATTGTATATATGGACTGGATGTTGCAGCGCAGCCAAGGTGAGGAATGTTTCACATTGGGAGAGTTGAGGGTAAGTCACCTTCTTTTTGCAGATGACTTGATTATCCTCACATCCTCCCAGACGGAACTCCAAAGCGCACTCGATAGGTTTGTTGACGTGGACAAATCGGAGGTTATGGTAATTTCCAATGCACTCTGCATCCTGTTCAATGCACTCTGCATATTAGTGGAGTCCCATTGAAGCAGGTGGAGAAGTTTAAGTATCACGGGGTCTTTTCCACGAGTGATGGAAGGAGTAATGCTGAGCTTTCCTGTAGGATTGGTCAAGCTGGGTCAGTTTTGACATAAGCTCTGTCCAAAACAGCTTGAATTGAACGGTTCGAAAGGTAATTTCTAATCCATAGAAGAATAGATTCATCGATACCATATGCACGCATGTGCAATGATCTTGTTTTCGGCTGCATTATGCAAAGATTTGTTCCACTTTTCGGTGAAATAAGCCATCAGATCACCAGTGGACCTGTTGCTACGGAAACCGTACTGCCGGTCATTAAGAAGCTTCCGCGATTCAAGATATTTCATAAGCAGACGATTTATCAGCGTTTCCATGACCTTAGAAAGAAGGGACGTAAGTGCTATGGGTCGGTACGAGGTGGATGACGAAGATTCGCCCTTTTTAGGGACGGGCTGGACAAATGCTGTTTTCCATCTGCTCGGAAAGAGACCTAAAGAGTAGGATAGATGAAAAAGCTTACGCAATGGTTTTGCCAGCGCAGAAGAACACCTCTTCAGAAGTATAGGGGAAATACCATCCGGGCGGATTTGTGCACGTCGAGATTTTTAAGCACTCTTGCAACTGTACGAGGGCGGAAGTGGATTTGTCCCATGGTGAAATCAACGCTCTCAAGTACAGGTGGAGACATACTGGAATCCGGCAGTGTTAAGCTGGTTGCGCCGCAAGCAGATTGGCTTTGTCGAAAGAGCTGACAGCTGGAATGTCATTGTAAATAAGCGTGTGAATTGAAGACGAGGCGGAATTCCTTATGTTTTTTTACAAATGACCAACATTTTTTGCTATCTTTGGGACATTGTAACACTTTTTGTCTCAACTTTTGATCATAAGAGAGTTTCACACGTCTGATTTAAACTTATTCCGGTTTCCCTCAGTAGGCTTGGCTTTGTATGCTCGGAAGTTCAACTCTCTCAACCTGATAGCCTCTTTACAGCTCTAGTCATACCATGCATTTTCCTTGGGCTTGATACTCTTCACTCTATGCGGCATGAAGGATCTCATGCCCAGCAGAGCAGCGGCATCCACGTCACTATCGAGGAAGCATAGTGACCAGTTAAAATTCCTAAAGAAATTGTTGAGTCCGCTATAATCGGCTTTCTCGTACAGCCATACTGTTCTTTTAGGAATTTGTTCTCTAACTGTGTGTGGTGATAACGAGAAATTAGCTGATATGACACAATGGTCAGACGAGCATAGAGGCGACAGTATGTCAACAGAATATTTATCAGGGTGAGAGGTAAGAAACAGGTCCAGGGTGTTGGCGGAATGATCTGCGGTGTTAGGTATTCGTGTGGGCTCATTTACTAGCTGAGTCAGATTGTTTAGCTCAGAAAAGATTTCGACATACCTTCCTTCGGGTGTTGTCTGGCCTGAATGTCGAAGCCAATAAGAATTGTGTACATTGAAATCGCCCGCAATGGCAATTTCAGTGCGAGGATACAGGGATACAATTCTTGAGATGGAATCGGATAGTGCATCAAATTCGTTAAAAGTTAAATTGCTATCCAAGTTTAGACTTCTGTAAATAAAACAGTAGTGGATTAAATGCTTACGGACATGGATTTTCAACCACAGAAAATTAAATTCCGGATTGGAACACTGGCCATATTGTGGTTGAATTTGGTAAGCTACATCACTACGCACGTAGATGGCTAGACCGCGGTGAAGAAAGAAAAGAGCCACCAAACTATATCCGGGCAGGGTCAAATCCGATAATTCGGTATTCTCACCTAACTGTGTTTCACTTAGTGCCAAGACAGCTGGTTTATATAAAAACAAGTGGACATAGACAGCGAAGAGATTCACTCTTAGCCCACGAACATTGCACACATCAACCCTAAAGTTTTCCATAGAAAATAAGACGGAGATATAAAATTACCAAAGCTGGAAAGCGACCATAGATCTGCGAAAAAGGTGTTCTGGCAAACCATTCTCCGACTCAGAGGAAGGAAATTCAACATCATCGAAGGAGTCAAATCCAAAGATGGGGTGTTGCTTTCCAATGAGGCGGACATCTTTGGCAGATGGAGCGAGCACTTTTCGGAGCTGCTCAATCCCGAACAGGGCACTGAGGATGACAGACCCGTAGTCTTAAGTGGGGCGGAGAATAGTCCTACGGTGGAGGAAGTCATTTTGGCGATTGAATCACTAAAAATTGGCAAATCCGCCGGTGTGGATGAAATCCGGCCAGAAATGCTTAAGGCAATGGGTAAAGAGGGAGTTTTATGGCTCTCTCGTGTCATTAAAGTGGCCTGGGAACGCGGTGAGACACCTGGCGATTGGCAAACTGGGGTGATTGTCCCACTTTTCAAGAAGGGGGACAAAAGAGATTGCTCCAACTACAGGAGCATATCTCTTTTAAGTATCCCCGGGAAAGTCTAGGCTAAGGTGTTGAAAATGCGTTCTAGAGCTATGGTCGAGTCCAGGATGGGGGATGAACAATGTGTCTTTCGTCCCGGCAGAAGTACAACCGACCAGCTTTTCACTCTAAGAATGGTACTTGAGAAGGCTTGGGAGTATGCCAAACCCATCTACAGTTGTTTTGTAGATTTGGAAAAGGCATATGACCGAGTCCCTCGAGGTAAACTCTGGAGTGTCCTGCAGGAGTATGGGATTGATGGTCCTCTTCTGAGGGCCATTCAGTCTCTCTACACAAACTGTAGCAGCTGTGTTCGGGTAAACGGTGCTAAACCAACACCTTTCACCGTGGGCGTTGGACTTCGCCAAGGGTGTGTCTTGTCACCTCTCCTTTTCATTGTATATATGGACTGGATGTTGCAGCGCAGCCAAGGTGAGGAATGTTTCACATTGGGAGAGTTGAGGGTAAGTCACCTTCTTTTTGCAGATGACTTGATTATCCTCACATCCTCCCAGACGGAACTCCAAAGCGCACTCGATAGGTTTGTTGACGTGGACAAATCGGAGGTTATGGTAATTTCCAATGCACTCTGCATCCTGTTCAATGCACTCTGCATATTAGTGGAGTCCCATTGAAGCAGGTGGAGAAGTTTAAGTATCACGGGGTCTTTTCCACGAGTGATGGAAGGAGTAATGCTGAGCTTTCCTGTAGGATTGGTCAAGCTGGGTCAGTTTTGACATAAGCTCTGTCAGTTTTGACACAGCTTGGTAGTTCTGCAATCAGAAAGGCTGAGCTTGGTGTCAAAGCCAAGTTAGCGGTTTTCAACTCAGTATTTGTTCCACCTCTCACCTATGGTCATGAAATTTGGGTAATGACCGAAAGAATAAGATCGCGAGTGCAAGCTGCTGAGATGAGATTTCTTCGTGCTGTTGTGGGAATTACTCGCCGAGGAACTCAACATTGAGCAGCTGCTTCTTCGAACGGAATGGGCTATGCTTCGGTGGTATGGTCACGTGGCACAAATGTCTCCATCATCACGACTTCCGACGCGGGCGTTGAATGCGATTCCCTCAGGTAGGCGAACGCTTGGCAGACCCAGGATGAGGTGGTTGGACCAAGCCCAAAAACTCGCCTGGTTACGCTTGGGTATAGCTCCTGATAAGTTAGAATCGATGGCGGAGGATCGAGTTGCCTGGAGATCTCTCGTGCGCGGTTATCCCCTAGCGATGATGATGATGATATTTCCATCAGTTATAAAATTTTTGTAAGATGTCGATAGTGCACAATTGTTTTTGCTAGGAATTGGTTCAATAAGTACTTTATAAAACTTAAACGTGTCGATATCTTTAGGTGACAGGATATTTCCTCCCAGGACTCCTAATTGGCTTACAAAAAGATTTTCTTTTACTCTTCTTACTTGGTCTTTTAGCAATTCCATGTCGTACTGGATTTGAGCTGCTTGTTGTATTTGTGCTATTTCTGATACTATTCTGATCTATTTATTGCATTGCCTAAACCTAGCAGTTGAAAGTGATAGTTTATTTTATTCTGCTGTGAGGCTAGGCCCTGGCCCTCTACGGGTTGTAGCACCATCCATATTATTATTATATTATTTTAATCTGGTCGTTATGTCCGTCTATTAAGTTTTTGTTATTTTTCTCATTAATTTCAAAGCTTTTCTTAATTTCCTCCTCGTCTTGATAGTACATAGTTCCAGCTAACAGTTTGTCAAGCTAAAAGCTTGAAACTGTGTAACATGGTTGGATATCGATTTTTTTAATTTATTTTATTTATGTTATGTTCAATGATGTTTAAGTATTCCGTCCATAATCTTAAGTTTACGTTATGAAGAATTTTTGTGTATCATGTAATTACTTGAAGTTGTTAGCAGGGTTAAATATTAATAGTATTATAAGTATCGGAAAAAATTGTTATGTGTTTTCATATTTGTATATTGGTTTGACTTGAGTTTTTAAAATTTACTGCTTTTTTCGTCTTTAACATGATCTATCATTTCGATGTTGGATTTCTTATGTGTTGGCTTATGTTTATTGTTCTTCCTGTTCTTTAGGTAAGTGTAGTTTTCTTTTGTGAAGTCGATGTATTTCCTATCTTCATTGTGTTTATTTATATATTTCTTCTTATTCTGAGTAACTAGTTCGGCAATTTTTGAAAATTCGTTATTGCTAATGTTCCCGTGTAAAGTCTATTGGTCTGCGTTTTGTGGTAAAAAAAAATCAGACCATAGATTGTATATTGTTACTGCAAATCTGCATTGTAATGTTTTTAAAAGAGTTGTCCAAGTTCGGTGTCTTATTTCTTGAACTGTGACATGTTTAGTAAATTTAACGATCATAGTGACGTACATAAGACTTATGTTAGTATACCAGATGTCTATATGGATTATTTGGTTCGGTTGATTTGATGTTTCAAGTATTTTAAGAGGTATTTTGTTTGGATGCCTTTCGTATTTGGATTTTTTACAGACCTCGCAGTTGTTAATGATCTTTTGAATATGATCTTTTAACTTTGGGGCGTAATAAACATCTTTAATCTCGGCAAAGACATCGTTTATGCCTCGGTGATTTAAAAACTTATGTGTTTTGATGAAAACTTCTGCTAATTTTTCCTCGTCTGTCAAGTCACCTAGAAACTTTGTGACTGCATTTTATTACTTTTAAGAGTTAAAGTATTTAATGTATACGTCTTGGAATTTAGCAAAAATGTGGTCATGTTCATACACCTACTATTCCTTTAGCAGGGAAAAATCTTTTCATAAGATCTAAAATGAATTCTTCTTCGGAATTTTCGATTCGATCACAATTCTTCTTTTTCCGAAGTCATTATAAAGGGTGATTTTTTAAAAGCTATAGGAAAGTTTTTCAAAAAAAAAACACATAAAATTCAGAAAAATGCATGAAATCTTTATTTGAATCGATAGTACGGTCCATATAATTCAATGTTTGAAGATTATTTCATGCAAATGTTGACCTTGACTGCGCCTCAAATGGTCCATCCGCTTAGTCCAATTTTGGCATACTCTTTCGACATTTCGGCCGGTATCTCACGAATAAATGCTTCAATGTTTTCTTCCAATACGTCAAATGAAGCGGGCTTGTCTGTTTAGACATGAGCTTTAACATAACCCCACAAAAAATAGTCTAAAGGCGTTAAATCGCACGATCTAGGCGGTCAATTGACCTGTCCCGAACGTGAAATAAAATATAATAAAACTCGCCCCTCAATAAGTCCATTGTTGCGCATGCTGTGTGGCATGTCGCACCGTCTTGTTGAAACCACATGTCATGCAAGTCAAGCTCTTGCATTTTGGGCAAAAAAAAAGTTGGATATCTTCTCACGGTAGCACTCACCATTCACAGTTGAAGAAGTGCGGTCCAACGATGCCACCAGCCCATAAACCGCACCAAACTGTGACTTTTTCTGGATGCATTGGTAGCTCTTGCAATGCTTCTGGCTGATATTCACTCCAAAATCGACAATTCTGCTTATTTACGTACCCATTGAGTCAAAAATGAGCTGACCATAAAATGGAAGAAGCGCGCGATGAACTATGTTAACAGAGCACGCATTTTGATAATAAAATTCAAAAAAATTTCAAGCGTTGTTCGTTTGTAAGACGATTCATGATTAAATTATAGACCAAACTGAAGATGTTTGACAGTGAAACAAAACACGAAACGTGAGTCAGCTGTTTAAACCAGTGTTGCCAAAAAGATAATAGATAAAAAATCACCCTTTATAATTTATGCTTGTTGATTGTGTTCGTAGTGTTTAAAATGATTTGTGTTTTGTACAGGTTTGCGGGCGAGTCTACAATAGGAATATATCTACTGCTGTCTTCATTTGCACTGTGAACAGTAGCGATCATGGACTGTGGATCTATTTATGTATTGTTATTATCCTTGCTGTTTTCGTTTACATTTTCGCTGTAATGAATTTCTATTCGAGATAAGCCGTCGGCTACTTGGTTGTCTCTCCCTTCCACGTATTCTATATCTCGAAATTGTGCTCATCGAGTTTAATTGGCGTTCGGTTCTCTGCTTGAACTATGCCAAACTAAAGGTCGATGGTCGGTCATTATAGTAAATTTTCTTCCATAAAGGTAGGGTCTGTAATATTTAGTTGCCCACACAATGGCTAATAGTTCCTTCTCGATAGTAGAGTATCGAGTTTCATGTTCATTGAGGGTACGACTAGCATAACATATCGGGTGATTATCTTGTATTAGAACTGCACCTAAGGCGTAATTAGATGCGTCCGTTGTGAAAGTAAACTTTTTCTGGAAGTCGGGGTATATTAAAATGGGTTCGGAAGTTTTAATTTTCGAAACTTTCAATATAATCTGCATTTTTGAGATCTATTGGCGTTCTTCTTTAAAAACATAGTCATCGGTTTCGCCACCTTAGATTAATCCTTGATAAACTTCCTATAACACCCAGTGATCCCTAAAAATGCTTTGATTTGTTTTGCTGTTTTTGGTAATTTATAGTCGTTTATGGCTGAAACTTTATTAGGATTCGGATTGATACCTTCTGCTGTTACTATAAGGCCCTAAAATTCGGTTTCTTTTTTCAGAAACTCGCTTTTGTCTAATTGGACCTTAAGATTTTTAGCTAAGCCTAGAAATACATAGCGTTCCCCAGTTTGTCATAGATATCTTCCATATTTGGGATGTGAAACTTGTCATCAATTGAGAATTGGCTTAAGCTCCGGTAGTCAATGACCATTCTCCATTTCTGTATTCCAGAGGCATCCCTCTTTTTTGGGACGATCCAGATTGTTGGATTATTCTTTGCTTTAGCATTTCTTTTATTTGTTTTTCCACCTCATTTTTGTGCACTTCGGGGTACCTGTAGTTTTTCGTATGTATTGGGATATCACTGTCTTCATTTGGTGCTTTATCGCATTTGTGAATGACAGGTCAGTTCCCTCTTGGTAGAATATTGGCAATTAATTCAATTATGCTTTCCTTGTCCTCCTTATTAAGGTGATCGAGTCTTACTTGTTCTAGGATGGGATCCGTGTTGATCTCCGTGTGGTATACTCCCAGTTGTGGAAACACTTTTTAGTAGTTCTCAACCGTAATGTCTTCCTCCCCATTTTCATTAAAGCAGATTGGAACTTTCGTTTCCTCTACTATTAATACTGTATTCCTATAATCAAGGACTGCATTCATTGTAGAAATTAACTAATAGAGACATCCAGCTTCCACGTCTTTTGCCCCTGAAATATGTTTGACAGCTTGTTGTATCTGTACCAACTGTGAATACGTGAGAGGATTTTCGAACAGCTGAAAGTCTTCCCCTTCGAAATAATGAGGTTAAGTAGAACATTTTTTTTAAAGCGCTCGTTATTTGAGCTTTATTTCAAGTCCATATGTTTCGCCCCAAAAAGGAGGAGGAGCTTAAAACACAGATTGTGTTCAGAAGGTACATTCATATACCTGGAAGTATATTGGAGTGCGCAGATCATTGACCCGTTACATTTGAATTCAAATATTTTGCCTTTGAAATATTAGAAAATAGGTAAAGCAAAAGGGTTTTAATGTGATTTTGTGGTTGAATTCAATTTGTAAATAATCATTCACAATCAGAGATGGCAGAGTAGACTACATGAGGCAATCTACTCCATTAACTACGCGTAGTTAGTCGAATAAATTACACGCCCGATTTGTTTCATTTACTACCTACATTTATTACTTGTGCAAATACGAGTAAATACATAGAAACCGTTTTGACACTTAGCCCTATGTCTACTACATTTTGTTACGTATACTACATAAACTACCCAATAACGTAGCAGACGTAACAAATGTAGTTATTCGAAAAAAGTGACATTTCTGCCATCTCTGCTAACAATTCATAACAATGTAATGATGATGAAGTCAATACTTGAAGCATTTTAGTTTTGGACTCATATACATATAAATTGTGCAGTAAGATTTGGAAACTTTTTCATATATCCATACACGCAGTTCGTAAAGCTTTGCTTCAATTTTAAAATGCAACATGTGAAAGAAACTTCTTTTTTTTGCAAGTTATAATACTATTAACTTTGCTAAACTTGAGGAACAGATCGTTTCTAGATCGGGGGCAAGTTAAGCACATTGGAAAGGTATTTGACACTCCTTCGGTCAAAATATGATTTTGAGGGTGAATAGGTGATCAAAAGACACCACCTGAATGCGTAAAATATAGCTTCCAAATAAAGAAGTATGCGTGGTTTGTGGTAGGGCATGGTATTTTAGGCTGGAAAGTTGTATATCTCTATTAGTTGATTTCTAATTCATTGGTAATAATAAATAATGTGTCCATAAGTTCTGTCTGATTATTGTAATTGTTCTGATTAGCCCTACAATTTCATGAATTATTGGTTCTAGATGCACTTGGCCTATTATTTCTGGATGTGTTTGCATAATTATTTCTATATGTACCCGAGTAGTTATTCCTGGATGTGCTTGCTTTGTTGTTTCTATACATACCTTATCTATTGGTGTTATAATTACTGTTAGGAGGGTTACTGTCATTGTGATTTTGGTTAGGTCGACGCGTTTCTAACTTGTTATTATAATTATTATTACGGTTATCGTTGTTGTTGTTATTATAACTGTTATTGCTATTGTAATTATAATTATATTTGTTTTGATTTTTATCAAATTTTCTGTGTGCATACCCTGTTTCGTGCAGGATTTGTATAGCTTGTTCGAGATTCTCGGGATTCCTACAGTGAAGTAGTCCTCTCATTGGTTCCGGGATTTTGGTATTACAATTTTTTTATTACAGTTCTTCAGGACTATTACTCCTTTCGATTCTAGTTTTATTGTTTAACCTCCGCAAAGTATGTTTTGTACTGTCGTAAAAGTCTTGCCAACTAGTCCTAAACTGTAGTCATCTTAAATCATCATATAATTGCTCTACTGATTTGACATCACCGAAATATTGATAAAATAATTTTTTAACGTCAATAGCCTCTCGAGCTTTTCCTACTAGTCTATTTTTTAATATATCAAAAAAAAAGTTTTGGCTACATTGATCGTATTTCCCAACGGTAGGATATATCCTATCAACTTAGTCTATAAAGTTGCACACATTTTCCCAATTGCCATCGTATGTGGGTAGGGAGTTTAGATATTTAATAGGGTCAAGACTAAACATACTAAGCTAACTTGTGCGGTTGTATTGGTTGCCATGGTTTCTTCTTCTGCTTCGTTGATCATTCTCTGCAGGTCGAATAGTATCCTTCTTAGCTCACGTTGGTTCCTCGGCTTGGGAACTTTACTTCTTTCTTGTTTTGCCACGTTTTATTCTTGCTTTGTACTTTTTGCACTAGTTTGTTCTTTTATCAGGTTTATGTTGTACTTGTTTATTCTTATTCGAACTTTTATTTACGTTAATTTCTTCTTGTGTGAACTTGGCTTTGCATTGAATTTGAACTTAATTCGCACTGAATTTTTCTTTAAAAAAAAATATATTCTTGCCGACTGCGTTTGTTCTTAAACGAAATTTTCGCGTTTACCAACTGCGTTTGTTCCTAAACGAACTTTTCGTGTTTACCGATTGCGTTTGTCCTTAAGCGAACTTTTCGCGTTTACCGACTGCGCCAGTTATTTTTCTATACCCGCGGTTGGGCATAAAAAAACAATTTATTATTATTTCTTTATTTCTTTAAAATATGAACATTAAATCTAATTTCTAATTTTTTACTTTATTCGAAAAGATACAAATTTAAAGTATACAACCGAACTACAACCGATACAACGTATCTTCTTAAAGCATAAAACTGTTGACACAGCTTTTGCTGTTGATGGAAAGTGAAGCGTCTGCGAAGATGATCCGCGTATTGTTGATCATGCACTTTGCACGTGGTTGGAGTACAGTACATATGGAATGATATGAAAGGAGGTGGGGTTAAGGGATGGAGAACGGAAGTGAAATCTGCGACGTAACTGTAGTCCTCCTTACCGATTATTTGGTATGAAGGCTACCCTAACTCTGCCCCAGGGGGTCGGGATATATGCCAGTGCTAGACTGGCAGTGAAAATTCTTTTCAGAACCGATAGTAATGGGTCGATGTTCAAAATTTTTGTTGTTTTGATTGTTTAGATCTTGAACTGCCTACCCTAACTCTGCCCCAGGGGGTCGGGATATATGCCAGTGCTAGACTGGCAGTGAAAATTCTTTTCAGAACCGATAGTAATGGGTCGATGTTCAAATTTTTGTTGTTGTTGATTGTTCAGATCTTGAACTGCCTTCTCAACCTTCCGTCTCGTTCTGAGCCTAGGGAGAGCTTCGATGTAAATTTCTGGCTCATCCCTAAACCGTATCCATTTTGTTTTTCTAGGAATCCTCCTCTTCAGCAATGTTATGGCTTTGCATTCCATTCAGAATTCAATGTGTCTAATGTCTCAAACTGAGATTAATTCTACACTCTTATTTTCCACATTCTACTCAATAATTACTCATGATTTGAGAGCAGCTCATATAGGGTAAATTATATGATGTTTGCCAATTTTCAAAAATAGAAAAAAAAACCATTACAACTGGATATAGTGGCAGAATACAAATTTACATCTGAAATATTGCAATATCAAGAACATGAAGGTTGATCCAGGTAAACAACAGCATGGGAGGTTACCGTGGGTCTCGTCTTTATTCGTACTTCTTTGAAATGAAGCGGAAATTAATCCTTCCAAGGTGCAGATAGGAACGGGAATCATATCTCGAACGGATGGTCTCAACCGAAGCTTCGTCTAGACCCACAATGCGAGAAGAACCGTCTTTGTTTTCTCGGTTATTACTCTCCCTGTGAGAGTAGATTTTCCATTTTTTTCGAGCCCAGGGTTATGGATATGTAAGCGCGCCAGCACATCTGTCGTTTTCCTGAGTCGCCCCGGGATCCAGCAGATGGCGCGCGTTAGTTTCTCACTCTTTGCGTGTGGTGTTTGTTTGTCTTTTGGCAGTTCTACTGCAACAATCATTTTCCGTCCACCAGGGCTACAGCCTTTGCTGGTTGTGACACCGATTTCCATCGACAGTCTTTGTCATTTTTGCTCATTTTCTTTGCGAGCCTGCTGAAAGGGAGGCAGCGTTGGTTCCAAGGGACTGATCGGATTCAGTTGGAGTGACCACTGCCGACCTGGTTCTCTTCGCCGTCGCCACCAAAGAGGTGCAGTTCTCAACACTTGCGCCTTCGACCTCTTTCGGGGTCTCTTTGCGCAGTGCGATTGCCGCTCGCTTTCTCTTCCTCTTCGTTTGGCTCTAAGTCAGGGGCCCCTCGGAGACTGAATCATTTCTAGCCCGTTCAACCTTTTCAGTTTCCCGAGTCATGCCAGTAAACAGTACTCCGATCAGCCACCCGTCTATGGTAACAGACAGAACCTCTCCGCTACTTTCTCTGTCTTTCCAACTCAAACTACCGAGCGTATCGTAGAATGAGTGGCAGGAATCTTCGGCGATTCCTTGGTCAGCGCCGTTTAAGGATGGGGTGTGGGGAATATGATGGGTGGGGCCTCTAGAATCCTTGTCCCAGCCGTAGTCGAGAAAACTACGGGTGGATTCTCGCTATAGCGACTGCCGTTTGGAGTAGTGAAAATATTTTGTTTCTCCGTCATACTGTTTTAACGTCCAAGTCGAGACGTTTCTGGCTTTTGGTTCGATGTCTCACCTGGGATCTTAGATCCGAGGATCTTTGACTCTTAAGCTAGTCGCAATGTCAATGAAGAAAATGAGAAACATACACAGTCGAGCACGAACCGTTCTGTCACCCAGCATTCTTAATTATCGACAGTAACAATTGCGAAGTAGTAATGTCGGGGCAAACGTAAACTTCAGAAGCAGCGTTCTAGTGATCGGGTGTAGGATCATGGCAACCGTTGTTACTTCGGATTGTCGAAACAACAGGGGACAAAACTGACTCAAGGGGACGAAATTTCAATCTACTATACACTGATAGCCAGTCCTTCTGTATGGACCCGAAAGCTGGACTCCAAGCAAAACAGCAGGGCTGGTTCTTGGTGCATTCGAAAAACAATTCTCCGTCGGATATTTGATCCCTAGGTATTGCGGAAGCAAGACAACTTGGGCTTGATGATAGGTATTAAGGCCATATAACACACTTCACGCAAATGGTTACTTTTCATGTTATTCTAGTTTGCAATTGACTGCCTGGTACTGGTAAGATGGTTAAAGGTTTACGAATCTTATTGACATTTATTTTGAATTCAAAAATTGAGTCAATACCACTTAATGGCTTGATATCACAAATCATAAGAGCACCGTGTACAAGCACATTTACACCAATGTAAAAAACATACTTTATAAGAAACACCCTTATAAGAAAAACAATTATATAATGCATTTGTTCATAGCACCGGTTTGCTTATAGTTTTCCTTTGAACTATTATGTGCATAAGAAACTTTAGTATGACACAAGAAAAGTCGCATCCAAATGTGAAAAATTAAACTATCCTTGTTTACTATATAAGAAACACAAGCGTATAAGAAACAAAAGTTGTGGCATTTAAGAGCGAAATTTAATGTACATGGAAAAATGGTGGGTGACCTTACTAACAAATTATAATTCATTTACCAAAATATTGAGCATGAATCAAAGTAGAATATAAACGAAAGATTTTACACTAGGCTTGTTTTTTTTGAGATAATGAAAAAGAACAGTAAGTGAGGTCTGAAAAAAACGCTCTTTACTCAAGTTCTTGTTTTGTTTTGTTTACGTTAATGACATTTAATGTGAAAATATTACTGACACTCTCCATCAAGCGCAAACAAAAAAGTTAGTTTTTGTGAGATTTTTGTTTATTTACTTATTTTCCTTTTTGTTTGTTTTGTTTCAAATGATCGATGCTACCAACTTTTAAGAAACAGTTTTTTAGCCTAATGCCACCTATGCTTGAGATTATTAAACGCGCAACCTTCAGTAATGGCTGCAGGCAAAATTAAGTTTCAGTAGGTGTAGGTGTTGTAGTTCCTTTGCGTTGAAATTTCCCTACTCAGCTTTCTGAGTATCTCAAAAAACACGGCTACTATTGTAATCACAGTAAAATCATTGAATTGTATTTAAGTAACCTTCCCAGCAAGTAATATCGTATTCTAATATGAAGTGAAAAATACAACAATATATTTAAGAAGCAAAAATGACATCTCATTGTTTGTTGAAATTCGTTTATCAATAAATGTTTGGTATATTGGTATACAATTTCTGGAAAATACTGTATAAGAACATTGTTCCCATTTTTAAAGAAAAATAGATATGAGTCTAATGGCTCAACTGTAATGCGCATGAGCGAGCATTAGCTAGTGTCAAATTTGAACGAACTGTTTCGTCATGTAAAAAAGTATATCTTCTAAAAAACGTGAGTAACTATAATGAATACATGCGCGCATAGCCTCCTGTCAGAAATTCTTCCGTTGCTTGCTTTATTATTTTATTTAATTATGATTTATTATGAATTCCCCATGTTTCCAGTTCGATTATATGTATATGCATACACCAATGCCAAAACAATATCAGCTGATATGCTAATTTTTTAAATTTATTCCTTTTCTGTGTTTCATCTGTCACATTCGCATATGCGCTGTGCGATTCATTTCGCCCTAGCTCATGCTTAATGAAGCATTTGTGTTTTGCACGTGCTTAATGAAACATTTGTGGCTTGCATATGCTTAACGAAATGTTCGCAATCTTTCATGGACGACATTATAGGTTGGCTCATAGGGTTGGGTGTATTCGCTCGCTCACCCATGCGCGCATTATAGTTGAGCCTTAATTCTCTATAGATATCTCTCTGTGATTCATGGATTTATCTTCTAAGTTTGTATATAAGTAATATAAACGCTGATAGAATTAATTATGAAATTCAATTGATAATACAATCTGGGGACTTGTTACATATCTTAGAATGTAAACGAAACCATTTCCTTCTGTAAAAAGGTTCCCTTATCACTAATTGGTCATTGGAAGAAATTAAGAATTCGATAGGCGAAAACTGGAAGTGCGAGTACGTACTTCACGAGGTTGTGACATTCACTTCAGTGTATCGATGTACCAATCGCCGTCAGACCGTCTGTGAAAATAAAACTAAAATGGTAGGCTTATGTAACTGACTATATAGCTAAAATTTATTTTTTTTCTCTTTAGTTGCTTGTAAATTCGTTGGCATATTTAACTAGACCAGCTCGAAATTTCGGAATTTCTTCTATTGCTTTTGGGAAAGTCACAGATCCGATTCAAAAACTTTTTTTGGACCAAGTTAAGGAGTACAAGTCGAAGAGCAGGTTTGAGTGTGGTTAAATAATATACAACTCGATCTGATTTCCATGTTTTTGTTTTATGAAAGTGGTGGGAAAATGGTCGACTCTAATCCTAAAATCGAACAAGAAAAAAAAAACGAGCTTGAGCGAGTTGCGAAACAATTTGGTGGTGGGGTTGGTACCGATATGACACAATTTCCAGAGTTCCAATTCGCTGATCCCAAAATCGAAGCTGTAACTCAATAATAATCGTTTAGCCAATAAAATTGTTATCACCCCTATTTCGTTTTATTTATTCGAGTCGAGTTGTTGTGGCAGTCATGTCTTGCAGTCGTTTAGGTGTCAGTATTCACGCCTGTTCTCCTTTCAAATGAGAAGAAAAAGGGCAATTAACATAATTTTTGAAATTCCTAACAATATAAAAATTAGATTCGTGTGCGATTGAATTTGTTCAACTTTTTTCCAACTCAAAATTCATAACATTGGGACAAGGGGGTGTTTTCATAAACGTTAGAAATCTGCGCTAGTACAATCGTATTTTTTTTCTCATGCGTTTTTGAACACTGCAGAATGTCTGCGAGTCACCCCGATTACGACAGTCGACAACTTGACAAGTAGTCGTTTTACGCCACAAAACGACTTCTGGCGATAAGCTTATGTTCTGGAACGTATATTTTGTGTGACACTTGTCGTGTATCGGTATTCCGAAAGTCGATTTACTATATTAAAACGACGAGTGACACGACAAAAGAAGGCGGTTTGAATTTTGTGAACGACTAGTGGAAAAACAAGTAAAAACGTTAGTTTTCTTTGTGTTTTAACTGGAATGGTGTAAAATGTATTTAGTGTTAATTATTTATACTTTTTCAGCCCAAAACAAAAAAGCTACTGGTTGAACTGGTGGAGGAAAATATGAATTTAGCAACAAATTTCAAAAGAGGTTTTTCTCAAACGGATGCAAATAAAATTGGATGGAAAGAAATTTATCACAATGCATACACATATCTTACTTAGCATCTGATAAATCAAATGGATTGCATTTTAATCGAGTACTTCTTCTGATGTTAATTAATGTCCTTTTCTGCAATTCTTGATAGTTGTTATCTTCACTAATCCAATAAATAAACTAGCAATGCACTCTTGTGTTAGCAGTTGAAGTGAGTGCTGAAGAAGTGTTTATTCCCATCGTGTATTCTTAGACAGTAAAATTTCCAACCAGCGAATGACGAATGGCGTAGGACTCTCTGAAGGATAATCGCCCTTTCACCATTATTCAACAATGGTGAATAATACGAATTATTACGATGCGCTGGACGATTCCGGTGAAAATGCGGATAGTATTAATAATAAACTTTTAAACGTCATAAAAGATAGTGTCCCTCCTATAGTTGTGATAAAATCAACAGGTGAACGTGTTCGTTGCGTATTGAGTGACCTAAAAATGGAGAATTATCTTATCAAAACATATCGCTCGGCCAAAAAATTATTTCTCCATGTTTGGAACGCTCAGAGAAAATAAAATCGGAACTGATCAGACTAATTATTGAATTTTCACATTTTCTCGGAAGGAAACGGGACCTTTGAGAGTAATTTTATCGGGATTTGATCTTACAAGTGTAAGTGAGAACTTTTATTGATGTTTAATACAATGAACACACGTCTGTTCTCGATGAGGAATACGTTCAAATTCAAATTCATTTATTATAACAGGCTTTCAACATAACAAAAATAAAAGTAAGTGTTGCCACAAGGGCATAAATAAAATAGTTGTCTACTTGACTTGAAGATGTCGCTGTGACATGGTATTGTCTTGAAGAAATTGACTCCGTCAATTAAAGCTCATAGTCGTCAAACCATTTTGGTGCTCTTCGTGTTCGAGTTGAATTGATATTTGTTTCATCTTCACTGCTGGTTTCATCTCTGTCACTTGTTCGTGTCTCGACTACTTCATCTTTGTTGATTTGTAAATCTGTGTCAGTCAACAGCTGATTGTCATTTGGTTTTCGGCTGTTGAATTTTCTTATTTGTCCCGTGTGTACAACTCTTGTGATTTCTTGGCCAAAACCATCGATTCTTCGGATTTTAATAACATTTTCGCCCAATATATTTACGATTTTAAATGGGTTGGATTCATAGATTGAGGATATCTTGTTGTTGCGGGTTGGGCTCAATGCCAGCACCAAATCTCCTATCTGCATTTTGAAACATTGTCGGTGTTCATCAATTCTATTTTTGTTTTGGGTCTGCGATGCTTTGACCGAATTAATTGCCTCTTCCCTGTCTCGATGGAGTTGTGTCAGTCGCTGGAGTCTATCGCTGTGTTCGTCCACAGTTCCCAGGAGAACTTCGTCTCGAATTCGTGGCTCGAATCCATGTAAAAGGTAATGTGGTGACTGCTGTAAAGACGAATGTTTGCTTGAATTAATAGAAAATATAATTTCAGGAATGTAAGAAGACCAATGTTCGATGTCCCTTTCTGAGATGTATTTTCGAAGGATTAATGAGACTGTTTGAACTTCGCGTTCTATTAATCCGTTGGACTCCGGCCAATAAGGTGGAGTTGTCGAACCTTGGATTCCATGTTTTCTTAAAAACACTTGGAATTCTTTGGATGTGAAACTCGAAGCATTGTCGCTGATGATTTTTTTTTAGAGGTCCGTGAATTGATGTTATCTTGTCTTCGATTAATGAAATTACATACTTGGAACTAACATCAGGTGTGGTTTTAGCTATTACGTATCGAGTTGTATGGTCAATTGTGATTATAATATGTTTTTGTTTTTCCATGTCTTCTGGAAAACTGCAATGATCCATGGATATTACGTCAAAAGGTCTCTGAGGAATGCTTCTTGGTTGATGGAAACCAATCCTTTTGCTTGTTCGGTGATTGAACAGTTGACACGTGCGGCAGCTTGAAACGTACTCATTGCAGTCATTAGCAGCTGATGACCAAAAATACCGATTGGAAAGTTTTGAAAATGTCTTTTCATTATCCAAATGACCACTATTGTCATGGCACATTTGAAGTATGCTTTGTTGTAGATATTTGTGAAATGAAATTTTTGTCTCGTTGTTAGATTTAAGAATAAGATGAGCTAATACGTTGTTTGGGATCCTTGATATAGCGTCAGCACATACATTGTACTTTCCGGCTCTGTGCTTGATAGTAAAGTTGTACGATTGGAGATCCAAGAGCCATCTCGCAAACTTGCGATTGAATTTACTGTTCTGTAGCAAACATGCAGTTGTCCAGTTGTCTGTGATTAAAGTAAAACCTTTTAAACCGTATAGATAAATGTGAAATTTGTTGGTAATGGCCCAGTGTATAGCAAGACTTTCGATTTGGTTTATGTGAAGGTTCAGAGTCTGCTAATGCACGGCTGGCGTACGCAATGACAACTTCTCGTTTGTTTAGGTCTTGTATAAGAACAGCTCCTATTCCGGTTAATGAAGCATCGATTTGAACCTCTATTTCGCAGTCGTTCATGAAGTGGGCGAGTATTGGTGGTGATTTCAGTTTTTGCTTGAGAATTTCGACGACTTCTGATGCTTCTTTAGACCAGATGAATGGAGTCGAGTTGTAGGCGCTGCGTATTGGCAAGGCGATTTTGGAAAAGTCTTTAATGAATCTTCTGTGATGGGATGCGAATGCATGAAAAGACTTGGCGTCTGTTTTGGTTTTGAACTCTTTGTTGTAGCGGTCGATACATTTATGCGATTGGGATCAGGGCGAATACCTTCAGCGGAGATGCTATATCCCAAGAAGAATATTTCGCTTTTAAAGAGTTGGCACTTCCGAAGTGAGATACGAAGGCCACTTTTAATCAGATTGTGTAATGCGTTTTCGAAATTGTTTAGTGCTATGTCGATGTTCGGAGCTAATTGACCAATGTCGTCCATGTATGTTATTGTGTTGATGGTGTTTTTGAACGTGTGTCGCATGATGCGTTCCATTGTTTTGGGAGCGTTTGCTAGCCCGAAGGTCATCCTTAGGAATTCATACACTCCATCTTGCGTCACGAATGCGGTTTTGTGGATATCTGATGGTTTCACTTTCACCGTCATAAAGGCTGTTTTTATGTCCATTACGTTAAATACATTACATCCAGGTTGGACTAATTTTTCAACGATGTCGTCGATGTGTGGTGGTGCAAAAATTGTCTTTTAACAATTTTTTGTTTAGATGGGTGTAATCTATGGTCAATCTACGTGGCGTGCTTGGGTGAAGAGGTTTGTTTACAATGACTACGGGTGATGCGTATTCAGATTGTGAGTTTCTAGCTATTTCAAGTTGTTTCCAGCTTTGAACGGTTTCATCTATGAACTGTCGGTCGCTCCAAGAATATCGATATGGTTTTCTAGAGACTGGTATTTCATCTGTCGTGTTAAGTGAGTTTTCACCGATCGTACAGTGGCCGATAACATTATCGTCTGTCGAAAATGCTCTTATGTTTTTATAAATTATCTGTCGGAAGTTCGATATCTGTTCGATGGAAAGGTTGGTAAAAGTTGTTATTTGATCATCGATTTCTTTAGAAAGGCTTGCTGGAACGACTTGAATGTTTTTGAAGATGCAAGAGTTAATGCTTGGTTTGATTTCATAGTTTTTTTTTAATTTGGATATCACCATTGGATTCAATAATTATGGTTAAATTGTTAGCTTTTCTCCAATCGCTGCCAAGTATTATTGGTATTGGACTGTTGTTAATAACTGCGACAGGTCCGAGTGTACAGGATATGTCACCTACAGATATGAACAAGTCTATTTGGCCTATTGGATGACATTCGTACCCTATGGACGAGATTGAGGGGCCTTCGTATTTTTGAATATGATAGTTTGGTGGGATAGAACGACGGTCTATAACTGATTGTTCTGCGCCGCTGTCGATGAGCGTCGAGATGACAGCTCCTTCAAAGGCTGTGGCTTCAACAATCGACAGACCACGGTCGCCACCTTTAGATTTAAGAGCGCAGTTTGCTTGTTTTTGTTGTGTCTTATTTTGGCAGCTGTTAATTGAGTGACCTGTTTTGTTGCATATTGGACATGGTATGTGACATTGGGAGACTGAATGTGAATTTTGTTTGCAACGTGGACATTTGTAGTTGCTTGAGTTGTTTGGTGCGAATCTTTGGACATTATATTGTTGATTGGATTGGTGTGGATGATTGTTGGATTGCTGAGAGATGTTGTGTATATATGGTTGCGGTTTGTGTGTAACGTGTTCACTGGGCAGGTATTTGGCGATATGTTTTGTATCATAGTCTAATGTTTTTCCTATTTCAAATAATTTTTCGAGAGTAGTAGGTGCGTTTATACGCATGAGTCGTCGGTCTGTATGATCGAGAATACCTTCTATTAGATATGAGATTTGTTCTGCGATAGGAATGTCTATGTTGATCGGAGCCTTATCGATAATTTCTAACTTACCGCTAAGGTATTGCGTATAGTCTCATTTGGTTGTTGAATTCGTGCGTTGACGCGTTCGGTCCATTCTCGCAGGGTTGGAGGTTTGATGAATCGTGTTTTAAATGCTTGGAGCCATGATGACCAGCTTCCTTTCTTCTCGCCTTCGAAGTTTTGCCAGTTTTTGCTATTCCAGTCAATTTGCTTCCACTGAAAGCGAGCATAACTTCTTCGCTCCACCCGTTGATTTTGGCTGCTTTTTCGACTGATTTGATGAAATTTTCGTTCGAACTGCTGTCTTCGCCGCTGCATTTTTGTATGGTTTGCGTCATGTCGGGATTGAAAACGATATGTTGGACGTTTTGAATGGAGGGGTTCTTTGTGATACTTGCAGATGGATCGTCCTTGCTCCGAAGATTGAAAATTTTTGAAAGAGCAGAGTTGTTTTCTAAGATAACTTTATCTCTGAAGGATAATCGCCCTTTCACCATTATTCAACAATGGTGAATAATACGAATTATTACGATGCGCTGGACGATTCCGGTGAAAATGCGGATAGTATTAATAATAAACTTTTAAACGTCATAAAAGATAGTGTCCCTCCTATAGTTGTGATAAAATCAACAGGTGAACGTGTTCGTTGCGTATTGAGTGACCTAAAAATGGAGAATTATCTTATCAAAACATATCGCTCGGCCAAAAAATTATTTCTCCATGTTTGGAACGCTCAGAGAAAATAAAATCGGAACTGATCAGACTAATTATTGAATTTTCACATTTTCTCGGAAGGAAACGGGACCTTTGAGAGTAATTTTATCGGGATTTGATCTTACAAGTGTAAGTGAGAACTTTTATTGATGTTTAATACAATGAACACACGTCTGTTCTCGATGAGGAATACGTTCAAATTCAAATTCATTTATTATAACAGGCTTTCAACATAACAAAAATAAAAGTAAGTGTTGCCACAAGGGCATAAATAAAATAGTTGTCTACTTGACTTGAAGATGTCGCTGTGACATGGTATTGTCTTGAAGAAATTGACTCCGTCAATTAAAGCTCATAGTCGTCAAACCATTTTGGTGCTCTTCGTGTTCGAGTTGAATTGATATTTGTTTCATCTTCACTGCTGGTTTCATCTCTGTCACTTGTTCGTGTCTCGACTACTTCATCTTTGTTGATTTGTAAATCTGTGTCAGTCAACAGCTGATTGTCATTTGGTTTTCGGCTGTTGAATTTTCTTATTTGTCCCGTGTGTACAACTCTTGTGATTTCTTGGCCAAAACCATCGATTCTTCGGATTTTAATAACATTTTCGCCCAATATATTTACGATTTTAAATGGGTTGGATTCATAGATTGAGGATATCTTGTTGTTGCGGGTTGGGCTCAATGCCAGCACCAAATCTCCTATCTGCATTTTGAAACATTGTCGGTGTTCATCAATTCTATTTTTGTTTTGGGTCTGCGATGCTTTGACCGAATTAATTGCCTCTTCCCTGTCTCGATGGAGTTGTGTCAGTCGCTGGAGTCTATCGCTGTGTTCGTCCACAGTTCCCAGGAGAACTTCGTCTCGAATTCGTGGCTCGAATCCATGTAAAAGGTAATGTGGTGACTGCTGTAAAGACGAATGTTTGCTTGAATTAATAGAAAATATAATTTCAGGAATGTAAGAAGACCAATGTTCGATGTCCCTTTCTGAGATGTATTTTCGAAGGATTAATGAGACTGTTTGAACTTCGCGTTCTATTAATCCGTTGGACTCCGGCCAATAAGGTGGAGTTGTCGAACCTTGGATTCCATGTTTTCTTAAAAACACTTGGAATTCTTTGGATGTGAAACTCGAAGCATTGTCGCTGATGATTTTTTTTTAGAGGTCCGTGAATTGATGTTATCTTGTCTTCGATTAATGAAATTACATACTTGGAACTAACATCAGGTGTGGTTTTAGCTATTACGTATCGAGTTGTATGGTCAATTGTGATTATAATATGTTTTTGTTTTTCCATGTCTTCTGGAAAACTGCAATGATCCATGGATATTACGTCAAAAGGTCTCTGAGGAATGCTTCTTGGTTGATGGAAACCAATCCTTTTGCTTGTTCGGTGATTGAACAGTTGACACGTGCGGCAGCTTGAAACGTACTCATTGCAGTCATTAGCAGCTGATGACCAAAAATACCGATTGGAAAGTTTTGAAAATGTCTTTTCATTATCCAAATGACCACTATTGTCATGGCACATTTGAAGTATGCTTTGTTGTAGATATTTGTGAAATGAAATTTTTGTCTCGTTGTTAGATTTAAGAATAAGATGAGCTAATACGTTGTTTGGGATCCTTGATATAGCGTCAGCACATACATTGTACTTTCCGGCTCTGTGCTTGATAGTAAAGTTGTACGATTGGAGATCCAAGAGCCATCTCGCAAACTTGCGATTGAATTTACTGTTCTGTAGCAAACATGCAGTTGTCCAGTTGTCTGTGATTAAAGTAAAACCTTTTAAACCGTATAGATAAATGTGAAATTTGTTGGTAATGGCCCAGTGTATAGCAAGACTTTCGATTTGGTTTATGTGAAGGTTCAGAGTCTGCTAATGCACGGCTGGCGTACGCAATGACAACTTCTCGTTTGTTTTGGTCTTGTATAAGAACAGCTCCTATTCCGGTTAATGAAGCATCGATTTGAACCTCTATTTCGCAGTCGTTCATGAAGTGGGCGAGTATTGGTGGTGATTTCAGTTTTTGCTTGAGAATTTCGACGACTTCTGATGCTTCTTTAGACCAGATGAATGGAGTCGAGTTGTAGGCGCTGCGTATTGGCAAGGCGATTTTGGAAAAGTCTTTAATGAATCTTCTGTGATGGGATGCGAATGCATGAAAAGACTTGGCGTCTGTTTTGGTTTTGAACTCTTTGTTGTAGCGGTCGATACATTTATGCGATTGGGATCAGGGCGAATACCTTCAGCGGAGATGCTATATCCCAAGAAGAATATTTCGCTTTTAAAGAGTTGGCACTTCCGAAGTGAGATACGAAGGCCACTTTTAATCAGATTGTGTAATGCGTTTTCGAAATTGTTTAGTGCTATGTCGATGTTCGGAGCTAATTGACCAATGTCGTCCATGTATGTTATTGTGTTGATGGTGTTTTTGAACGTGTGTCGCATGATGCGTTCCATTGTTTTGGGAGCGTTTGCTAGCCCGAAGGTCATCCTTAGGAATTCATACACTCCATCTTGCGTCACGAATGCGGTTTTGTGGATATCTGATGGTTTCACTTTCACCGTCATAAAGGCTGTTTTTATGTCCATTACGTTAAATACATTACATCCAGGTTGGACTAATTTTTCAACGATGTCGTCGATGTGTGGTGGTGCAAAAATTGTCTTTTAACAATTTTTTGTTTAGATGGGTGTAATCTATGGTCAATCTACGTGGCGTGCTTGGGTGAAGAGGTTTGTTTACAATGACTACGGGTGATGCGTATTCAGATTGTGAGTTTCTAGCTATTTCAAGTTGTTTCCAGCTTTGAACGGTTTCATCTATGAACTGTCGGTCGCTCCAAGAATATCGATATGGTTTTCTAGAGACTGGTATTTCATCTGTCGTGTTAAGTGAGTTTTCACCGATCGTACAGTGGCCGATAACATTATCGTCTGTCGAAAATGCTCTTATGTTTTTATAAATTATCTGTCGGAAGTTCGATATCTGTTCGATGGAAAGGTTGGTAAAAGTTGTTATTTGATCATCGATTTCTTTAGAAAGGCTTGCTGGAACGACTTGAATGTTTTTGAAGATGCAAGAGTTAATGCTTGGTTTGATTTCATAGTTTTTTTTTAATTTGGATATCACCATTGGATTCAATAATTATGGTTAAATTGTTAGCTTTTCTCCAATCGCTGCCAAGTATTATTGGTATTGGACTGTTGTTAATAACTGCGACAGGTCCGAGTGTACAGGATATGTCACCTACAGATATGAACAAGTCTATTTGGCCTATTGGATGACATTCGTACCCTATGGACGAGATTGAGGGGCCTTCGTATTTTTGAATATGATAGTTTGGTGGGATAGAACGACGGTCTATAACTGATTGTTCTGCGCCGCTGTCGATGAGCGTCGAGATGACAGCTCCTTCAAAGGCTGTGGCTTCAACAATCGACAGACCACGGTCGCCACCTTTAGATTTAAGAGCGCAGTTTGCTTGTTTTTGTTGTGTCTTATTTTGGCAGCTGTTAATTGAGTGACCTGTTTTGTTGCATATTGGACATGGTATGTGACATTGGGAGACTGAATGTGAATTTTGTTTGCAACGTGGACATTTGTAGTTGCTTGAGTTGTTTGGTGCGAATCTTTGGACATTATATTGTTGATTGGATTGGTGTGGATGATTGTTGGATTGCTGAGAGATGTTGTGTATATATGGTTGCGGTTTGTGTGTAACGTGTTCACTGGGCAGGTATTTGGCGATATGTTTTGTATCATAGTCTAATGTTTTTCCTATTTCAAATAATTTTTCGAGAGTAGTAGGTGCGTTTATACGCATGAGTCGTCGGTCTGTATGATCGAGAATACCTTCTATTAGATATGAGATTTGTTCTGCGATAGGAATGTCTATGTTGATCGGAGCCTTATCGATAATTTCTAACTTACCGCTAAGGTATTGCGTATAGTCTCATTTGGTTGTTGAATTCGTGCGTTGACGCGTTCGGTCCATTCTCGCAGGGTTGGAGGTTTGATGAATCGTGTTTTAAATGCTTGGAGCCATGATGACCAGCTTCCTTTCTTCTCGCCTTCGAAGTTTTGCCAGTTTTTGCTATTCCAGTCAATTTGCTTCCACTGAAAGCGAGCATAACTTCTTCGCTCCACCCGTTGATTTTGGCTGCTTTTTCGACTGATTTGATGAAATTTTCGTTCGAACTGCTGTCTTCGCCGCTGCATTTTTGTATGGTTTGCGTCATGTCGGGATTGAAAACGATATGTTGGACGTTTTGAATGGAGGGGTTCTTTGTGATACTTGCAGATGGATCGTCCTTGCTCCGAAGATTGAAAATTTTTGAAAGAGCAGAGTTGTTTTCTAAGATAACTTTATCTCTGAAGGATAATCGCCCTTTCACCATTATTCAACAATGGTGAATAATACGAATTATTACGATGCGCTGGACGATTCCGGTGAAAATGCGGATAGTATTAATAATAAACTTTTAAACGTCATAAAAGATAGTGTCCCTCCTATAGTTGTGATAAAATCAACAGGTGAACGTGTTCGTTGCGTATTGAGTGACCTAAAAATGGAGAATTATCTTATCAAAACATATCGCTCGGCCAAAAAATTATTTCTCCATGTTTGGAACGCTCAGAGAAAATAAAATCGGAACTGATCAGACTAATTATTGAATTTTCACATTTTCTCGGAAGGAAACGGGACCTTTGAGAGTAATTTTATCGGGATTTGATCTTACAAGTGTAAGTGAGAACTTTTATTGATGTTTAATACAATGAACACACGTCTGTTCTCGATGAGGAATACGTTCAAATTCAAATTCATTTATTATAACAGGCTTTCAACATAACAAAAATAAAAGTAAGTGTTGCCACAAGGGCATAAATAAAATAGTTGTCTACTTGACTTGAAGATGTCGCTGTGACATGGTATTGTCTTGAAGAAATTGACTCCGTCAATTAAAGCTCATAGTCGTCAAACCATTTTGGTGCTCTTCGTGTTCGAGTTGAATTGATATTTGTTTCATCTTCACTGCTGGTTTCATCTCTGTCACTTGTTCGTGTCTCGACTACTTCATCTTTGTTGATTTGTAAATCTGTGTCAGTCAACAGCTGATTGTCATTTGGTTTTCGGCTGTTGAATTTTCTTATTTGTCCCGTGTGTACAACTCTTGTGATTTCTTGGCCAAAACCATCGATTCTTCGGATTTTAATAACATTTTCGCCCAATATATTTACGATTTTAAATGGGTTGGATTCATAGATTGAGGATATCTTGTTGTTGCGGGTTGGGCTCAATGCCAGCACCAAATCTCCTATCTGCATTTTGAAACATTGTCGGTGTTCATCAATTCTATTTTTGTTTTGGGTCTGCGATGCTTTGACCGAATTAATTGCCTCTTCCCTGTCTCGATGGAGTTGTGTCAGTCGCTGGAGTCTATCGCTGTGTTCGTCCACAGTTCCCAGGAGAACTTCGTCTCGAATTCGTGGCTCGAATCCATGTAAAAGGTAATGTGGTGACTGCTGTAAAGACGAATGTTTGCTTGAATTAATAGAAAATATAATTTCAGGAATGTAAGAAGACCAATGTTCGATGTCCCTTTCTGAGATGTATTTTCGAAGGATTAATGAGACTGTTTGAACTTCGCGTTCTATTAATCCGTTGGACTCCGGCCAATAAGGTGGAGTTGTCGAACCTTGGATTCCATGTTTTCTTAAAAACACTTGGAATTCTTTGGATGTGAAACTCGAAGCATTGTCGCTGATGATTTTTTTTTAGAGGTCCGTGAATTGATGTTATCTTGTCTTCGATTAATGAAATTACATACTTGGAACTAACATCAGGTGTGGTTTTAGCTATTACGTATCGAGTTGTATGGTCAATTGTGATTATAATATGTTTTTGTTTTTCCATGTCTTCTGGAAAACTGCAATGATCCATGGATATTACGTCAAAAGGTCTCTGAGGAATGCTTCTTGGTTGATGGAAACCAATCCTTTTGCTTGTTCGGTGATTGAACAGTTGACACGTGCGGCAGCTTGAAACGTACTCATTGCAGTCATTAGCAGCTGATGACCAAAAATACCGATTGGAAAGTTTTGAAAATGTCTTTTCATTATCCAAATGACCACTATTGTCATGGCACATTTGAAGTATGCTTTGTTGTAGATATTTGTGAAATGAAATTTTTGTCTCGTTGTTAGATTTAAGAATAAGATGACCTAATACGTTGTTTGGGATCCTTGATATAGCGTCAGCACATACATTGTACTTTCCGGCTCTGTGCTTGATAGTAAAGTTGTACGATTGAAGATCCAAGAGCCATCTCGCAAACTTGCGATTGAATTTACTGTTCTGTAGCAAACATGCAGTTGTCCAGTTGTCTGTGATTAAAGTAAAACCTTTTAAACCGTATAGATAAATGTGAAATTTGTTGGTAATGGCCCAGTGTATAGCAAGACTTTCGATTTGGTTTATGTGAAGGTTCAGAGTCTGCTAATGCACGGCTGGCGTACGCAATGACAACTTCTCGTTTGTTTTGGTCTTGTATAAGAACAGCTCCTATTCCGGTTAATGAAGCATCGATTTGAACCTATGTTTCGCAGTCGTTCATGAAGTGGGCGAGTATTGGTGGTGATTTCAGTTTTTGCTTGAGAATTTCGACGACTTCTGATGCTTCTTTAGACCAGATGAATGGAGTCGAGTTGTAGGCGCTGCGTATTGGCAAGGCGATTTTGGAAAAGTCTTTAATGAATCTTCTGTGATGGGATGCGAATGCATGAAAAGACTTGGCGTCTGTTTTGGTTTTGAACTCTTTGTTGTAGCGGTCGATACATTTATGCGATTGGGATCAGGGCGAATACCTTCAGCGGAGATGCTATATCCCAAGAAGAATATTTCGCTTTTAAAGAGTTGGCACTTCCGAAGTGAGATACGAAGGCCACTTTTAATCAGATTGTGTAATGCGTTTTCGAAATTGTTTAGTGCTATGTCGATGTTCGGAGCTAATTGACCAATGTCGTCCATGTATGTTATTGTGTTGATGGTGTTTTTGAACGTGTGTCGCATGATGCGTTCCATTGTTTTGGGAGCGTTTGCTAGCCCGAAGGTCATCCTTAGGAATTCATACACTCCATCTTGCGTCACGAATGCGGTTTTGTGGATATCTGATGGTTTCACTTTCACCGTCATAAAGGCTGTTTTTATGTCCATTACGTTAAATACATTACATCCAGGTTGGACTAATTTTTCAACGATGTCGTCGATGTGTGGTGGTGCAAAAATTGTCTTTTAACAATTTTTTGTTTAGATGGGTGTAATCTATGGTCAATCTACGTGGCGTGCTTGGGTGAAGAGGTTTGTTTACAATGACTACGGGTGATGCGTATTCAGATTGTGAGTTTCTAGCTATTTCAAGTTGTTTCCAGCTTTGAACGGTTTCATCTATGAACTGTCGGTCGCTCCAAGAATATCGATATGGTTTTCTAGAGACTGGTATTTCATCTGTCGTGTTAAGTGAGTTTTCACCGATCGTACAGTGGCCGATAACATTATCGTCTGTCGAAAATGCTCTTATGTTTTTATAAATTATCTGTCGGAAGTTCGATATCTGTTCGATGGAAAGGTTGGTAAAAGTTGTTATTTGATCATCGATTTCTTTAGAAAGGCTTGCTGGAACGACTTGAATGTTTTTGAAGATGCAAGAGTTAATGCTTGGTTTGATTTCATAGTTTTTTTTTAATTTGGATATCACCATTGGATTCAATAATTATGGTTAAATTGTTAGCTTTTCTCCAATCGCTGCCAAGTATTATTGGTATTGGACTGTTGTTAATAACTGCGACAGGTCCGAGTGTACAGGATATGTCACCTACAGATATGAACAAGTCTATTTGGCCTATTGGATGACATTCGTACCCTATGGACGAGATTGAGGGGCCTTCGTATTTTTGAATATGATAGTTTGGTGGGATAGAACGACGGTCTATAACTGATTGTTCTGCGCCGCTGTCGATGAGCGTCGAGATGACAGCTCCTTCAAAGGCTGTGGCTTCAACAATCGACAGACCACGGTCGCCACCTTTAGATTTAAGAGCGCAGTTTGCTTGTTTTTGTTGTGTCTTATTTTGGCAGCTGTTAATTGAGTGACCTGTTTTGTTGCATATTGGACATGGTATGTGACATTGGGAGACTGAATGTGAATTTTGTTTGCAACGTGGACATTTGTAGTTGCTTGAGTTGTTTGGTGCGAATCTTTGGACATTATATTGTTGATTGGATTGGTGTGGATGATTGTTGGATTGCTGAGAGATGTTGTGTATATATGGTTGCGGTTTGTGTGTAACGTGTTCACTGGGCAGGTATTTGGCGATATGTTTTGTATCATAGTCTAATGTTTTTCCTATTTCAAATAATTTTTCGAGAGTAGTAGGTGCGTTTATACGCATGAGTCGTCGGTCTGTATGATCGAGAATACCTTCTATTAGATATGAGATTTGTTCTGCGATAGGAATGTCTATGTTGATCGGAGCCTTATCGATAATTTCTAACTTACCGCTAAGGTATTGCGTATAGTCTCATTTGGTTGTTGAATTCGTGCGTTGACGCGTTCGGTCCATTCTCGCAGGGTTGGAGGTTTGATGAATCGTGTTTTAAATGCTTGGAGCCATGATGACCAGCTTCCTTTCTTCTCGCCTTCGAAGTTTTGCCAGTTTTTGCTATTCCAGTCAATTTGCTTCCACTGAAAGCGAGCATAACTTCTTCGCTCCACCCGTTGATTTTGGCTGCTTTTTCGACTGATTTGATGAAATTTTCGTTCGAACTGCTGTCTTCGCCGCTGCATTTTTGTATGGTTTGCGTCATGTCGGGATTGAAAACGATATGTTGGACGTTTTGAATGGAGGGGTTCTTTGTGATACTTGCAGATGGATCGTCCTTGCTCCGAAGATTGAAAATTTTTGAAAGAGCAGAGTTGTTTTCTAAGGTAACTTTATCTCTGAAGGATAATCGCCCTTTCACCATTATTCAACAATGGTGAATAATACGAATTATTACGATGCGCTGGACGATTCCGGTGAAAATGCGGATAGTATTAATAATAAACTTTTAAACGTCATAAAAGATAGTGTCCCTCCTATAGTTGTGATAAAATCAACAGGTGAACGTGTTCGTTGCGTATTGAGTGACCTAAAAATGGAGAATTATCTTATCAAAACATATCGCTCGGCCAAAAAATTATTTCTCCATGTTTGGAACGCTCAGAGAAAATAAAATCGGAACTGATCAGACTAATTATTGAATTTTCACATTTTCTCGGAAGGAAACGGGACCTTTGAGAGTAATTTTATCGGGATTTGATCTTACAAGTGTAAGTGAGAACTTTTATTGATGTTTAATACAATGAACACACGTCTGTTCTCGATGAGGAATACGTTCAAATTCAAATTCATTTATTATAACAGGCTTTCAACATAACAAAAATAAAAGTAAGTGTTGCCACAAGGGCATAAATAAAATAGTTGTCTACTTGACTTGAAGATGTCGCTGTGACATGGTATTGTCTTGAAGAAATTGACTCCGTCAATTAAAGCTCATAGTCGTCAAACCATTTTGGTGCTCTTCGTGTTCGAGTTGAATTGATATTTGTTTCATCTTCACTGCTGGTTTCATCTCTGTCACTTGTTCGTGTCTCGACTACTTCATCTTTGTTGATTTGTAAATCTGTGTCAGTCAACAGCTGATTGTCATTTGGTTTTCGGCTGTTGAATTTTCTTATTTGTCCCGTGTGTACAACTCTTGTGATTTCTTGGCCAAAACCATCGATTCTTCGGATTTTAATAACATTTTCGCCCAATATATTTACGATTTTAAATGGGTTGGATTCATAGATTGAGGATATCTTGTTGTTGCGGGTTGGGCTCAATGCCAGCACCAAATCTCCTATCTGCATTTTGAAACATTGTCGGTGTTCATCAATTCTATTTTTGTTTTGGGTCTGCGATGCTTTGACCGAATTAATTGCCTCTTCCCTGTCTCGATGGAGTTGTGTCAGTCGCTGGAGTCTATCGCTGTGTTCGTCCACAGTTCCCAGGAGAACTTCGTCTCGAATTCGTGGCTCGAATCCATGTAAAAGGTAATGTGGTGACTGCTGTAAAGACGAATGTTTGCTTGAATTAATAGAAAATATAATTTCAGGAATGTAAGAAGACCAATGTTCGATGTCCCTTTCTGAGATGTATTTTCGAAGGATTAATGAGACTGTTTGAACTTCGCGTTCTATTAATCCGTTGGACTCCGGCCAATAAGGTGGAGTTGTCGAACCTTGGATTCCATGTTTTCTTAAAAACACTTGGAATTCTTTGGATGTGAAACTCGAAGCATTGTCGCTGATGATTTTTTTTTAGAGGTCCGTGAATTGATGTTATCTTGTCTTCGATTAATGAAATTACATACTTGGAACTAACATCAGGTGTGGTTTTAGCTATTACGTATCGAGTTGTATGGTCAATTGTGATTATAATATGTTTTTGTTTTTCCATGTCTTCTGGAAAACTGCAATGATCCATGGATATTACGTCAAAAGGTCTCTGAGGAATGCTTCTTGGTTGATGGAAACCAATCCTTTTGCTTGTTCGGTGATTGAACAGTTGACACGTGCGGCAGCTTGAAACGTACTCATTGCAGTCATTAGCAGCTGATGACCAAAAATACCGATTGGAAAGTTTTGAAAATGTCTTTTCATTATCCAAATGACCACTATTGTCATGGCACATTTGAAGTATGCTTTGTTGTAGATATTTGTGAAATGAAATTTTTGTCTCGTTGTTAGATTTAAGAATAAGATGACCTAATACGTTGTTTGGGATCCTTGATATAGCGTCAGCACATACATTGTACTTTCCGGCTCTGTGCTTGATAGTAAAGTTGTACGATTGAAGATCCAAGAGCCATCTCGCAAACTTGCGATTGAATTTACTGTTCTGTAGCAAACATGCAGTTGTCCAGTTGTCTGTGATTAAAGTAAAACCTTTTAAACCGTATAGATAAATGTGAAATTTGTTGGTAATGGCCCAGTGTATAGCAAGACTTTCGATTTGGTTTATGTGAAGGTTCAGAGTCTGCTAATGCACGGCTGGCGTACGCAATGACAACTTCTCGTTTGTTTTGGTCTTGTATAAGAACAGCTCCTATTCCGGTTAATGAAGCATCGATTTGAACCTATGTTTCGCAGTCGTTCATGAAGTGGGCGAGTATTGGTGGTGATTTCAGTTTTTGCTTGAGAATTTCGACGACTTCTGATGCTTCTTTAGACCAGATGAATGGAGTCGAGTTGTAGGCGCTGCGTATTGGCAAGGCGATTTTGGAAAAGTCTTTAATGAATCTTCTGTGATGGGATGCGAATGCATGAAAAGACTTGGCGTCTGTTTTGGTTTTGAACTCTTTGTTGTAGCGGTCGATACATTTATGCGATTGGGATCAGGGCGAATACCTTCAGCGGAGATGCTATATCCCAAGAAGAATATTTCGCTTTTAAAGAGTTGGCACTTCCGAAGTGAGATACGAAGGCCACTTTTAATCAGATTGTGTAATGCGTTTTCGAAATTGTTTAGTGCTATGTCGATGTTCGGAGCTAATTGACCAATGTCGTCCATGTATGTTATTGTGTTGATGGTGTTTTTGAACGTGTGTCGCATGATGCGTTCCATTGTTTTGGGAGCGTTTGCTAGCCCGAAGGTCATCCTTAGGAATTCATACACTCCATCTTGCGTCACGAATGCGGTTTTGTGGATATCTGATGGTTTCACTTTCACCGTCATAAAGGCTGTTTTTATGTCCATTACGTTAAATACATTACATCCAGGTTGGACTAATTTTTCAACGATGTCGTCGATGTGTGGTGGTGCAAAAATTGTCTTTTAACAATTTTTTGTTTAGATGGGTGTAATCTATGGTCAATCTACGTGGCGTGCTTGGGTGAAGAGGTTTGTTTACAATGACTACGGGTGATGCGTATTCAGATTGTGAGTTTCTAGCTATTTCAAGTTGTTTCCAGCTTTGAACGGTTTCATCTATGAACTGTCGGTCGCTCCAAGAATATCGATATGGTTTTCTAGAGACTGGTATTTCATCTGTCGTGTTAAGTGAGTTTTCACCGATCGTACAGTGGCCGATAACATTATCGTCTGTCGAAAATGCTCTTATGTTTTTATAAATTATCTGTCGGAAGTTCGATATCTGTTCGATGGAAAGGTTGGTAAAAGTTGTTATTTGATCATCGATTTCTTTAGAAAGGCTTGCTGGAACGACTTGAATGTTTTTGAAGATGCAAGAGTTAATGCTTGGTTTGATTTCATAGTTTTTTTTTAATTTGGATATCACCATTGGATTCAATAATTATGGTTAAATTGTTAGCTTTTCTCCAATCGCTGCCAAGTATTATTGGTATTGGACTGTTGTTAATAACTGCGACAGGTCCGAGTGTACAGGATATGTCACCTACAGATATAAACAAGTCTATTTGGCCTATTGGATGACATTCGTACCCTATGGACGAGATTGAGGGGCCTTCGTATTTTTGAATATGATAGTTTGGTGGGATAGAACGACGGTCTATAACTGATTGTTCTGCGCCGCTGTCGATGAGCGTCGAGATGACAGCTCCTTCAAAGGCTGTGGCTTCAACAATCGACAGACCACGGTCGCCACCTTTAGATTTAAGAGCGCAGTTTGCTTGTTTTTGTTGTGTCTTATTTTGGCAGCTGTTAATTGAGTGACCTGTTTTGTTGCATATTGGACATGGTATGTGACATTGGGAGACTGAATGTGAATTTTGTTTGCAACGTGGACATTTGTAGTTGCTTGAGTTGTTTGGTGCGAATCTTTGGACATTATATTGTTGATTGGATTGGTGTGGATGATTGTTGGATTGCTGAGAGATGTTGTGTATATATGGTTGCGGTTTGTGTGTAACGTGTTCACTGGGCAGGTATTTGGCGATATGTTTTGTATCATAGTCTAATGTTTTTCCTATTTCAAATAATTTTTCGAGAGTAGTAGGTGCGTTTATACGCATGAGTCGTCGGTCTGTATGATCGAGAATACCTTCTATTAGATATGAGATTTGTTCTGCGATAGGAATGTCTATGTTGATCGGAGCCTTATCGATAATT
Organism: Eristalis pertinax; assembly: GCA_907269125.1. NCBI lineage: Eukaryota > Metazoa > Arthropoda > Insecta > Diptera > Syrphidae > Eristalis > Eristalis pertinax. The sequence goes on along the minus strand of OU026145.1, from coordinate 83,747,564 downwards.
TCTAACTTACCGCTAAGGTATTGCGTATAGTCTCATTTGGTTGTTGAATTCGTGCGTTGACGCGTTCGGTCCATTCTCGCAGGGTTGCAGGTTTGATGAATCGTGTTTTAAATGCTTGGAGCCATGATGACCAGCTTCCTTTCTTCTCGCCTTCGAAGTTTTGCCAGTTTTTGCTATTCCAGTCAATTTGCTTCCACTGAAAGCGAGCATAACTTCTTCGCTCCACCCGTTGATTTTGGCTGCTTTTTCGACTGATTTGATGAAATTTTCGTTCGAACTGCTGTCTTCGCCGCTGCATTTTTGTATGGTTTGCGTCATGTCGGGATTGAAAACGATATGTTGGACGTTTTGAATGGAGGGGTTCTTTGTGATACTTGCAGATGGATCGTCCTTGCTCCGAAGATTGAAAATTTTTGAAAGAGCAGAGTTGTTTTCTAAGATAACTTTATCTCTGAAGGATAATCGCCCTTTCGCCATTATTCAACAATGGTGAATAATACGAATTATTACGATGCGCTGGACGATTCCGGTGAAAATGCGGATAGTATTAATAATAAACTTTTAAACGTCATAAAAGATAGTGTCCCTCCTATAGTTGTGATAAAATCAACAGGTGAACGTGTTCGTTGCGTATTGAGTGACCTAAAAATGGAGAATTATCTTATCAAAACATATCGCTCGGCCAAAAAATTATTTCTCCATGTTTGGAACGCTCAGAGAAAATAAAATCGGAACTGATCAGACTAATTATTGAATTTTCACATTTTCTCGGAAGGAAACGGGACCTTTGAGAGTAATTTTATCGGGATTTGATCTTACAAGTGTAAGTGAGAACTTTTATTGATGTTTAATACAATGAACACACGTCTGTTCTCGATGAGGAATACGTTCAAATTCAAATTCATTTATTATAACAGGCTTTCAACATAACAAAAAAAAAAGTAAGTGTTGCCACAAGGGCATAAATAAAATAGTTGTCTACTTGACTTGAAGATGTCGCTGTGACATGGTATTGTCTTGAAGAAATTGACTCCGTCAATTAAAGCTCATAGTCGTCAAACCATTTTGGTGCTCTTCGTGTTCGAGTTGAATTGATATTTGTTTCATCTTCACTGCTGGTTTCATCTCTGTCACTTGTTCGTGTCTCGACTACTTCATCTTTGTTGATTTGTAAATCTGTGTCAGTCAACAGCTGATTGTCATTTGGTTTTCGGCTGTTGAATTTTCTTATTTGTCCCGTGTGTACAACTCTTGTGATTTCTTGGCCAAAACCATCGATTCTTCGGATTTTAATAACATTTTCGCCCAATATATTTACGATTTTAAATGGGTTGGATTCATAGATTGAGGATATCTTGTTGTTGCGGGTTGGGCTCAATGCCAGCACCAAATCTCCTATCTGCATTTTGAAACATTGTCGGTGTTCATCAATTCTATTTTTGTTTTGGGTCTGCGATGCTTTGACCGAATTAATTGCCTCTTCCCTGTCTCGATGGAGTTGTGTCAGTCGCTGGAGTCTATCGCTGTGTTCGTCCACAGTTCCCAGGAGAACTTCGTCTCGAATTCGTGGCTCGAATCCATGTAAAAGGTAATGTGGTGACTGCTGTAAAGACGAATGTTTGCTTGAATTAATAGAAAATATAATTTCAGGAATGTAAGAAGACCAATGTTCGATGTCCCTTTCTGAGATGTATTTTCGAAGGATTAATGAGACTGTTTGAACTTCGCGTTCTATTAATCCGTTGGACTCCGGCCAATAAGGTGGAGTTGTCGAACCTTGGATTCCATGTTTTCTTAAAAACACTTGGAATTCTTTGGATGTGAAACTCGAAGCATTGTCGCTGATGATTTTTTTTTAGAGGTCCGTGAATTGATGTTATCTTGTCTTCGATTAATGAAATTACATACTTGGAACTAACATCAGGTGTGGTTTTAGCTATTACGTATCGAGTTGTATGGTCAATTGTGATTATAATATGTTTTTGTTTTTCCATGTCTTCTGGAAAACTGCAATGATCCATGGATATTACGTCAAAAGGTCTCTGAGGAATGCTTCTTGGTTGATGGAAACCAATCCTTTTGCTTGTTCGGTGATTGAACAGTTGACACGTGCGGCAGCTTGAAACGTACTCATTGCAGTCATTAGCAGCTGATGACCAAAAATACCGATTGGAAAGTTTTGAAAATGTCTTTTCATTATCCAAATGACCACTATTGTCATGGCACATTTGAAGTATGCTTTGTTGTAGATATTTGTGAAATGAAATTTTTGTCTCGTTGTTAGATTTAAGAATAAGATGAGCTAATACGTTGTTTGGGATCCTTGATATAGCGTCAGCACATACATTGTACTTTCCGGCTCTGTGCTTGATAGTAAAGTTGTACGATTGGAGATCCAAGAGCCATCTCGCAAACTTGCGATTGAATTTACTGTTCTGTAGCAAACATGCAGTTGTCCAGTTGTCTGTGATTAAAGTAATACCTTTTAAACCGTATAGATAAATGTGAAATTTGTTGGTAATGGCCCAGTGTATAGCAAGACTTTCGATTTGGTTTATGTGAAGGTTCAGAGTCTGCTAATGCACGGCTGGCGTACGCAATGACAACTTCTCGTTTGTTTTGGTCTTGTATAAGAACAGCTCCTATTCCGGTTAATGAAGCATCGATTTGAACCTCTATTTCGCAGTCGTTCATGAAGTGGGCGAGTATTGGTGGTGATTTCAGTTTTTGCTTGAGAATTTCGACGACTTCTGATGCTTCTTTAGACCAGATGAATGGAGTCGAGTTGTAGGCGCTGCGTATTGGCAAGGCGATTTTGGAAAAGTCTTTAATGAATCTTCTGTGATGGGATGCGAATGCATGAAAAGACTTGGCGTCTGTTTTGGTTTTGAACTCTTTGTTGTAGCGGTCGATACATTTATGCGATTGGGATCAGGGCGAATACCTTCAGCGGAGATGCTATATCCCAAGAAGAATATTTCGCTTTTAAAGAGTTGGCACTTCCGAAGTGAGATACGAAGGCCACTTTTAATCAGATTGTGTAATGCGTTTTCGAAATTGTTTAGTGCTATGTCGATGTTCGGAGCTAATTGACCAATGTCGTCCATGTATGTTATTGTGTTGATGGTGTTTTTGAACGTGTGTCGCATGATGCGTTCCATTGTTTTGGGAGCGTTTGCTAGCCCGAAGGTCATCCTTAGGAATTCATACACTCCATCTTGCGTCACGAATGCGGTTTTGTGGATATCTGATGGTTTCACTTTCACCGTCATAAAGGCTGTTTTTATGTCCATTACGTTAAATACATTACATCCAGGTTGGACTAATTTTTCAACGATGTCGTCGATGTGTGGTGGTGCAAAAATTGTCTTTTAACAATTTTTTGTTTAGATGGGTGTAATCTATGGTCAATCTACGTGGCGTGCTTGGGTGAAGAGGTTTGTTTACAATGACTACGGGTGATGCGTATTCAGATTGTGAGTTTCTAGCTATTTCAAGTTGTTTCCAGCTTTGAACGGTTTCATCTATGAACTGTCGGTCGCTCCAAGAATATCGATATGGTTTTCTAGAGACTGGTATTTCATCTGTCGTGTTAAGTGAGTTTTCACCGATCGTACAGTGGCCGATAACATTATCGTCTGTCGAAAATGCTCTTATGTTTTTATAAATTATCTGTCGGAAGTTCGATATCTGTTCGATGGAAAGGTTGGTAAAAGTTGTTATTTGATCATCGATTTCTTTAGAAAGGCTTGCTGGAACGACTTGAATGTTTTTGAAGATGCAAGAGTTAATGCTTGGTTTGATTTCATAGTTTTTTTTTAATTTGGATATCACCATTGGATTCAATAATTATGGTTAAATTGTTAGCTTTTCTCCAATCGCTGCCAAGTATTATTGGTATTGGACTGTTGTTAATAACTGCGACAGGTCCGAGTGTACAGGATATGTCACCTACAGATATGAACAAGTCTATTTGGCCTATTGGATGACATTCGTACCCTATGGACGAGATTGAGGGGCCTTCGTATTTTTGAATATGATAGTTTGGTGGGATAGAACGACGGTCTATAACTGATTGTTCTGCGCCGCTGTCGATGAGCGTCGAGATGACAGCTCCTTCAAAGGCTGTGGCTTCAACAATCGACAGACCACGGTCGCCACCTTTAGATTTAAGAGCGCAGTTTGCTTGTTTTTGTTGTGTCTTATTTTGGCAGCTGTTAATTGAGTGACCTGTTTTGTTGCATATTGGACATGGTATGTGACATTGGGAGACTGAATGTGAATTTTGTTTGCAACGTGGACATTTGTAGTTGCTTGAGTTGTTTGGTGCGAATCTTTGGACATTATATTGTTGATTGGATTGGTGTGGATGATTGTTGGATTGCTGAGAGATGTTGTGTATATATGGTTGCGGTTTGTGTGTAACGTGTTCACTGGGCAGGTATTTGGCGATATGTTTTGTATCATAGTCTAATGTTTTTCCTATTTCAAATAATTTTTCGAGAGTAGTAGGTGCGTTTATACGCATGAGTCGTCGGTCTGTATGATCGAGAATACCTTCTATTAGATATGAGATTTGTTCTGCGATAGGAATGTCTATGTTGATCGGAGCCTTATCGATAATTTCTAACTTACCGCTAAGGTATTGCGTATAGTCTCATTTGGTTGTTGAATTCGTGCGTTGACGCGTTCGGTCCATTCTCGCAGGGTTGGAGGTTTGATGAATCGTGTTTTAAATGCTTGGAGCCATGATGACCAGCTTCCTTTCTTCTCGCCTTCGAAGTTTTGCCAGTTTTTGCTATTCCAGTCAATTTGCTTCCACTGAAAGCGAGCATAACTTCTTCGCTCCACCCGTTGATTTTGGCTGCTTTTTCGACTGATTTGATGAAATTTTCGTTCGAACTGCTGTCTTCGCCGCTGCATTTTTGTATGGTTTGCGTCATGTCGGGATTGAAAACGATATGTTGGACGTTTTGAATGGAGGGGTTCTTTGTGATACTTGCAGATGGATCGTCCTTGCTCCGAAGATTGAAAATTTTTGAAAGAGCAGAGTTGTTTTCTAAGATAACTTTATCTCTGAAGGATAATCGCCCTTTCACCATTATTCAACAATGGTGAATAATACGAATTATTACGATGCGCTGGACGATTCCGGTGAAAATGCGGATAGTATTAATAATAAACTTTTAAACGTCATAAAAGATAGTGTCCCTCCTATAGTTGTGATAAAATCAACAGGTGAACGTGTTCGTTGCGTATTGAGTGACCTAAAAATGGAGAATTATCTTATCAAAACATATCGCTCGGCCAAAAAATTATTTCTCCATGTTTGGAACGCTCAGAGAAAATAAAATCGGAACTGATCAGACTAATTATTGAATTTTCACATTTTCTCGGAAGGAAACGGGACCTTTGAGAGTAATTTTATCGGGATTTGATCTTACAAGTGTAAGTGAGAACTTTTATTGATGTTTAATACAATGAACACACGTCTGTTCTCGATGAGGAATACGTTCAAATTCAAATTCATTTATTATAACAGGCTTTCAACATAACAAAAATAAAAGTAAGTGTTGCCACAAGGGCATAAATAAAATAGTTGTCTACTTGACTTGAAGATGTCGCTGTGACATGGTATTGTCTTGAAGAAATTGACTCCGTCAATTAAAGCTCATAGTCGTCAAACCATTTTGGTGCTCTTCGTGTTCGAGTTGAATTGATATTTGTTTCATCTTCACTGCTGGTTTCATCTCTGTCACTTGTTCGTGTCTCGACTACTTCATCTTTGTTGATTTGTAAATCTGTGTCAGTCAACAGCTGATTGTCATTTGGTTTTCGGCTGTTGAATTTTCTTATTTGTCCCGTGTGTACAACTCTTGTGATTTCTTGGCCAAAACCATCGATTCTTCGGATTTTAATAACATTTTCGCCCAATATATTTACGATTTTAAATGGGTTGGATTCATAGATTGAGGATATCTTGTTGTTGCGGGTTGGGCTCAATGCCAGCACCAAATCTCCTATCTGCATTTTGAAACATTGTCGGTGTTCATCAATTCTATTTTTGTTTTGGGTCTGCGATGCTTTGACCGAATTAATTGCCTCTTCCCTGTCTCGATGGAGTTGTGTCAGTCGCTGGAGTCTATCGCTGTGTTCGTCCACAGTTCCCAGGAGAACTTCGTCTCGAATTCGTGGCTCGAATCCATGTAAAAGGTAATGTGGTGACTGCTGTAAAGACGAATGTTTGCTTGAATTAATAGAAAATATAATTTCAGGAATGTAAGAAGACCAATGTTCGATGTCCCTTTCTGAGATGTATTTTCGAAGGATTAATGAGACTGTTTGAACTTCGCGTTCTATTAATCCGTTGGACTCCGGCCAATAAGGTGGAGTTGTCGAACCTTGGATTCCATGTTTTCTTAAAAACACTTGGAATTCTTTGGATGTGAAACTCGAAGCATTGTCGCTGATGATTTTTTTTTAGAGGTCCGTGAATTGATGTTATCTTGTCTTCGATTAATGAAATTACATACTTGGAACTAACATCAGGTGTGGTTTTAGCTATTACGTATCGAGTTGTATGGTCAATTGTGATTATAATATGTTTTTGTTTTTCCATGTCTTCTGGAAAACTGCAATGATCCATGGATATTACGTCAAAAGGTCTCTGAGGAATGCTTCTTGGTTGATGGAAACCAATCCTTTTGCTTGTTCGGTGATTGAACAGTTGACACGTGCGGCAGCTTGAAACGTACTCATTGCAGTCATTAGCAGCTGATGACCAAAAATACCGATTGGAAAGTTTTGAAAATGTCTTTTCATTATCCAAATGACCACTATTGTCATGGCACATTTGAAGTATGCTTTGTTGTAGATATTTGTGAAATGAAATTTTTGTCTCGTTGTTAGATTTAAGAATAAGATGAGCTAATACGTTGTTTGGGATCCTTGATATAGCGTCAGCACATACATTGTACTTTCCGGCTCTGTGCTTGATAGTAAAGTTGTACGATTGAAGATCCAAGAGCCATCTCGCAAACTTGCGATTGAATTTACTGTTCTGTAGCAAACATGCAGTTGTCCAGTTGTCTGTGATTAAAGTAAAACCTTTTAAACCGTATAGATAAATGTGAAATTTGTTGGTAATGGCCCAGTGTATAGCAAGACTTTCGATTTGGTTTATGTGAAGGTTCAGAGTCTGCTAATGCACGGCTGGCGTACGCAATGACAACTTCTCGTTTGTTTTGGTCTTGTATAAGAACAGCTCCTATTCCGGTTAATGAAGCATCGATTTGAACCTCTATTTCGCAGTCGTTCATGAAGTGGGCGAGTATTGGTGGTGATTTCAGTTTTTGCTTGAGAATTTCGACGACTTCTGATGCTTCTTTAGACCAGATGAATGGAGTCGAGTTGTAGGCGCTGCGTATTGGCAAGGCGATTTTGGAAAAGTCTTTAATGAATCTTCTGTGATGGGATGCGAATGCATGAAAAGACTTGGCGTCTGTTTTGGTTTTGAACTCTTTGTTGTAGCGGTCGATACATTTATGCGATTGGGATCAGGGCGAATACCTTCAGCGGAGATGCTATATCCCAAGAAGAATATTTCGCTTTTAAAGAGTTGGCACTTCCGAAGTGAGATACGAAGGCCACTTTTAATCAGATTGTGTAATGCGTTTTCGAAATTGTTTAGTGCTATGTCGATGTTCGGAGCTAATTGACCAATGTCGTCCATGTATGTTATTGTGTTGATGGTGTTTTTGAACGTGTGTCGCATGATGCGTTCCATTGTTTTGGGAGCGTTTGCTAGCCCGAAGGTCATCCTTAGGAATTCATACACTCCATCTTGCGTCACGAATGCGGTTTTGTGGATATCTGATGGTTTCACTTTCACCGTCATAAAGGCTGTTTTTATGTCCATTACGTTAAATACATTACATCCAGGTTGGACTAATTTTTCAACGATGTCGTCGATGTGTGGTGGTGCAAAAATTGTCTTTTAACAATTTTTTGTTTAGATGGGTGTAATCTATGGTCAATCTACGTGGCGTGCTTGGGTGAAGAGGTTTGTTTACAATGACTACGGGTGATGCGTATTCAGATTGTGAGTTTCTAGCTATTTCAAGTTGTTTCCAGCTTTGAACGGTTTCATCTATGAACTGTCGGTCGCTCCAAGAATATCGATATGGTTTTCTAGAGACTGGTATTTCATCTGTCGTGTTAAGTGAGTTTTCACCGATCGTACAGTGGCCGATAACATTATCGTCTGTCGAAAATGCTCTTATGTTTTTATAAATTATCTGTCGGAAGTTCGATATCTGTTCGATGGAAAGGTTGGTAAAAGTTGTTATTTGATCATCGATTTCTTTAGAAAGGCTTGCTGGAACGACTTGAATGTTTTTGAAGATGCAAGAGTTAATGCTTGGTTTGATTTCATAGTTTTTTTTTAATTTGGATATCACCATTGGATTCAATAATTATGGTTAAATTGTTAGCTTTTCTCCAATCGCTGCCAAGTATTATTGGTATTGGACTGTTGTTAATAACTGCGACAGGTCCGAGTGTACAGGATATGTCACCTACAGATATAAACAAGTCTATTTGGCCTATTGGATGACATTCGTACCCTATGGACGAGATTGAGGGGCCTTCGTATTTTTGAATATGATAGTTTGGTGGGATAGAACGACGGTCTATAACTGATTGTTCTGCGCCGCTGTCGATGAGCGTCGAGATGACAGCTCCTTCAAAGGCTGTGGCTTCAACAATCGACAGACCACGGTCGCCACCTTTAGATTTAAGAGCGCAGTTTGCTTGTTTTTGTTGTGTCTTATTTTGGCAGCTGTTAATTGAGTGACCTGTTTTGTTGCATATTGGACATGGTATGTGACATTGGGAGACTGAATGTGAATTTTGTTTGCAACGTGGACATTTGTAGTTGCTTGAGTTGTTTGGTGCGAATCTTTGGACATTATATTGTTGATTGGATTGGTGTGGATGATTGTTGGATTGCTGAGAGATGTTGTGTATATATGGTTGCGGTTTGTGTGTAACGTGTTCACTGGGCAGGTATTCGGCGATATGTTTTGTATCATAGTCTAATGTTTTTCCTATTTCAAATAATTTTTCGAGAGTAGTAGGTGCGTTTATACGCATGAGTCGTCGGTCTGTATGATCGAGAATACCTTCTATTAGATATGAGATTTGTTCTGCGATAGGAATGTCTATGTTGATCGGAGCCTTATCGATAATTTCTAACTTACCGCTAAGGTATTGCGTTGTAGTCTCATTTGGTTGTTGAATTCGTGCGTTGACGCGTTCGGTCCATTCTCGCAGGGTTGGAGGTTTGATGAATCGTGTTTTAAATGCTTGGAGCCATGATGACCAGCTTCCTTTCTTCTCGCCTTCGAAGTTTTGCCAGTTTTTGCTATTCCAGTCAATTTGCTTCCACTGAAAGCGAGCATAACTTCTTCGCTCCACCCGTTGATTTTGGCTGCTTTTTCGACTGATTTGATGAAATTTTCGTTCGAACTGCTGTCTTCGCCGCTGCATTTTTGTATGGTTTGCGTCATGTCGGGATTGAAAACGATATGTTGGACGTTTTGAATGGAGGGGTTCTTTGTGATACTTGCAGATGGATCGTCCTTGCTCCGAAGATTGAAAATTTTGGAAAGAGCAGAGTTGTTTTCTAAGATAACTTTAACTGCTTCATCCTTTGTCGTGCGACTTGCGTCCAGGTCTCTGTTTTTGATTTCACCTTTGAGGAATTCGAAAGTAAATTGATGAAGAACAGAGGATTCGGTTGTTGTTTGAACTAATTGTTCTAGAAGCGACATTTTGGGTATTTTTTTTTATTATTCGATTGTGGAAAAATAATAGGTATATTTTGTTCGAATTACCGACTGCGCCATGTAAGTGAGAACTTTTATTGATGTTTAATACAATGAACACACGTCTGTTCTCGATGAGGAATACGTTCAAATTCAAATTCATTTATTATAACAGGTATGATAAAGTAAGTGTTGCCACAAGGGCATAGATAAAATAGTTGTCTACTTGACTTGAAGATGTCGCTGTGACAACAAGCGAAAAACTTGAATAAAGTGCATCGACGTGAAAATTATCACAAACAATGTTACACTACAAAAGCTACATTTACATTGTGTATATTCAAAGCGGAACAATAAAACTAAACGAACTGAAGAAAAATCATTCCAGTTTGTTCAGAACCATAGTCTGTATGGACACGGCTCCATGCATTGTCATGCTAAAAGTTCTTGTGCTAACTGCTCACAAAACAACTGAATGCAAAGAACCTGACGCGATGCGTTGCGCCAATTGCAGCGAACCACACAGATCATCCGATCCAACAAACAAAATTCGACCAGCTGATCGCTCTCTACCATTAACTGCCACGCTGGTCCATGGCAGAAAAACCTCTCATCAGAATACATCAAATTTATCTGTAAGCAATGAGAGCAACAAATTATTCTCTTTCGAAGAAATAAATATTCTTTTAAATGAAGTATTAGGTAAGCTTCAAACTGTATAACAAAAAGTAATCAATTCAATGTAATCACATCTCTTGCTATCAAATACATGTATTTAAATAATTATGGTATATAATTCCCTGAACATTATTATTTGGAATGTGAGAAGCATATCAAATAAAATATTAGAATTCTTTAATTATATTATTGATAAAAAAGTTGATATTGCTTTGGTTACGGAAACTCACTTAAATGTAAACAAACCCTTTACACAGTACACCCAGGCTTACAACTGCGTTGTATTGAATCAATTGGCATAGAAATTAATATAGGCAGCAACTCTAAAGTGAGTATCTTTTCTGTTTATTTCAAGAGTGGAAATAGAAATATTGATAAGATGTCTCACTTTAAGAACGATTTGCAAAAAATACTTAGATATCGAGGCAAAGTTATCTTTGGCGGAGATTTAAATTGTCGCAATAAATTGTGGAATTGTCTCCGGGCTAATTGCTGGGGTAACGAACTGTATAATATTGACGAAATGCAACCAAATTTTTCTTTACTGTGTCCTCCTGAATTTACTTACGTCCCTGCATCTAAATCTAAAAGTCCTTCCACTCTAGACTTCCTTATGACTAATATTTCAACGTACTGTTCCATGCCGTTCACCTATGACAATTTAGGGTCGGATCATCTTTTTGTCAGTATCCATTTGAATCTCTTATTTGAAGTCAATCGACCTTCGTTATATTATTAATATTCCCCAGCCAATTGGAACCATTTTGCTTCATATATCAATACCAACTGTAATCAGAATAATGTTATTTCTTCGCCTGTAACTACGACTACCCAAATTGATTTAATGTATATGCATTTTACTTTGTTATTAAACTGCGCTGCCGATTTGGCAATACCTAAGTACCCTATGAAAGAAAGTAGTGCAATTCCACTTCCTAGTAATATTTTACTATTAATATGGCTGAGAAACTCAGAAAGAAGAAAATGGATACGTTATCGCTATGACTGCTTTCTTTATAGCACGAAAATGTTAAACAAAGCCATTGCAAAAGAAATTAATGAGTTCAAAAATAAGCATTGGAATAACCTACTTTATAGCTTTGATAAATATAGTAAACCATTCCGGAAAGTTTCAAAAATTATAAAAAAAGAGGTTTGAGTATTGCACCTCTAAGGGTTCAAAGCCAGCTTTATATTTCTCCAAGCAATAAAGCCAATCTATTTGCAGAGACTTTCTCAAAAAATCACCTGATTACTGCCCATTTTAGTGATCCTGCCACTTCCACTGAAGTCTCTCACACAATTGACAGTTTCTCACAAGCAAAAATTGAATTATCGGATTTAAGTATACTTAATACTAATAAAGTAAGATCATTGATCAAAAACCTTAAAGCTATAAAAAGATTTTAAAGGCCCTTCCTCTCACAGGCTTACGGTACTTAACTGCAATTCTTAATGCATGCCTTAAACTCAGCTACTTCCCTGATTGTTGGAAAACAGCTTTGGTAATTCCGATTGGCAAGCCTGGTAAACCAAAAGACGACGTCAACAGTTATATGCCAATAAGTTTACTAAGCAATTTAACTAAGCTATTAGAAAAGATAATAAAAGAAAAACATTGACAATCACTTAACTGTAAATAATATACTCCTCGACTATCAATTTGGGTTTCGGCGTTATCACAATACGTACCATCAAATCATTAGGATTAAAAAACATGTCGAACATAAATTTCAATTCAAAGAGTCCACTGGATTAGTATTATTAGATATTGAAAAAGTCTTTGATACGATTTGGCGTGATGCTTTAATTTACAAACTTATTAAATTAAACTCTCCTATGGAAACTGTTAAAATCATCCAGAGTTTTTTAGATAAAAGAAAATATATAGTAAACGTACAAAATGTTAAATCCGCAGTACAAAATATTACATATGGATAACCTCAAGGTACTGTACTCGCTCCAACACTTTTTAATATATTTGTCTCTGACATTCCAGATCTTGGCAATGATGTGAATATTGCTATGTTTGCTGATGATACAGCAATATTTGGATCTGGTACATACTATACGAACGTCTATAATGTGCTGCAAATGGCAGTTTCCAAATTAGAAAAAATCCTTTACAAATGGAAAATTAAAGTAAATGTTTTAGAATGTTTTATTCCAAACAACGTAAAACTTCAAATGGATTGTATCGATATTGACTGGTCTGAGCACTGCAGATATCTCGGAATTATGATTGATAAGAAACTAACATTTCAGAAACACATTTCTGTCACTGTAGATAAAATTAACAAATACATCAGAATTCTTTAACCATTATAAATAGAAAATCGAAACTTAGTACTGACAATAAACTTATTTTGTATAAGTCCGTCTTTCAATCTATTCTACTGTACGGGGCTCCTGTTTGGTACGACTGCGCTAGAACTCACAAATTAAACTTCAAATATGTCAAAATAAAATCATTAAAATTATGCTTAATTTACCACGTTATTATTCAACCCGCAGACTTCACAGCCAAAGCAGTATCAACTTTTTACACTTTCTTATAGAAAATTGAACACAAAGGTTTTATGATAATTGTTATTTTTCAAATAATGAACTTATCAAATGCATAGCATTGTCAAATTAAACTCTTAACAAGAAATATGTAAAATAGTTAAATAAACATATCTGACTAGGGGACATTGCGAGTTAAATAAGGGTTTTTTTTTCTTGTAGCTTTCCCTTGAATTAATATCTAAATATTTATGTTGTATCTCGCTCACTTTTTATTAAAATCAAAGGCGCGAATTCATAGTCACGTCTGGATCGTCTTCGTATGTGATCCCATTCGCTTCGACCTTATATCCCTTGAAGTGGACCAAGACGTTGTCTTTTACTGGGAAGGATTTGGAGCTGCAGGATGAATGTATTATTAATTTTGGAACATTAATAAATAATATAAAATTTTGGCTGCGGTTGATTGATAGTTTGGATTTTCCCAACATCGATGATAGGACAGTGTGCCGCTAGGTTCCTTATTAGTTTCCCAATGCATCCGGAATTGATGGTTTCTTCTTCTGTGGCGGAGTTACTGCAGTAGTAAGTTTCCTCTATTTTGGGGCAAAGTGTCATAGTATTGAATGTGATCATCATTATAGTTTATATATTGTTTTGACATTATATGTTTTGTATTGTTTATAGGGAGTAGTATAATTTGATACATAAAATATTTTTGTTTTTGTGTAATAGGTATGCGTATATTGAAAAATATTTTCGTGCCATTATAGACTGCTTGTAGATACAAAAATTCATATATTTGTTCGAGTGCATTGATATGTATTTCTTGATTTTCTAGTATATTTGTGATTCGTGTTAATTCTTCATGTGTTAGTAAGAGCTTAGAGATAATGTAAAATTTGCTAAGAATAACTGCCTCTGAGATGTCTGAAAGGTGGTTAGTTAAAAGATGTATATTAAAGTTTATCTGGTTAAGATACTGTGTTTCTATAAGTAGGTCTTCCTCTCTCATAATTTTGTTTCCTGTCTCGTTAAAGAAGGTTACTATAGCTTTTTGTTCTCTGTTTATGTGGTCAGTGATGTTTTTGAGTCTTTTGATAATTTGTAAGTTAAGTGTGTGTTATTTAGTTAAAGTGTCTGTCATGTTATTAATGTTAGTGTTTGTGTCTTGTATTTGACCCCAATCCGTTTATCAGACCACGTTTTTGCCTTTTAAAGGGAAATAGGGTCTCTAGCTTTCTATTTAGTTCATTGAACTTAAGTTTTGTTATCTGTAGAGACGATGTTATTGTAGCTCTTTCTTCAAATATCTAAAGGGAATTGGCTATGTCATCAATGTTTTTTTGATAGTCGTCTAGGTCAACCAAATGTATTAAATTATGATAGTTATTTATGAATCTAGAAGGTCCTAAACGGAGTGGTAGTACACTGTGGTTCTTAGGGATGTGGTATGTTTCTATAATTTGTGAAATAGTAGGTGTAAATCTGTAACGAGGTTAGTAAGAAAGAAAACTGAAAATTATTAGTGTGAGTGTCAAGGGCAATATTCTATACTATACTATTTGTTGCCTTTTTTCTTTTTTTTTTATCGTATTTTGTTTTGCTTTCTTAATTTGCTTTTGTGTATTTTCTCATTTTGTTTAGTGTAGATTGTTACTCTATGATTCTTGTCGGCTATATGTTTTGAGAATCTGGGCGCTAGCTTGTTGCGTCTAGCTTCTCTTCTGAAAACTATCTGGTTTTCCAATATAACTTCAGTTCTTGCCTCGATTTGTGTAATTTTTCTGTTCTGGGGCTTGTTATTATTTTCACTTTTTCTTGAATTTGAGGGTATAATTCGTTTAGAAATTCATTTAATTTTTGTTATTTATTATTATTATTATTTATTTTATTTATTCTCCGGAATAGATGTTAAACTTTTAGGTAGTTGTCGTAGTTTATAAGGTACGAATCTTGTTTTGGACTTTTGATTGGTTTTTTGCTTATCAGACATTAGGGAGAAGCGGAGAGATAATATTTGGTGGACTTATTTGTTTAAAAAAAAGAAAATGTAAATAATTTAGGTATTAATAAAGGGTTGTATGTATATGCGCACAATATCTCTATAATTTTGTTGTATTAATTGTTATTATATTGTTATTTTTACAAATTTTTATTTTTTTTTGCACTTTTTGTTACAATTTTTCTTGTATATCTGTTTTTGTTTTTCTATGTAATTTTATTTAGTTTAACTTACGTGGACTTACATGCTAGACAAAAGTTCTTAAAACTAGCTTAACTAGCTTAAGAATTTACAAATTTTCTTAATACTAACCTACTGATCCTATGCGGGTACTCTAAGCTAATCTAATCTACGGTATAAATGTGCCTTTCGGCTTAATCTATGTTTAGTCCTTAGACAATCTTTTGTTAAATTTTGCATTTGTCAAGAAATTTTTTGAAAAAACTTGTCTAAACTTGACTTCCTTACCTAACTACTTAAACTACCTTGTACTAACTTACCCTAACATAAAACTTAAGACTATCTTAACTATGTCCGAAACAGTACGGACACGTTCACCAGGGCGTATATTTTATGTATATGCCTAACATATATATTTTATACGCCGTGGTGCATTTTTTTTTTGATTTTTTGTTTTTTGTTCTTTTTGTTTTTTTTTCGATTTTTTGTTTTTTAATTCCTTTTTCGGATTTTTTGGTTTTTAATTTTTTTTTTTTGGATTTTTTTTTCCCTTGTATCTACCTTAATCCTATGTAAGTTGGCCACCATGGTCAACTATCTGGTCATCTAGATCTATAAAAGCCAGCGGTGGCGGAGAGTGGTTTTGGTGTAACCACCAGTAAAATAGCCGTTCTTTGGCAGACTCTTTCCTGTCACGAGCGGGGATCGCTCTACTGAACCGAAGAAGATCCTCGTGGGTGCGAGCGACATCCGGTTCGTATTGGAGTGGCCTGTCCACTATTCGGCGTACGACGTGGAAGATGACAGGACATCCTTGTGGATCCTGTATTAGGCCAATTGTGTCGAGATAGAGGAACGCTTCAGGAGGAATAAAGCCGATGAGGCGCACTCTCTCATGGTACATAACATTGGGGTAGTAAGCCCCGAAGATCTGACTGTTGGAAGAAGTCATAGCTCGTGCAATATGCCTTCTGATCAGTTTAATAATAAAATTATCTATCCTGTTCAAGTTTGCCTCGTTGTACAGGACCTCGTTAGGATAGAACTTCTTGTACTCAGACTCGAGTGTACGATACAACCCGAGACAAGTGCGAAGACACTGTCTCTCGAACAACCTCATCTTTTCCATCTGGGAAGGACTCACATTAAACCACAGTGGACAACCGTAGGCCATAACTGGCCGGATGAAGGCCATGTAGCAGATTACCTTTAATCTGTTGTCAAGTTGGCTGCTGTAAAACAACCCTCTTGCCCCTTGTTAACCTGCACGGCTTCGGGGGGAAGAAGCACAATATTTGGTATACCATCGATTCCCACCGACTTTTTCTGCTTCAGCGAGTTAAAGATACCCTGAAGATCTTGTTGAGAAATCAAGATGTGATTTCCATCATTGGCGACGGCATTATTGGCCGTGTTATCGTCACTGAACCTGGTAAAACCAGGATCCGATCAGTCTCCGATCGCCATTGACTTATCTCGTTTCGGAGCTCGAAGTGGTTTAGCGAGGCTCTATGCTCCAGGTCATGATTCGGCCTACGAACCTCGTTGACCGTATACACTCGCTGAAACACAGCACCAATTGCTTTCACCTTTTCCTGGGGATCTTCAACCACGAAGAAGTCGTTGTCTAGCACTGCCCCATCTGGATCGATGCCAACTGAAGTCAGTAGCTGTTGGTTATTTGTCGTCCTGGGAAGTCTAACGTCCTGAATGTCGTTTTGATCTTTCCTCCGCAATATTTTATTTACTTGTGGGAACATACCCGGGTTGTTAGATCGTACAGCCCGGATCTTACTGCCCCAGTGCAAGCTTATGGCCAAACTATATTTGATACGTATTAACTGTTGGAGGTTCTTGATCTCCGATCTCAATGCCCTGGACTTCCGCGTTTTGGGGGTCTGTAAACCGCCTGTGCAAGAGTTTGAGTCTTGACAGCAGTCTACTTTTGGGCACGTGAAGTGCATCGATGGTAGCATTTCGATAAACATCGCTGTCATCGATTTGTACTACATTCGGAATAGTCTTGTCCATGGTACGTTTAATTACGTCGTCCATTTGTATGAGGTATCTGTCAACCTCTTCGTTCGTTAGGTGTCTGTTTGATGGAGGATTGATCCCACTCGAACGTAGTTCTGTGGATAACGTCCTGGAGAAGCGGGGTCAGCGGGTCTTATTGTAATTGTAAGGATTCCTCTGGACATACTCCTCCAGTTCTTCCACCTCGTTCGGGAGCTGAATAGCCGCGAAGAGTCCGCAGTGATCACTCTCGTACTCAACCGCAGTTAAACAGTGCCGCGTGCGTCTCTCCAAGTCTAGTATGGTCAGTCGTCTGTCGATCAGCAACAGATCCAGATAGGACCCGGATCTGGGGTAGGATGGCCTATCTGTTGCAAGCAAATCTAGCTTGAGCTCAATATTGTGCTCTGCCAGCCAGTTATACAGTGGGGTTCCCCTGTCGTTATGCACTCTATTGCCCGTTCTCTGTGCTCGGAGTTCAAATCCCCAGCAATGATATAATAGTTTTCCGCCGAGTTCAGTGGAAGGCTGGTGATAAGAGTATCGAGCTCTGAAATGAAATTGCGATTGAGTGCAGGATTATCAGCTGCGTAGATCGCGATCACATATAACCGCTTTCCACCCTGGAGAGGAATGCGTGTAATACACGTTTCTAGCTGTTGAAATTTTCGCACTTCACTACTATACATGACCTTATGACAGAGGCCTTTTTTGATTAAGTGAGCGATCCCGCCCCCTCGCAAAGATTGGGGCCGGTCTCTTCGAACTACGTGGTATTTCTTATACCAGAGTGTGCGCGTCTGGTTCAGCTTAGTTTCGCTGGCCATCAGCACGTCTGGATTGTGAGCTTGCATAAGGTTGCCGAGCGTTAATTTGCGTTCTGTCCTAATCAGTGAATTCACATTCACTGCTAGGATCTTAAGGTTACTAGCTGCGTGCGCAGCCATCAATCCGATGATGCGTTTGGCACGGCAAACACCGTCGAGTAGATCAATTCTACTCGCGCTGCTTGCTCCTGGAACCGTTTTTCGAGCTGAGCGATCTGCCCCTGGATAGGGAGCAGTACCGTCATCATATCCAGATTCGCTTCAGCTAGCTTTGCTACCGGGGCGGGGGCCACCTTCGGCACTGTCTGTTGTACCGGTCGCCTTCCTGATGCCATTTGGGAGTAGGAGACGGCCGGATTAACAGTGGTAGCTGGAGCACGGGCCACTGGCCTTGCATCTACCGTTTGTGTGTTTCCTTTTGGCCTCTATACTTTTCCTGATTTGTTGAGCTTTAGGACATCCCCGACAGTTAGCAGGGTGCCCGTTGGTCTTGCAGAGTACGCATGTGAGCATAGCCCTGTCCTCGACTTTTTCCGTCCCTAGGGGGCATTCCCCATGCATGTGGGTTTTTGCGCATTTGACGCAGCGAGACTCCATGTTGTCGTTCGCCGCGGCATGCCCAAACCTCTGACAGCGTGCACATTGGAGTATGTGCTTCGTCTTTGTTAATGTATCCCAATTAACAGAAATGGAGCCGAAACGAGTCATTCGCTTTAGGCTCTCTATGCTACTGTCTGGGGTGACCTGAACAAGGAAGAGCGGAAGTTTCCTGTTCTCCCTTCTCGCTACCGCAGTGTTGAAGGGCTAAACCCCAACGAACGTGACATCGTCGCTCTGCGCCAGGCGCAGCACAGCGAGGATATCTTCGGGATCAGTAGTGGGATCCACGCCCTTAAGGAGCATGGTTTGCACTTTTGGGGTGTATGAGAAAAACTCGGCCACAACCGCCGCTAGCTTTTCTTTTATGACGTGTTAGTCTGTCAGTGATAAGCAGTAAACCGAGAGCCTTAAGGGCCCTTTATATTTTAAATAAAAGGATTTTTTTGTGGCCAACTTACATAATTTGTCCACCTCCTTTGTCTCCAGTCCGAAGACATTGATCGGAGGGCATCTCTCTTTTTTGTCTGCTGCTGGTTGCTGTTGCTTACGCTGTTGTTGTTGCTTCTGCTGTGGCTGCTTCTGTTGTTGTTGCTGCTGTTTCTGTTGTTGTTGCTGCTGTTTCTGCTTCTGTTGCAGTTGTTGTTGTTGTTGTTGTTGTTGCTCAATTTCCTCCTTCATGCAGATTGCTTAAATTGTTGCATTTGAGGAAAAAAAAAAGTTTCACTGATTTTATCGGGAATTGAACCCGGCACCGAGAGTCCACGGTCTAATACACTGCCAAAAGGACTGACTCTTAAGATTTTCTATAAGATTTTGTGAACTTGGACTGTTTTCCGCACTTTTTCACACTAAAGCCGAAACACGTCTGTACTCTCTGGAGTTCTGTGAACGACTGACTTGTATATCTGTATTCTGTATACAAGTATGTTATAATTATTATTTTTATTTTTTTTTTCACTTCCCTTTTATATGTGTTATGTTTATTGATTGATTTGTTTATTTATTGATCTACTGGAGAGCCTTTTTAACTGGAGTGCCTTTCGATAAGGATAGCAGTTTTTTTTTTTTTTAAGGGTCGCAGTTTTGTTATTTTAACTGGAGTGCCTTTCGATAAGGCTCGCAGTTCTTTTTTACCGGAGTGCCTTGCGATAAGGTTCGCCGTGTATACCGGAGTGCCTTGCGATAAGGATCGCGGTACCAATGAGTCACTGATCTAATACTAGCACTTACATGCACCCAAAAAGGATGATCCACTGCATCTGGCGAGTTGTTGAAGCAGGAACATTGAAAACGGGAATGTTGAATTCGGGAACGTTGACAGCAGGAATCAGGGATGTTCAAATCCTTCAGGAACGCGAGTTATTGCAGCACTAGTTCTATCTTCAAAGCAAGAACGTTGGAAAGCGAGGTTCTGCAGTGAATAAATGGGTTAAAACCCAACAGTTTACAAGTCTCTTCGCGGTGGATTGGCCACTTATATTGCTCGATGCAATATTGTTTTATAATCCGACTCAATCACTTGCAATTATTAACCGGTAAACTTTCACTGCACTTGCGACTGCGCCAATTACAGGATCCACGCGAAAAACAACTTGCTTCAAGTAATGACTGACAATAATTGATTTATTCTATTGAATTTAATTTACACTTTGGCTCGTTTTGCAGAGGTGATTGCATGAACTTTATTTAGGACGGATGCGTGTCAGACGCTGAAATTGCAGTTCATGCGGTCACCTGTGCAATTACAAAAATATTAAAGAAATGGGAATATTGCCGACGGCGTCCCAGACGCTGGCATTGCAGTTGATTATGCGCTTGATGATGAGGGGGCAACGGGGGCACTGCCGAGCTATATTTGCTGGTACACATGCCGGCAAGTGTCATAGTACAGGTGAACGTCGTCGTCGTTGGCGCGTGAGGATGAAGGAGCGTCGGGCGTGCAGGCGGGTGTCGTACCATAGATGATCGTTGTTGGTGCTGGCTGGTCAGGGGGCGACGCGTGCGATGGGCGTGCAGGCAGGTGCCGTAACTCGCGCACCCATACCGCTGCGATCTCAAGCAAATCCAACAGTGTCAGCGAAAAACTTCAGTGTCAACAGTGTAGATACGTCAGCCGCAGTAGCATCAACATCACTGGGAAAAGCAACAAATGCCCGTTCAACAACAACACCAACAGCGTCATCATACATTTCTTTACCTCCAGCTAAGCATGAACTTTTTTCTTAATCTTAATTCTTTATTGTTTGATATGATCTCTGAACTTGAAAATTGTAAAACTAAAGCTCAACAGTTTAAAGCAATTGCTCAGCTTGCAACTAAATATCTTTATAATAATGTTAAGTAATTCTAAGTCTCATCTTAAAGTTTTATGTTAGAATGCAAGAGACATTCGCAACAAGAGCTGACGCAGCGAACTGGGACGTGCTTAGATATCATCTCCCAAATAACATACGGACTTGTTCGAAAAACCTCTCTGTCAATAGCAGTCAGCACATTGACGATTCTATTGAAACGTTTCATACAAAAATATTTGAAAGCATTCGAGCTTCTGTTCCATTAAAATTATCTCCTCGAAGAGCATTCACCCTACCTCGGGAAATACTAACATTAATAAAGACAAAAATTTATTATAAAAGGCTCTGGCAGAGGAACAGATCAATAAATGATTTCTACGAAATGAATCTATACATACGTTTAATTAAAATCCGAATAAAAGAGTACAGAAATACGTTGTGGAAAAATAAGCTAAGACTGCTTAATGCGAATTCTAGACCTTTGTGGAATCTGGCTAAAATACTGCGCAAAAAACACCAATATTATCCTAACTTCGAGGTAAACGGGTCATTAGTAGCAGCTAATAAAGATAAAGCGGATCTTTTAGCCACTACATTTCTTAAAAATCACGCTATGACAGCTAACTACTTATCTCCTCTTGAAGCTGAAGTAGAGAATGAGATATCCTTATTTAAAAATTTCGCTATTACTTTACCCTCTAACGAATTTATAAGTGTGGAGGATATAAATTTCATAGTTTCGGACCTTAAAACTCGCAAGTCCCCTGGTCTGACTAACATTAATAATCAAGTAATAAAACACTTGCCAAATAGTGCCTTGATATACTTATCGTTCATAATCAATGCATGTTTAAAAAAT